>CAIGQZ010001313.1:13573888-13597359 GCA_903798205.1 Danio tinwini
TCCTTGCTCTGTCGTTATTTGTAAAATATTTAAAAAAGAAAAAAAAATCTAAGGAGGGCTAATAATTGTGACTTGAAAAACAACCAACAAAAAATGTTCTTCCATAGCAGGGGTGCCCAAACGTGTTCTTATCAAGGGCCAAAATCCAATCTTGAGTAAATAGAGCAAACTGTATTACAGTAACGTTGCCATGGGTAATTTCCTAATTTATCTCACAATATTTATAAATCATTGTGACACAGTGGGTAGCACGATCACCTCACAGCAAGAAGGTCGCTGGTCCAAGCCCCGGGTGGGTCAGTTGACATTCATGTGTGGAGTTTGCATGTTCTCCCAGTGTTTGCGTGGGTTTCCTCTGGGTGCTCCGGTTTTCCCCAGTCCAAAGACATGCAGTATTGGTAAGTGGGGTAAAGAGTGTATGGGTGTTTCCTAGTGATGGGTTGCAGCTGGAAGGGCGTTCGCTATTCAAAACATATGGATAAGTAGCTGGATAAGTTGGTGGTTCATTCCGCTGTGGTGACCCTTCATGAATAAAGGGACTAAGCTGAAAAGAAAATGAATGAATGAATTTATAAATAAATGGAAAAAAATACTTCAACCGTATTTACTAATGCATTATAATGTTTCGAAAATGTATACTATTTTAACAAACAATAAAAATGACAACAAAACCATTAAAAAAATCTATTTTTAAAACAATGGAGTTCAATGCCGAATACACTAGTCATGCTGAAGCTGCCTTTGCCTTGATTTGTACACTGATGGCTTCTGCTTTGTTCCCTGTGCCTTAAGTGACAGTATGTACATTTTTTTCAAACTCTGATTAATTTACAACATTTAATTGGAACAATTAATTTCAGTTAGCTTTTTTGTAGTTCAACAATAAAACAAACAAACAAAAGGTTACATTCAGATATAAATGAGAATTTCTGTTAAAGGCATTCCCTTAACCCTTCCCAATTATTTTCCCTCTGGCGGGCCAAATCAAAGGATACAAAGGGCCAACTCTAGCCTATGGGCCCTAGTTTGGGCATCTCTGTTCTATAGCATCACTGCGGAAACGTTATTTTGAAACCTCTATTTTTAAGAGTGTGTTATTCATAACCGCAGTCGGCTTCTTTCAGATGAGGTGTTATTTTTCAATGAACCATCGTGATAATCTTATTATCAATCTGATATCTTGTTGCCAAGTCTTGCTCCTTGGGGCAGATCTGGATTTAATTAGAGCGGTAACTGTATTTCCCCAGCATGAGTTAATTGTTGTACTTAATCACTCCAAAGCTTATAAAATGCTGAGCTACAGGGAACTTGCAGTTTCTGAACAGAGACCCCACAGCGGTGCTGAGCAGCGACAAATTTACAGAGATGATAAATAACCTGATATGAAGCATGTATTCATCATGAAGCATCCGGTAAGCTTTACACTGCAAAAAAAATTTTCTCAGTCATTATCTTATGCGGTTTTGCTGCTCAAACAAATTAATCTTGTGTGAATCTTTTTACTGGATAACGAGACCAAAAAAACTTATAAACTAAAAGATTTTTTTTGTGGTTGAAATGAAATATAAATGAAATATTTCCTTATGCCCTTCCCTGCTGAGTCTTGTAAACAGAAAGCTATTATAATGAAGACATTTGTTACAGTTCGTCTGTGATTTATAACTTGCTTGATAATATACATTTGGGGTTTTACTGTATTAAAATGAGACGTCTGAGTTGTCTTTGTGTTTAATGTGAAATGCATGCTGAGATCAACTCTAAAAAATGGCAGTATAAAGCCCTGTAGACATCTGCAATGGCTGTTTGATGGAGTCTGTGACTCTGTAAATGTTTCACATGACATTTTAGTAGCCGAGACTGCCTGAGAGTGCAGGTCATTTTTGTATAGCTGTGTGTGTGTGCACACACGTAATTAGCTTTGTAATAATTGTGCACTATTGCCCTTTATTTTCAGCCTCACTTCCGCAGCACCTGCTGTTGCTGTTAACACGTTGCTCGCACATGAAATGGCAGCATTGTTGTTATAACTGTTGTCTGTGATTGTGGACTGAGGAATGAGTGTGAGAAAAATGTCTATTGTCTAATATGTCTAATTTTATTTATTCATTCATTTTCTTTTTGGCTTAGTCCCTTTTAAGTATTTTAATAAAAAAAAAAATATATAATTTTTAATATTACTTTAAATATGATTTTAAATACTAGTATAAATATCATTTTAAATAATAGTTTAATGTAAATAAAAAAATACAAAATATTTTTTAAAATAAATAAATACAAACACTTTTGCATATCTAAAATAGTATTTTTTTTATTTGATTGATTTATTTTTTTAATAAAATAGTATTTATAATAGTATCAAAAATTATATTATAAATGCTATTTTATACTTTTGTAAAAGTATTTTATATACCAAAATATCTTGTCAGCCATATTTAGATCAAAATTCATTTGATGACATATTTAAAAATCTACTCTCACGACAACCCCCAAACTTATTTAAAAAAAAACTAACAAAATTAGTTTTATTATAAAAAAAAACTATCATTTAAAATATAACAAAATCATACACCATTGTGTGTTCTTTTATATATTTAATGTCATTTCAGAATAAATATTTAGTTTAACTTTTACATATATGTAAAATTTACATAATTTCACCCATATTTTTAGGTTTGGTTTTGACAAAAATGTATTTGAAACAATAAACCACAGAGTGGGTGAAAAGTAACAGTTTTTTTAACGCCTAAATAACTTGCATTGGAGTGAAAATGATCGAATCAGTCTCTAAATGTTAGTAAATATATGTAAAATTTCCTGTGTTGATAGTATACAGTCATCGGTCGTGAAAGTCAGAAAAGGAAAATGTTTCACATTGGTTAAACGTACAAGCTCAAGTTCACCAGCTGCCTTGAAAATGTGAGTCAACTCAACTTAGAGAGATTCTTTGTTTCAACTTAAGATGTTGAGGTTTAGGTAAATATATTGTGAAACTCAACATCTTAAGTAAACATTTCACAGTGTACTAATGTTTAGTGCCTACACTGGAAAAAATATCTGTAAATTAACAATTTCCTCTGCATTAATTTAATGCCTAATTTGAACACATTTTCTGAATTATGTTTTTTATTATTACTTTGCTTTTTAATTGCATTGTGGGATTTTGATCTTCTCAACTTTTGATGTTAAGAATTTTGAAAAAGGGATTTTATTGACATTTTTGATATGATTTATTTTCTTGTTTTGTGTTGTAAATTACAATACAAAAACCTGGTAATAAACTGCCAGAACTTTTTCTGTTGTTTTACAAAAATAATTCTCCCTATATTATTTATTATGCAACACATTGTTTCAAACTACTAACAATTTAGTATAAGTCGCTTTGTTAAACTGCAGAATTGAATTTTCAACAATATAAGTCGACAGAGCAAAGATCCCATAATGCAATTCACAACCCCAAATAAACAGAAACAACTGTAAACCATGAAAAATGGAACCTGTTTATTACCAGATATTTTTAAAGTGTAGTTATGACTTTTTACTCACCCTATAGATACTTTACTAGCATTTAAAGTCAATTTTGTACATACAATTTCATATTTCATGCAGATACCAACATCTCATCTTTTTTTATCTTTAGTTAAATACATATTTTTAAAGCGTTTTGTATGCTGATTTACAGCTTAGTCACAGTCTTTGTGTTACTCTACACAAGTTGTGCAACTATACTATGGAGTTCACAGTTGGAAATGCAGTAAGACATTTATGCCATTTGTCACCATTTGATATGTTGATTGCGTTTTAAGTTGCACATAGGAGCACTCATATGTCAGACTGCTGTTTAAGAAATAAGTTATTAATAATCTGCCTATCGAGCTGCAAGTCATTCAAGCCAGTGGCGGTTCTAGACCAGAGGTAACTAGAGGGGGGGCGGGGTGAGGGGTGGGGGTAATTAAATAACTTAAATTAAAGATAATCTTCCATGTTAATTTATTTGACAAGTATTGTAGCAGGATAAGACATTTCTAACATTCAAGTACATCAAGACACATTGCACCAAACTTTAACAGACATGGTTGAAGTCAACTTCTTTGCCCTCCCGTTAACTTAAAATAATGTTTTCCAAGTAATCTTTAACAAACCAAGGAGATTTTCACAGTATTCCCTATAAAACAAACAAACAAACAAAAAATATTCTGGAGTCATAATAAGTCTTTTTTCTTTAGTTCTTGAATAAAAGCAGTTAATTTTTTTTAACAATTTTAAGGTCAGTATTATTAGCCTCCTTAAGAAATATTTACTGTAAAATTTTTGATTGTCTACACAACAAACGAGTTATAAAATAACTTGACTAATTATTCCAACTTTCCTAGTTAACAAGTCTTTAAATTACAATTTAATCTGAATCAAAGACTACAGAACACTTAAAGGGACTTTGTCTGATTACAACTTGCAAAATCTTGCAAAATAACTAAAATATTATGCACTGACTGTCACCATGGCAAAGATAAAAAAAGTAGTTATTAGAAATGTAACTATTATGTTTAAAAACGTGCTGTAAATAACTCATGTGTTTGAAGACTTGTGCTTGATGTCAAACCTAAAAACAAAAATGAATGAAGGCACAACTAAACAAGTTGAATATTATACCTTTACATGAGCCTGACTGAAATCTAAATTTAATCATTGTGTTGTATCTGTTCTCCAGTATACTTGCCGACTGTTTGTGAATTCAAGACTGCATTTCCAAAAGTAAAACTATGTACACTCAATTTATGATTAATTATAGCCTCTGCATAGCTGAGGACTTCCTATATTAAAAGGGTTAAAATTGCTATTAAAAACAGAAGTTTATAATTAGTAACATAAGTAATATAATCAACATTGGACATTTTGATAGTTTTTCACAGCATGAACATGACTGAATCTTTTTATTACCTGTGTCAATTTGGGGGATAACTTTTGAAGAATGTGGGGAACTGATGCGTGCAGCACCATTACTGACAGAGAGAGAGCGAGTGCTCTCGACACCGAGAGTTTGGAGAGAGGCCTCAGTCAGTGTTGCCAGATTGGGCGGTTTTGACTTCGATTGCATGCATGTATGTGCATTTCGGCGGGTTTTGGATAGTTTTTGAGCTAGAATCAGTCAGCTACATCTGGCAACACTGTCTTCAGTCATATCTCTGCAGTCTGCCACCGATGGCTGATCTCGCTTCTCCGTGGTGTTTTGACACAAAAATATGCATGATGTTATTGAAATTTAGGGGGGCCAGAGGGGGGGACAAGCTTATTGACACGGGGGCACCGGCCACCTTGCACGACCCCCCCCCCGCATACGCCCCCCCCCATTAGAACCGCCACTAATTCAAGCATCAGCAATAAAGATCACAGCACAGTTGTATTCAAGCGAATGTTTCTACTTTCTCATTTACACTACTAATTTGGAAAAGCTGTAGTTTATACAGTAAGTCAACACTGTTCAGGTGTATTTGAAAGAACCAATGCCAGCGAGAGGCTTAAAGCTAAAGATCGCAGCTTGTTTGATGGTGTGAGTGTGTGTTTTTAATGGGATGGGGTGTAACGTGAGATATTGTTCACTCTGGAGGCCGATTTGTGTGTGTGTGTGTTGTGCTGTTTACTCCTCTGTGCTGCTTGGCAAACACGTTGATCTTTAGTTCCAGAAGATTCCCAAGGGCTGCAGACCAACACAGCACATGAAGTTGTTTTTTTTAGTACATGAATGATTGACAGTCCTTATAGTCAATTATGAATTTATTATCCATTCATGAAATTTATATTTACTTTTTAGGAAGGATGCAGTTAAAGGTCCCATGAAATTAAAATAAAGTTTTTTAGATGTTAGTGTCAGTATTGTTAGTTTTAAGAATATCTATAACCTAGTCTGCTCCAAAATGGTGGCAAAATTTGTGTTTAGAAAATATAAAACTGATGTAAAGTATGTAGTTTGTCACTTCTGCCTAATTGGATCTACGGTTTTATTCACATCACCTCAAACTTAATTTTCAAACCTAACTTAATTTAAATTAAATGCTCTAACAGGCCCCACTCCCTTTAAGATGCACTTGAGCTCAACCACTTTACTGGCAGAGCTGTGATAAAACAAAACACTATTGGCTTTTAAAAAAGGGGAGGAGCTACACTTTGGCCTTCTCTTCGTGTTTGGATTAGGATTACCTGAAACATTGAATAAAATATTTCAAAGCACTTTATTGAACCTTTAAAGCAATCAACAAAGGATGATAAAGACATTTTTGATGTTACAAGTTGTTTCTATTTAAAAAATGCTGCTTATTTTACCACAATATCCTGGAAAAAATTGAAATATCCCTCGTTATTCGTGGGAGTTACGTTCTAAAAAATAACCCGCAATAGGTGAAATCCGCAAAGTAGTGAGCTTTATTTTTTGCAATTATTATAGATGTTTTAAGGCTGTAAAACCCCTCACTACACTATTTATATGCTTTTCTCAGCCAGCCATTAACATTTTCACACTTTTCTCTCTTGTTTAAACACTTTCAAAGTTCAAAGCTTCGTCAAAAAAAGTCCAGTATTATAGAATGAAACCAAAGATCAAAACCATTTGATCCTTATTTATTTATTCCGTAATGGCGCCCTACAGCCGCATAACACCTTACTTTTAGCATGTCCAGAAGTTTAACTTTTTGTCTGATGGTAAATATTTACCTCTGCCTTTTGGGTGCTACCGCAAGTGCCTTTGACGGTCCTGAACGGTTCGTCAACATTGTAGAGAAAAATCTTGCAAACATATAGTACAGCACTTCAGAGTTACACTGCTAGTGATTGAAGATATATGTCAATTTGGCAAGCTGGACACATTTTGTATTGTACAGGAGACACGGCACGGAGGAGATTGATTGACAATGATCTACAGCCAGTCAGGATGCAGAACACAAAGCACTGTAGGAAAAAAAACAAGTAAAATTGCACGGAAAAAATCTGCGAAACTAAGGGATCACTGTACATCAAATATACTGTAGCTATCGGGAAAAATAAATAGACTTCTTGAAAATGTGCAGGTTTTTTTTGTTTTTTTTTTAGAATTTGTAGGTTTGTGTTTGTGAAACAGTATATTTGTTTATTATTATTATTTTGTAAACTGCTGATGACATACTGTATCTTCCAAATATAAAAATAAACATAGATAAGCATTATTTTTATATTGTTCTTTTCAGAAAATAAAAAGTTTCCATGGAGAGATGTTTATATTTATATTTTCAAATACCAATGTTTTAACTACAGAAGATATAAGATATCAATATTTGGTGATTTGTTTGAAATATTTGTTTTTCCGACCAGTTGTCATTTTTTGTAAAGTTAAAAGAAATGTTATCAGTTATCAAATAACATTTTACTCTTAATCCAGAAAATCTAAAAACAAAATAGCCAGTAATCTAACTTTACTATATAATAAGACTTGAGGACCAAATCAGTATACTATAAAGACTTCTAAAGGTGTGTTATAAAGACTGAACACAGTCTACTAAAAATAGTTTTGCTTTACAGAAATAAAATACATTGTATTTAATAATTTTCTTTTAAGCTTAGTCCTTTTATTAATCAGGGGTTGCCACAAGTGAATGAACCGCCAGCTTATCCAGCATATGTTTTATGCATCGTATGCCCTTCAAGCTGCAACCCAGTACTAGGAAACAGTGCACTTTTGCATTCACACACATACACTATGATCAACTTAGGTCATCTAATTCACCTTTGTCTTTGGACTATGGGGGAAACCAGATCACCCAGAGGAAACTGATGCAAACACCAGGAGAACATGCAAACTCCACACAGAAATGGCAACTGACCCAGCCGAGGCTCGAACCAGCAACCTTCTTGCTGTGAGGTGACAGTGCTACCCACAGTGTCTTATAAATTTTTAAATATATAAAGGTCCAAAAAATAAAAAAATTGTAATATTATCAAATGCAGCCTTTGTGGCAATAAAATTATACATATTTTAAAATATGCTTATCTGAAATGGTAGTGTAAGTATGTTTTTATGCAGCTGTTGAGGTGTGATATTTGTGGGAATTTGCTCACTGAGTTCTTGCTCCTAAAAAACTCAGCTGAAAATAGATTAGCATGCTTTGATTCCAGCGTGTACATGTGCGGTTTGTTTTTACAGTGAGTGTAAATGTCTGACGTGTTATTCTAAAATGTGTGTGTGTGTGTGTGTGTGTGTGTGGCATGTTATTCTAGTTAATGTAAATGTCTGCGTCATTTTGGTGTGTTTGTGGTGTGTTTGTATGTGTATGTCTGTGGCATGTATTTCGCCTTCTTGCGTTCTTACATTTACTGGATACATTTGCTTCATTTTTAAATGTGTTCTCAGTATCTTTTTTCATCCACTTGCTGGGATATTATAATCAGTCATGTCAAAGTGTCGTAAAATAATAATAGCATTTAAGTCATCACTCATCTTTGAATAAACAATCACCATTTGAGGAGAGGAGCATCAATTGTTTGCTTCTTAAATATCCCAGTATTTCCATCGGACCGAGATTAGGATTCAGATAAGGCTGTGCAATGAGGCGAGGTACAGTATTTCAGCATAACATATGTGTGTGTGAGCCAGTGGAGATATAAATGCCTGCTGTCTGACACTAAAAGGGACCATATGTAAATATTGTTATATATTAATTGCTTTTTAATTGCCATTGTGCGAACAGCTTGTAATAAAACAAAAAAACTTTATAGGTTGTCAATGAAAGCTTGTAGACAGATCTTTTTGTGGAGGTTATAAGAACTATTTTTTTGCCAAAATATCAAAAAGATGTGTCTGTTTTTCAATTCCAAGAACACAGAGAATGGACTTGCGTTCTTTCAAAGACCGTTCCTGCCAGGTTACCTCAGAAGAACAAACTCAGGGGACCGCCAGAACAGAGAACGCGTCCTGTGAGAAATGAGATGCTGCATTCTTTCTGATAGTCACATGACCTTCATGTATTTTTAGTGGAAAATTATTTAAACATTACAGCATTCATACAACAATTTATTCTTTTCCCCCCTCGTTTCAATATATTTAACATGCACAAAAACCTTACAAATATACTTTGCACAATACAAATAAAACAGATTTAAATTGAATTTTAGCAAATAAACACCCTTATTTTGTTTATGCCTTTATAAAGATTTTCATGTTGATGGTTACTGTTATTTACATCTCATTTAGGGAATCTCCCGAGATAAATAAGTTCTATCTCTGAACTTTAATAATAAGTCTATATAAAATGCTGCGCTTCCCACCTTCTTTATTCAGCCGCAAAGACTTTTGGGATTTCTCACGCTAAAGTCTGCATCGACACATCGTTGATATCAAGAACACATCCAGGAACTTTCAGGCATCCTCCGTTCATATGGTCTTGAGTTTTAGAACTGAACTTTGGCAGTTGATGATGACGTTACATGAGAACACAAGGACACAATAATGCAGAATAACGGATATTGAGAAACAACCTGTGACCTGTTTCCCATACCCTGTAATGTGCACTTTGAAGCATTGCATCTGAAACAGTAAAAACAAACAGATAGTAAATGGAAGATAAGCCAATGTGACATTATCTGTTTTAATTTATACTGCATCTGCACATAGCATTGTTTTTGTATATTATAAGCTAGAGCTGCACAATGTGTCAAAAAATGATCGTTATCATGATTATAATATATGCAATATTCCTATTTCATAGAAGCGCAATACATTAAATTATTTTTATGTGCCAAGTATTTGTGTGCTACCTGCATAACTTTATCCAAGTCAAATAAGACATTTGCTATCTTTATCTCCACTTCCCCACTAGATGCTAGAGCTGAAAATAAACACTACAGTAATGCTGGGAGATGAGAGGAAAATAAAAACAGCCAATAAAAATCTAAATTTCTGCTGAGGTTTTCAGTCATCTGTGGTGTTTTAAAGTCCTTGACATCGTTTTTTTTTATTTAGTTAGCTCAGGAAAAATCTTCTACCTGTTTATTTTAATCATTTTATTTTTAAATTACTTATTAAATAGCTTTTAGCAAGTTAGTTATGTCATATTGTTATTGCAACAACATTCAACAACATCATATATTTTCCCAGTATCGTGCAGCTCTAGTATAATCAGTGGCTTGATGTGCATTACAGGATAAAATGATGCTTAATGCCTTTAAAATCCATGGTCATTTGCCAAAATTATTGTTTCTCTTTGCAGACAATATTTGCCAAAATTTGCATTAATTATATGTTAAATCTGGAACTTATTGCACATTCCAGCCAATCAGAAACAAAAATTTCAACAGGCCATGGAATAATGCTAATAAATAAATAAATAAATAAATAAACCATATATGCGTAATAGTATTTTGTCACTTGAGCTCATATCCATTTCTGAACCATTTCTTTGCTGAATGAATCAGCAGCTTTGAATGAATCCGTTGAATAATTCATATTTCAATATTCAAATATGCAGCTGTAATTACACATTAAATGAGATTAAAATTTTTCTAAACCAAATAATTTTTCAATTTTACATTTTTACTTCTTTCATATGAATTTTTCTATGAAAAACACTATCTTTTCATAGAAAAAAATCATGTTTACAGCATGTTTACATGTTCATCTCTAGGTTGCAGCATGGATGCAGTCTGAACAGTTTGTTCATTATTAATGTCCCTGCAGTGTTATTTCCAACTTCTTTTTACTTCTAATAAATGAATGAGAAAATAATTCAGCTTCTTGTACAGCAATGAGTTGCTATCTGCAGTTCACTTAACAGCCATTGGTGTCGCAAAAAACAAGAGTATTTATTTTCCACGTTCAGCCACTTCAGATACGTTTTTTTTCTTGGTGTGTTTGAGCTTAGCTGACTTGTATCTGTTCTCAGCCTTTAGCGCTCTCTTTTTCCCTTTCTTGTATCTCACTCTCTTTAGTCATTAGTGTTTTTCAATTGATGATCACCTGTAACAGCTGATAAAAGCGTCGAAGTAGCCCTAAAACATGACCCATCTGCTCACCACGCAGTCTGACAAATGGCTCTAGAAAAGAGTTTTGACATTTACCGCTGCATGATAAATGGCTTTCGTTTCTTGCTCCACTCTTTCAGAGATCAAAAAATGTTTGCAAGTTTATATTCAGTTTAAAGTAGGTTAGCAGGGAATGAGAAATTATTATTTTTTGGAGAAAGAGTCCATCGTTGGTAAAGGATGCATTGATTTGATTTCACTGTAAATAATACTAAACTGTAGCTGTAGTGTAAATTTAGTTACACTGTACCACTACCTGTAACTTTGTCTGTTCTACACATACACTGCCTGATAAAATTCTTTACTCCAATCCAAGTTTTAGGTACAACAAACAATAACTTGACTTCTAGTTGATTATTTGGTATCAGAAATGGCTTATATGAACGACAAAGGCCTCTAGATTACT
Organism: Danio tinwini; assembly: GCA_903798205.1. Taxonomy (NCBI): domain Eukaryota; kingdom Metazoa; phylum Chordata; class Actinopteri; order Cypriniformes; family Danionidae; genus Danio; species Danio tinwini. The sequence goes on from CAIGQZ010001313.1 coordinate 13,585,332, forward strand.
CTTATTTTGCAAAAATAACACACAGTCATGCCTTGATTTTTAATTATTTAATTAGGACAGTAAGGTCTGACTTTGCTTAGACAAAAGTCTTGTCATTAACAGAAATAATGTACATTTATAGAATATAAAGTTATGGTGCAGTGGAAAAAGAATTAAATTTTGTATGACTCCCATGAGCTTGAACGACTGCATCCATACAGCTCTGCAATGACTCAAATAACTTATTAATAAAGTCATCTGGAATTACAGAGAAAGCATTCTTGCAGGACTCCCAAAGTTCATCAAGATTCTTTGGATTCATCTTCAGCACCTCTTCCTTTATCTTACCCCAGACATGCTCAAAAATGTTCATGTCTGGTGACTTGGCTGGCCAATCCTGGAGCACATTGACCTTTGCTTTCAGGAACTTTGATGTGGAGGCTGAAGTATGAGAAGGAGCGCTATCCTGCTGAAGAATTTGCCCGCTCCTGTGGTTTGTAATGTAATGGGCAGCACAAATGTCTTGATACCTCAGACTGTTGATGTTGCCATCCACTCTGCAGATCTCTCACATGCCCCCATACTGAATGTAACCCCAAACCATGATTTTTCCTTCACTAAACTTGACTGATTTCTTTGAGAATCTTGGGTCCATGCGGGTTCCAGTAGGTTTTCTGCAGTATTTGTGATGATTAGGATGCATATTAACAGATGATTCATCTAAAAATCCACTTTCTGCCACTTTTCCAAATGATCAACTAGAAGTCAAGTTATTATTTGTTGCTCTTACAACTGGGATCGATGGCAAGACTTTTGTCAGGTAGTGTACATATTTAGTTAGTTTGTTTCTCTATTTTTCTGTGATGTGGAATTGTGTTTTTTTTTTGTTCTAGTGATTTATTCTAGTGTTCATTCATTTAAGAGAAACAGGCAAATTTCTCCTAAAAAGTGTTTGTGCTTATCAAATCTTTGTGTAAATCCAGTGTAAATCCTTTGCAGTGGTGCACTTTTGCTCTTTAAAACAGTTGTCGAAGGATCCTGCAATGCTTTTGACTTTTATTTGTATACATTTTTTACTATTTGTATAAAGGTATATTTATTTTATGTAAGTTAATTTAAGCTAACTATTATTTAGGTTATCTATATTATATTCATTTTTTTCTGTTGAAATATACATTAAAATTTCTAGAAAATCTATGCTCAAAAATATTTTCAGTAGTTGTAGGAAGGTTATAGAAGATTTTGATGATATTTGCGATTTTTAAACAACTACTACACTGCCTTTGTAAGAAGCTCAGATTTTACATATGAGCATTTGTATGCTGTATGTGTCTTTGAGAGGGACATTTTAGGTGTCTATAGATACTTCCATCATAAATACAGCACATTCGGCTAGGAAAATCCTGCCCTCACCTTGAGTCTGTGAACATCAATGGAGAGGGATTTTTTTAGCAGGTTTTGTTGGGAAGGTCAGGGTTAATGCTTTCAGGCTTTTACCTTCTTTAAACTTCTCCCTCAGTACCATTCCTATTATTCCTTCCTCATATCACACTGTTTCACTGCTTTGAGTGGCCACCTGTGATGAGAATCAGCAGGGTTTTGGTGCTAATGACACATACCGTATGAAAAGATGGAAAGAAAAAGAGCCAGTCTGTGGGTAACACTTACATGTTCTTGGATTATTTTTCCCTCTGATATTTTATAAAATGAGTGAATCGGGGATTGTTCATAGTTCTACAGAACTGTAAAGGATTTTTTCTGTACCAGAAAAATATAATAATAATATTAATAATAATAATAATATATTAAGACTGCACAGTGGCCCAGTGGTTAGTACTGTCTCCTCACAGCAATGAGGTTGCTGGTTCGAGTCCCTGCTGGGTCAGCATTACTGTGTGGAGTTTGCATGTTCTCCTATGTTTGTGTGGGTTTCCTCTGGGTGCTCCGGTTTTCCCCACAGTCCAAAGACATGCTCTATAGGTGAATTGAATAAACTAAATTGTCTGAGTGTGTGTGTGAATGTGAGAGTGCATAGGCGTTTCCCAGTACTGAGTTGCAGCTGGAAGAGCATTCGCAGTGTAAAACACATGCTGGATAAGTTGGCGGTTCATTCCACTGTGGTGACCCCTGATGAATAAAGAGACTAAGCCGAAGGAAAATTAATGAATGACTATATTAGCCCTTGCCAAGTGAAGCAAGGAGATTTTCACAATATTTCCTATAATATTTTTTTCTGGAGAATGTCTTGTTTCTTTTAATTCTGCTACAATAAAAGCATTTTTTAGAAAATAAAAATAAGCTAAATTTTTTTACCATTTTTTCAGACAATAAAAATGGGTCAAAATAACAAATGATTTTTGTTTGATGTTCTAATTGAAATCTGGATTATTCACTCAAATATTAAGTTATTATCGCTGAAGCTAAATCATTGGTATTTTGTTGAGTAAAAATGTAATTAAAGTAAGAAATTTATTATTTTATTTTACATTATTTTTATGAAGAAATGTCAGCAGTAGTTTAACTCTGAGCTGTTTTATCCAACACTGGCTCATTCTGAAAACATAGGCCAATAAAAGTTTCTGGAGAACATGAATTATGTAGCCAGAGCTACGTATGGCTGCATTTCATCTTTAAAATGAATGCTATGGGGCGGTATGAGGCTATTCCTTTTCACTCTTACCAACTGACCACTTAGCTTCGTATGGATGGCTTTTCCGCTAAAAAGAGTTTGTCCAGTAGCTCGATGTGTACGTCAGAGGACTTGAGATGCAGAGCGAAGTTGACGGCATCAACATGGTTCAAGTCTGTTTAAGAACAGTTCCAAAAAGAAGGTAAGACAAAAACAAAAGCCAAAAAATATTTTAAACAAGTAAATAACATGGTGAGAATGTGGTAAAATCTGAAAATGTGATAAAAATGAGGCAAGGGCTTTTCTTCTCTGGATTGTTTTTTTAAATTCTGCGGTTGGGCTTAGGAAAGGTGGAGGGTGGGGGGATCAGTTGGTCAGTCAGTAAATAAGTCAATCAGCATCGGCCTCAGGTGGATTTACGTGAGAACAGCAGGCGAGAATGGCACTCACGAGAGAAATTTGAGATCTGAAAAAGCGTACACAGCGGCCTCTGGTGCATTCGCGAAAACAAAAACTGCAAAAAACGTAGCTTCTGGGACATATTTTGCTCTCTCCAGAAATGTATATAGAGATATGTAATCATAATGAGCCTGGTTTGGTTTTATCTGGTAGAAACTTAAACTGACAGATTTTAAAATAGTTTATGATAAACACCGGTAATGACTTATTTCTAAGAAATCTTAAATGTTGCTTATTGGACTACTGCATGTGCTAATCCTGGCTTAGTTTAAGCCATGTCTCCTAAACCAGTGCATTGTTTTACTCAATTATTATTTTAAGTAAGCTTTTTGTCTTGTCAGCCATCATTCACTTTAACACACCGCTGCATTACAGTGTCACCTTAATTTCATGAGCAACTCTGTAGGTTTAAGCTAATCAGCAGACAGAATGTCAGCCTTCTCATCACCATAGCTCCCAGACAGCTTTTCTGTGAGAGATCTGACCTTTAAAAATGTGGGGGGAAGATAAATCAGCCTGCTTTAAGAGACTCCCTCTGAACAGAAGAGGCAGATACTGTAGGAAAATGCTGTGTTGCAAACTAGGGAGGGATGTTTAAAATAGCTATGGAGATGTATGGAGTCAAGGAGGAGACAACATGCACTGGTATGTGGGGACTGACTGTCCTGGTACAGACTTCCTCAAGCCTGAGCCTCCCTAAATATTTGGCTAGATCTGGAATTGTGTTTGTTTGGTTAAAAGACACCTGCTTTAGAGTCAATAAGAAAAGAGGTTCACTGTTTTTCTGTCTAATTTCTCAGTTTGATGTTCATTGACCTCCAATTAGATGTTATTATTGTTATTGAGATAGTATATGCATAAATATTGCAGACTTGTGTGATAAATGATATTTATTTTATGCATTGGTTGTTTATCTAAATTTGATCAATCAGATGGGGCCTCCTCAGTAGTTGCTGTTTGGTTATTGGCTGGAGCGGCCCAAAGATGGTAGCTAATAGTGGGAGTCGAGAGAGGAAAATGACAACAGCTAATCAGGGTCAGAATATCTGCTGAGATTTTCACTCATTTCTATTGTTTTAAAGACTAAGGGCTTTATTTGAACTATCTAGGCACAAAGTGTAAAGTGCATGTTGCAAAAGCATTAAATACACTGTGCGACCCAGCACATGGTCTAAAAGGGTTGTGCTTATTCTCTAAATGAGTTATGAGTGTGTTTTGAGAATAAACCAATCAGAGTATCATCTCCCATTCTCTTTAAGAGTTAGTTGCATTGTGTCATGGCACATTTACTATTTACATGGTGGACTTTGTAAGAAAAAAAACTGAACGCTTCACTAGCGAAAAAAACAGTTAAACAGACCACCTGCAGCAAGGATAAAGGACGAACGAGCCTCCACTATTCAGCCTCTTTCTCTTTACTTTTACTTTTTACTTTATTCCTTTAATTTCATGGAGTAAGGAAACGTTGTACACACTCCACTAAAGACATCAGTCAGCATACATGTTTAATTTTGTTTGTTAAACGAATGAATAAATGAACAATAATAACGAAATGTGGTCAAAAAACTGAGTTATATCCAAACACACGTCCTGTTCTTATGCCCTGTATTGTGATGCATGCATCTCCAAAACCCAACAGGTGGACAAATCTAAACTTATTTTAATTAAAACAAATATAAATATGCATATAAGAAATAATACTGCTAATAATAATAACATTATGTTAATGCAAATTGTCATGAATAAACTGAAATAAGGCTCCCCATATGAAGAAGGCATGGAGGTAGTGGTTTTTATGTAGAAAATAATAATTTTTGTAACATTTAAATTTTTTCATATGTAAAGATATTTGTGTAGTGCTGTACATCCTGTGTATATAAAGCAATGTGTAAGGGTTTTAGACCTGCATAGGCACAAAACTAACACACTCTGCGCTGGACTTTTGGAGCAGCTTTTAATTGGTCAATTTTTTCTCTTTTTCAGTTCCTCAAAATAGCGACACATTAACAATGCGCCTTAACACACCTGCTTTATAGACCAGCACACCCATGAGTCCACATAGTGGCACAAATGGATTTGTTATTTTAACAACGTAGTGCAAAACGTGAAAATTACTGTTGTGCTGGTCTGAAAATAGCAACAAATCACACAAAACACGTCTTGCGCCTTATTGCGCCGGGTGTATGATAAGACCCTAAATGTTTTCATCTTCATTCATATGTTTTGTCTGAATTAGAATTATTCATTCATTCGTTCATTCATTTTATTTTTGGCTTAGTCCCTATTAATTTGGGGTTGCCACAGCGGAATGAACCGCCAACTTATCCAACACATGTTTTACGCAGCGGATGCCCTTCCAGACACAACCCATCCCTGGGAAACATCCACACGCACTCATTCACAATGATACACTACGGACAATTTAACCTACCCAATTCACCTGTACTGCATGTCTTTGGACTGTGGGGGAAACCAGAGCACCCGGAGGAAACCTGCACGAACGCAGACTCCACACAGAAACGCCAACTGACCCAGCCAAGGCTCGAACCAGTGACCTTCTTGCTGTGAGGTGACAACACTACCTACTGCGCCACTGCATCGCCGAATTAGAATTTATTACATGTTATTAACTGATGTTTTGAATATCATAAAAAATATATATATATTTTTTTATTTACTAATAAATATAGTGTTTTATCATAAGGATTATCGCAATACTCAACAACAACATTGCATAGTGCTTATTTTTCCAGTACTGTGCAGCCCTAATTGGCAGTACGTCAAAAGTATGGACACAGACATACACACAGACATGCCAAACAGCATTAGGGAAAAGGTACAGCAGTGGTTCTCAACTGTCTGCCACATACTGTCTTTATATTACGCACTTTGTTTGTCATAAGTGATCTGTGCTGCAAATGACAGCAATGTGCTTTCGCTTGTACGGTGGCTCTGAACAGTCAAAGCACCTCTCAAAAGGCTTTTTCGGATGCAAAAAATTAACCCAATCCAATTTTTTTTTATGATGAACAAAAGTTTTTTGGGGCAGTGTATCAATATGATTGACACAATTTAAGGTTGAATTTATTTTTAAATGTGCAAATAAGTCTGACGTAATTTCAGATTCAGTGTGAAATAACCTTCACAGGGAACTGAGCATCAGGGGCTCTTAAAAATAAATTCCTCTTCAACCAGTATTTGTGCTTGTACAGTCCAGCTGCTTTTTTTTCAGCTGAATAAACACATAACTGTCCTGATTTCTGCTAATCATAGCAGTTAGCTTCTCACTGATGGAGACGTTACAGGAGTCAAGGTTTAATTAACATAAACCTGCTCAAATGGTAAATACTGAGAGTCTGTTTCAGGTCTTGTAACCCAAAAACGGTTCCAATAAACTATAAACAGCCAGAGTGGTATACTTTGAAGCAAAAGTTCAGTGTGAATAAACGAGCAGCTCATAATTAATTCCCACATACTGTATGCAATTAGCAGCATTTTTTTCTGAGTCTTGAACATTGTGTTTATCTTCCCAAAAATAAATGGTCATCCCCGTGTCCTCTGAAGCAGTGTTAAAGCAAGGCTTGTTGCGTGTATGTTTGAGGATGGGAATGCTGTATTTCTGTACTTTGACTGTAGTGTTACGCCATATATTACATGTATTTGTGTAGGTGCACAGTTGAACGTACAGCCTTCAATTGTATACTCCATTCGACAGCAGGCACTAACAAAGGCACTTGACATATGCACACTACGTAGACACATTCATCCATCTACAGTACAGTAGCTATACTTTTTTCTTCAGGCATTATAGGAGATGATTTGTACTCAAGTAAAGCATACTGCATGTGCATTGTCCATGTAAATAGCATAGTTATATCAGGGTATCTTAAAATGTAGTCCTAAAATGTCTTAATATTCAAAAACTTTAGGTCTTAAAAAGTTTAAATTAGCTGAAATGTTGTCTTGTTGGTCTTAAGTCATTTTAAACGGGTCTTAATTTTCCAATGTCCATGTAAAGCTACCCAATCATGCCAACAGTTATATGCAGTATACAGTCACCAACAATACATCTCCAAAAAACTTTTAACAAAACTCTATTTACAACTCTATTTACCAGTATGGTTCCTCACAATAACATTTGTAAGTTGTCCATGTATTTATAGACCATAGGGGCTAAGGGGAAGGGCTAGATACCCCTCCAAACTGAGGTTTTTCAGGACCCCACTCGAAACCAAGGGGTATGAAAGTTTCCCACAATACATTCATAACCACGTTCGTGTTTTACCATCATGCTTTAAAATAAAAACTGCTAAATTTCGCTATCTACAGTATAATCTCTAATAGTAACTCCTGTATAGCAGTTCCACAACATTGTCACTCGATGACACTGGAATACCCTGTCAGAAAAGTCTAGTGGCAAAAAAAATAAGCATGTTAATGTTGTTTTCTTGTGTTTACATAGATAAATATGGCCACGGTGTATATGCACAGTACAGTTGCAAGCTTACTGCCACATTATATTGTTACAATAACATGATATTGCTGCCTTCAGTGATTTCCTGAAGATGAATACCAAAAAAATAATGCAACTTTAATACCTACAGCAGTCGCAATCTTCAATCTCATATGAAGCAAGAGATCTCGATGACATATGATGGCATGTGCAGGTGTTGTAGTGCTGTCCCATTTCTTAGGGGTAAATGCTGAAGGGGTACAAAAAAAAATTTAATTTTTTTTTTATTTTTTTATTTTTTCTGTTGATCAATACAGCATGTCTGCATAACAAAAATGAACTTTACATATTTTTTTTGTTAATATTTAAAAGATTTGAAAACATTTACCCTCTAGGCAGTGTTGGGGGTAATGCATTATGTGCGTTACGTAATAATATCACTTTTCCAAAGTAATGAGTAAAGTAATGCATTATATTTAAAAATAAGTAATATTATTTAAGTTACTTTTTTTTTTTAAAATATAACGTGAATTACTTTTTACCTTGCTTAATATGCTTTTACAAAATATATTGCAGAATAAAAATGACCTTAGTCAGGTTGAATAACATTCTTATTGACTCCAACAAGAGAGCGCGCTGCGAGGGAACAGACAGTCGGCTCACACTTATCATCAGCATCAGGTCTCTTTTTTTCTCAGCAGATGAGTCAGTGTACTGTTATACTAACTGACTAATTGTTCTAATAACTGATACGGGTTTATTTCGAGTCAGAGGGGTATCTGGTATGTTAGTACTTACTAAAGACGCAAACCATTTGAATGACATCACCGTTCAATTTATTTGAACTGGTACGGGTTACTTAGAAGATCCGGTTAAAACAAACGATTAATTCGTAAATTGCCCGTTATCACTACAGTCAGAAACAGAAAAAATTGCAAGCTGGAGACTTACATTTTTGCTATGGATTTTTGTTATGTTTAACTCATCGAAGAAGAGTAGTGGATTGCTGTTAGGTAGATTATGTGTAAGTAAAATTCTTAACAACTGCAAGAAACACGACATCGAAAAAAAAAAAAAAATTGGATGCGAAGTACACCTACACCTGCCCGCACCCCACCTACAGCTATGATTGACATCAGTTCACGTTCTCCAGGTAAAACAAATTTGACTAAACAAATGGTTATTGCTTTTATTGTTGAGGAGTTGCAGCCACTGTCTAACATTACTGTAGAAGCGACTACGTTTTGTAATATAGTACGATTTTTTTTCTCTTTTAGGAAATGATTTACACATTTGTTAAGACCACATAAGGAAATTAATTTAATGTAAAAAGGTCAAAGATATATTTTGATTTGAGGATGTTTTTATCGTCTTACTGTTAATTTTGTTATTAAACATTTTAAAGGTTTAAAATTTGTTTTTGCCTTAATAAATTATTTCATGATAGTACTCTTAGGCTTAATTGCAATCTTTATTTCAACGGACAGTGAATTTACTTAACTAATAACACAAAACATACAACAGTAGCAAACACATTACTTTACATGCTTTCATTAATCTGTATATGCAACATGTATAGCTCTGGGTTCAAAAAGTTTTCAAAATATAATTTTATCCTACATTTTTTTAGGAAAATGAAGGTGTATGTCATATAGGTGGTTGTTAAACGCAGAGCTTCTCTATAAAACGGGTGAAAAAACACCTGCAAGTTCCGAAAGAGATCCAACCTCAGCCAGGTAAGGAAAAGTAACGCAAAAGTAACTCAAAAGTAATATAATGCATTACTTTTCATAAAAAGTAACTAAGTAACGCAATTAGTTACTTTTTTAGGGGAGTAACTCAATATTGTAATGCACTACATTCAAAAGTAACTTTCCTCTACACTGCTCTTTAGTTAATTCCCAATTGGACAGATTTCAGTTAGATTTCATTCATTTCAGCTTTAAAAATGGGCTATAAACAGTAAAAGTACACGTCTTTTAAAATTACATTGGCTTGACATCCGAGCAAATCACATTTCTAATCGCAAAACATTTTGGGAGCGTCACATGTGATCGGTTTAGTGCAGATGTTGCTCATCACAAACAAGCCTAATGACTACTTTCAAGCCGTTTTTTTCAGATCATTGGTTGGAAAAAGTAATAACCCTGCTATAGATTCATGCCATTCAGAGTCAGTGTTGCTTTGTCAAGCGTTAATCTCAACTGAACAACTGCCATTAAGATGAAAAGGAACGTTAATGAATAGCTTTCTCCAGTTTGACCTACTTGACTCGTGATGTGGTCCACTGATGATGTCATCGAAGATGTTTACGCAAGAGTTGTTGGTATGCGTTTTATTTTTTTCTTCCTTAAGCTGATTTTTCCACAACCTCCTTGGCTAGAGCTGAAAGAATGAAAGGAAGGCTCTGATAATAATCACTTACAGGCGTCATGCAGCTGTGTGTCAAGATGGTTGATTAGTGTGTGTATGCTGAGGTACAGTAATAGCATAGCCTGTGTAATAATATGGATGTAGTGTATGTGATATCACTCATAGGTTTCCAAAGAGCGCAGATGAAGCTACAAGTGTAATCAAAAATGGGCAAAGAGGTGGGGCGTGGGCGGAGCTCACGGTGCATGGTTGCATTGTTGACTTGTTAGTGTTCAAGGCACATTGAACATTATTCTTATGACAATTTTCTTGGAAGGTAATATGTGTAAATGTATTTTTATATTTAAAATACAAGCATAGCATTTAGTGGTGTAACGGATCACAAATCTGCAGTTCGGATAACACTACGTTTTTTTTTTTCAGTCACGGATCAGACCATTTTTCGAATCAGCAAAAAAGTGAGGAGACAAATGTCATTTGCTTTCCATTTATATAAAAATTTTACTGCAAAAAACATTGCTTTTAACAAACAGAACTTAGAACCTGTATTGTTAATAAAAATAAAAATCAAGAAAGAACCAGCTGAAAAAAGAAAAGTGTTCAATATGAAATATTATCTTTGCTACTGTTGCTGATAATGCTAAACATAGAAATCTAACATCTTGTACAACAGATCATATTTATCTTCAATTAATGATTCAACAATTCACAGATAAAACTTTGTGTTTTATTATTCTGTAGGTGTATTATTTCTGAAAACCTATTCAGTGACATAATTTTGATGACTGTTTATCGCCATCGGTTGGTTACACAATGTAAATGCTTTTACCAGTGTCAAAAATTCACCAGCGTCATGTTTCATTAAATGGTGATTTTAATCTTTATAATAAACATCAGTGTTTATATCTGAAATATAAAATGTTCTTACAGCACTTATGTATTATTTAATTGATAATGTAACTCACTGAAAAAGTGTAAAAACTGAATCTCTCTCGATGCAGATTTGAATGCAGCGCTTTGAAGGATTAATAAACATATGCAAATCATTATCATTTATCATTCATGTTGCGCGGGTTTGAGCTGAGATCACGATCTTTTAATATTTAATTGTGCAGCTTTACACTGAATGCATTAATGCAGGCTAAACAAGCAGCCACAGAAAACACATTAAATAAATAGCCTAAGAAAGCATTGGTAGGTCCCACCACAACTTTTCCCGTCATCATATATTACAGGGAAGCCAAAAGACTTTCATAAACGCAATTTGAATGATGCGGGAGGCGATCTCTCTACAATGGTTATAAATGTTGGATTACCCGACAAGTTCAAAATAAATTTTTTATCCGCTGGTCACATGCGTTGTGAACCGTACGGATCACGGATCAACAGTGATCTGTTTCACCCCTAGTAGCATTGTATGACAACATTTCAGATGAAATTTCAAATTGTAATCAACAAATCAATTATTTTAAATAAATCAAATGCATTAAGGAATAAAATTATATATGAATATCACTCACCGGAAGAATGGAGTCCAGACTTGAATGTCTGTAAGCACAATTAACAGCACAACATGTCATATTACTTTAAAATTGTAAGAAATAAACTCAAAAAATGTATAAAGCCTCATTAAACAAATGCACAGATACCACAGATATGCTAAATCCAGCAGCTATAAACTGAGATAACATAACAACGATCACCAAATACTTGTCACTCAAGTGGCCACGCCCTTAATTATGCATAATGTTAAGGCTTATTATAAATGAAACAGATAACTTCCTAGAAAAACACCACCTTATTGTGCATTCACACTGGAAGAGGCAAAATCGTCAAAGTAGCTGGAAGTCAGTCATTTTTTAATGGGAGCCAGCAGCGATATTGTGTGGGCGTCGAGGAGAGTTGAAATCAAGTCAACTTTATGGTAATGAGCTATGATGCGGTTCGGCAGCATGCAATCAGAATGTAGAAGTTTGCTGCTTAAGAGGAGTCCAGAGAACAGTCATTGTAAACTTTCCCAAGGGTTTGATTATTATGGTCGTCGGATTTCCAATTATTTATGATGTTTTCTTACAGGGACATATATTTAAAAAGTGCATTAATTATATATATATATATATATATATTTATCTAGT
>CAIGQZ010001313.1:13607623-13619349 GCA_903798205.1 Danio tinwini
CAAAGCAAAGCAAAGCAAAGCAAAGCAAAGCAAAGCAAAGCAAAGCAAAGCAAAGCAAAACAAAACAAAACCAATTCTCCCATGGTTAGTTTGCTCGCTAGCTTCCCAACAAGCAATTTTGTGTTTATTAGACATCCAATAGAGATCTAAAAATCAACATTTTGACACAAGGCTAAATTTGGGCTTTCAAAACATACCATCTCTTTTGCTCATTATCAGTTTTAATAATCAATAATGGCCATTATAAAAGTATAACGTACAATACATTTATACATTATAGGAAATAATGGCAAACAATCAGTCAAATGTGCAGAATCAGTGTACGTGGCTGCATAAATAATATATTAACTTATCTTTGTGCTCTGCCAAACACAATACTTGAAAGTGTAATAGATTCAGAAGAGCAAAGTTGGGGAATATGTTAATATTCAGTAAATATAACATACAGTGAGATTAGATCCAGCGGTAGATCCTTGATGAACTGTCCAAGATGCGCAGCTCTCATCTGGGGTTCTGTGCTCAAAGCACCCGCTGACCGCCTGGAGCTCAGATCTCAGCATACGCTGCAGCGCATGACAGAGTTCACGTGTATGGTTATCCACTTCTGCCTAGTCTAGTTTTCAGCTATTTTTAGAAGTCTATTAGATTTTTACTGACACACCAAAACTGACCTTGTTTTAGTCAAGTTGTCTATTTCTGTTGAAAATAAGTTTCTTGGCTTGTTTCAAAACCAAAAAATGCTTGCAAGGTCACTTTTGATACAGAGCGCTTGGGTTCAAGTCCGGTGAAACCCAGTTTTACCAAACGGATAAAAGCAATTTAAAAAAAATCAAGGTAAAACTACATGGTAACGGTGCAATTTTATCTTAAGTTTGCTTTTGAAAACACTATTGGTTGGGTTTAGAGAAGGGTTTCGGTCAGTGGTTCACTAGGTGATCTGTACGACAAGCCCTGTCTTCTCATTGGCGTGTACAAGAAGGATGTGTATCTTGCAAAGATGTATTCAGTGTAATACATATGCAGCAAAATGTACACAAAACAATGTACTTTACATTAAATTTCAATTGTGCCTGGACTGGACACTCTGTACTAGGTGTACTGCTCAGAACACCGTATTTGACCACAGTTTATATTATTTCTGAATACAAAAGTATCTCACAACTGCTTTCCCAGTAGCTGCTTCGCGGAAGGAGGAGGAGGACAATGAGTCAATCAGTCAAAATGGTGATGATAACCGGTCATTTCCTGCTTTGAGCCATGTTCAACTGTGGATTCCTCTCTGATGAGTTTACTGCACACTATATTGGGCATTTTACCTTCGAAACAAGTTCACACTATTTGTGCAATGTGTTATATTTACCTCATAGGATTCCAGTTATTATTGATTTTTCAGTCATTTTTCAGTGGTAATCTTCAATAGTCTTCAGTACCCATTTTTCATTGTGTAAACAGAGGTAATGCAAAGGTCAAAGATGTTGTACGTCTGTTTGATGCATTTGACCTGCATTTATTCATCTTGTCTGGTTGAGCTTTATTTAGAGCTCCATTGCTGTCACTCATCTCATACGTCCTTCTTTTTCACAAGTGGAAAAACCTCTCCCCCTAATATGTAATACACTGACATCAACAAGTTGCACACAGCCTGTTTAGAAGGACAGAGGAGAGCTATTAGCGAGCGCCCATGAAAGAAAGAGCTTCTGGTGCGGGTGCGTTGTTTCACAGAGAGCTGCATCTATAGTTTTGAGTGTTCTAGAAAAGGCTTTACTAAAGAAATTGTTCACCTAAAATGATAGAGCCATACAGAATCTCCAGCGGTGCTTAAAGATCGTGACACACTGGTAGACTTTGACTGAGACATTCAAAGACCTATGTAAAAGCCGAACTCTGTCGCTGGCAGATGATTGTGCGAGGACGGAAATTCCTAGGCTTCCTTTGCTCTCTGAACACTTTGCTCAGCATGCTGAACTGATTATTTCAACTCACTGGATCTCTTGTCCTCCGTTTTGTAAAAATTAATATAGCTAGCTGGTTTGAGATGGTGAATTGTGGATCATCCAGAGCAGTGGGCAAAAACTTACACTCTGAAACATACTTAAGCCCACATAAATTGCCATCGGAAATCAATTGCCTCACTCTGTGTTGTTTTTGCACAATATTCATAAAATAAGAAATTACTACGAGGTTGTAAGCTTAAGCCACTTGAAACTGGGGTCTATAAAAAAATTGAGATCTTCAAATTTAGCAAAAAAAACTCCTCAATTTGGCCTTTAATTGTTTACATTAATTGTACACATCTTTGGTGGTACTTCAGAGTTATTGTGCGCATCCTTAATCAGAGTTGTGTCAATAAAAGATGCCATCTTTCTATCGCCTATGACTGACATACATCTCAATATTGACCCCACTTAAGATTACCCACCGCAGGATCATCAGAAGCAATCATCCGCCCTCAAAACACAGTGGACACACATGTGACTGAATGCATTGTTACTAAACAGTTGCTAAAGACCGCCTGCTCTTCACCTATTAAGCTCATTCATAAACAGTGGGATGGGGTGTTGATATAGAGACCTGCATTCCGGTGGGTCTCACAAGACTCAATGCAACCAAATGTGTTCTAAAAAAATGCCTTGTTCATCATTAAAATCTCACTCACTTTGCTCAGTTCCTGATTTATCAGGGGTTGTCACAGCAGATTGAACCACCAATTACTTTGGCATATGTGTTATGCTCTTCTAGCCACAACTCAGCAATGGGAAACACCTATACACTCTCTCATTCCATGACCAAATTTAGTTAATCCAATCCACTTATACCACAGGTCTTTGGACTGTGGGGAAACCGGAGCACCCAGAAGAAACCCACATGAACAATGGGAGAATTTTTACACAGAAATGCCTACTGGCCTAGACGGGATTCGAACCAACAGCCTTCTTGCTGTGAGGTGACAGTGCTAACCACTGTGCCACCCTATTCCATATTATATTACAATATATTCTAAGATATATTTATTTATTTTTACATCTATATTTAAAAGGGGCGTCATGATGGTGCATATGACAATCGCCTTACAGAAAGAAGGTTGTTGTTCGAGCCCGGTTGGGTCAGTTGAATTTCTGTGTGGAGTTTGCATGTTCTCTTAGTGTTCCGGGTGCTCCGGTTTCCCCCACAGTCCAAAGACATGCGCTATAGGTGAATTGGGTAGACTAAATTGGCCGTAGTGTATGAGTGTGTGAATGCAAGAGTGTATGGGTGTTTCCCAGTGTTGGGTTGTGGCTGGAAGGGCATCCGCTGCGTAAAACATATGCTGGATAAGTTGGCTGTTCATTTCGCTGTGGCGACCCCAGATTAATAAAGGGACTAAGCCGAAAAAAGAAAATGAATGAATATTTAAAAGGGAACACATGAAACAACAAAAGAGAGGAAAAAAGGGAGAAATGCAAAATGTACTGTACATAGGCCTATTACAGGCAGGGGTTTTATAAAAGCAATATATAACAGTTAATTCAATTCAATTCATCTTTATTTGTATAGCGCTTATACAATGTAAATTGTGTCAAAGCAGCTTCACATTCAAGATTATAGTAAATTGAAACAGTGTCAGTTCGATTTTGAGAGGTTCAGATCAGTTCAGTTCAGTTCAGTTTAGCTCAGTTCAGTGTGGGTTAATAATCACTACTGAGAGTTCAAACACTGAAGAACAATTCCATCATTGCGCAGCTCTACAGATTCCGAACCATGCAAGCCAGTGGTGACAGCGGCGAGAAAAAAACTTCACCAATTGGCGAAAGTGAAGAATTTTAAAAACCTAGAGAGAAACCAGGCTCAGTTATGCACGACCATTTTAGTTAAGCAATTTATTTATTCAGCAAACACATTTAACTTCTGAAAGAGGCTGGATGTTACAACCACACTTACAAAAATGAAAATAAAATCACAGGGAGCTTTTGAATTGCCTGAAATCACAGGGAGCTTTTGACTCATTTGTGTCGCAAGATCTTCCTGGAAAAATCAGCAAACAAAACCAAGCTTGTATTAAACATAGAACACAAACCTCTTTATCATGGTAATGTGTTACATGCCAGCAACAGTTAAATAGACTTCAAAACATAATTGAAGGTAGAAGGTGGTAATTGAAATCGTGACCGGTTGTTGTAATATTCAGGTGTATTAAGAGAAAGAAACATCATTTTAAAGTTAACGTAAAATTTTAAGTTCACTTTTAATTTCACTTAGTTCAAAATTCTGTTATTTTCTCAGCATCCACTTTTTTTTTTTTTTACCTTTTTGGGTTTCTCCAAAGAACAAGTTTTAAAGAATGTATATTGTTTGGACAATTTTTAATTGAAGTTTTTGTAATAATTTTTGCTAACAGTATAAATTCTGGCAAAAAATGTGAGTTTCTTTTCAAATTTTAATATACCCTTATTTCCTTTCACAACTTAATAACACACAATAGTAACTCTCAGGACTATCAGGACAAAATCCTCATTAAAACTCATTTGAACTGCAATTTTTTTATGACAGTGTGGGGCAAAGAAGATACACTCTTTGTTAACAATCAGACTTCCATTTTGTTAGATTTATGTATTTATTTTTTTCAAAATTGTAGTTTCTAAACTACTAATGGTATTTATTAAATGTGTAATATGTTGGTGCATTTTCCCACATTTGACCTGTGAATTATAAACAAACAATATGTGTATTGTTTTTACACAAATGCACAGTTAATGATGTTGCAGCAATAGCCAACAACGATCCAATCAATTCTCAATAAACAAAAGCAAAAAAAAAAGTTAATTAAATTGAATATCACAATGGGGAAGAAAAGTCAATAATGTTCATTTCTTGCAGACTTTCAAAATGTTAACACTCCCAGAAGTTAGAATTACTACAGGTTATGCAGCCTTATTGTTATCTGATTACACAAGATTACGTGAGCTCCATTACTGGAAGCCTGTGATACAGACTATATGAGAACGCCTGGAGGGAAAGCAGCTCTGTTTGGCTAAATGAGAATTTGTTTAATCAGGACTTAAGCCTGCAATGCTCTACCTGCTCTACAAACTGTTTGTCTTCTTGTGCGATAGTCAATGACTATAATCCTTTTCCAGACACACTTTGTAACTGGTAACACACTTAGACAAGCAGGGCACTCACATTTTCTGTTTCTTACACAAATATGCACTCAAATAACAGTCCCATAAGGATGAAGAGTTAAGCTCAAATGTCATTATCTAATCAGAAGCATTATTTATGTCTCGGCTGGAAGTGAAAATGTCATGCTATACACAAACAAATCAACAGAGCAAATTGACACAATGCCTCAGAACAAATGTGCCAAATAGCTTTCCAATATATATATATTTTTTAATAATGATCTGCAGGATATAACGGGGCTAACAGGCTATTCTGGTTGTTTAACCTTCTGCATTAAAGTAACTGTGGTTCTATTTTTTTTAGGTTTTTATGGTTACACAAAATTATTCTAAAGAGTTGTCTTTTTTAATTAAGAAATTATTTGTATTTTATACATTTTAAATATAGAAAACAGTGACAACTAATTGTAATACTATTTATGAACAATATTTTATTGATAATATTGTTTTAAGAATAATACAATTATATTTTAGATTATGTTATCCA
The DNA here is from genome assembly GCA_903798205.1 of Danio tinwini. Taxonomy (NCBI): domain Eukaryota; kingdom Metazoa; phylum Chordata; class Actinopteri; order Cypriniformes; family Danionidae; genus Danio; species Danio tinwini. The sequence continues at coordinate 13,613,270 of CAIGQZ010001313.1, forward strand.
AGGAAGCCTTGGTGAGCGTATGAAACTTGACAAAAGCTTGAAAAAAGTTGGTTTAAAACAACCAAAGCATATTATTTAAATAATAAATATGTATTATAATTTATTTCTTAGTTTATTTTTATTAGTACAACAAATTGTAATAATATTTATGAACAAAGTTTTAATGATAACAATAAAATTATATTAAAGATTCATTTAAACAGTCGGCGTGGTGGCGCAGTGAGTAGCAATGTCGCCTCACAGCAAGAAGGTCAATGGTTCAAACCTCGGATGGGTCAGTGTGATCCATGTGCAGTTTATTATAAGATTCGTCAGGCAGACAATGGTCAAACAGGAGCAAGCGGGTACATACAGGTCATCCAAAAGGCAAAGTCTTATAACAGGTGAGGTCAGTACAGGCGGCAAAGAATCAATGACGAGAAAACAAGGCAGAGATCAAAACACAGAGAGACTAGACAGAATTACACTACATGGTGTTACAGACTAATAGTGAACAAGACTGAGCAAAGGTGTGTGAGAATGGGAGGTGTATAAATAGTCCAAGTAATGAGTCAATCATGAGCTTCAGCTGGGTGTGTGTGTCAGTGTCTGACCGATTGTTAGCTGTGGCAAGAGTGATGAGTGCAAAGACTTCTGGGAGTTGTAGTTCATATCAGTGGCACATGTGTAGTTCTCCAGCGATCTGCTCAGGCTAGATCACTGGTGATCTTGACAAGTAAGCGTACAAAAAAAAGTTTATTTAAAATGACCCTACAAAAATATTATTATTTTTATTATTAATTTATTAATTAGTTTATTATAAAAACAAATTGTAAAAATATTTTTGAACAATATTTGAACAATATCGCTTTATTCATCGCCACAGCAAAATAAACTGCCAACTTATCCAGCATATGTTTTACACAATGGATGCCCTTCCGGCTGCAACCTAGTACTGGGAAACCCCCATGTACACTCATTCACACTCATACACTAAGGCCAATTTAGTTTATTCAATTCACCTATAGCGCATATCTTTGGACTAGGGGAAACCGGAGCACCCGGAGGAAACCCACGCCAACACGGAGAGAAAACTCCACAGAAATGCCAGCTGACCCAGACGGGGCTCGAACCAGCAACTTTCTTGCTGTTAGACAACAGTGCTAACCACTGAGCCACCTTGTTGCCCCTATTTTAATAATAATAAAATTATATTTTATATTCTTTTATCCAATGCAGCTTTCGTAAGCATATGAAACTTGAAAAAGTTTATTTATAATGACCACATTTTTTTAAAATAATAATTATGTATTATTTTATTTTATGTATTTATTTATTTATTTATTTATTTTAATCCAGTAAATATTTATGAACATTAGAAACCACAAAAATTATAATAATAATAGTAGACACATTAAAGGTGGATCAATTCTAACTCTAACAAGCAGAATCCACCATCACAGAGGTCGGTCAGACTGGACTCTCAGCGCACATTCAAATGAACCTGTCTAAACACTTGTCGTCTGTTTAGTCCAGCACTCCGGCAATGTTGACTTGTGGTTTTGTGGGGTGGGGGGTGTTACAGACCTGTTTAATGGAGTTGTATTTTAGGGGATTCAGTGAGCCTTGTCTCTCACAGACAGGATTACGTGTGCTGAAAAAGAGGAATTAATGGCTTTTGGCCGGCCTTGCTGCAGTTGCTCAAGTCCTCAGTACTGTAATCCAGTTTAGTGCTGCTTTCCTTCAGCACAAAGCATGTCACATACCGCCAGTGCACATTACAAATACAAACCATTTCAGGCTCTCAAGCTTGTATATTTGTGCACAGCTTTAAAAAAAGAGTAATGCAATAAATGAGCTAATTGTTTTGCGCTGTAGTGAGTAATATAGTTAAAGCTAGCATTAACATGTTTTCAAAATCCGTATCAATTGAGTGCTAAAGTAATGTAGAAATACTGTTTTGTGTTTTTATATTATGCACATAATTGAAATGAAATGTTCTAATATGTGACATTTTACACAGTGAATAAAATTCTAAAGGGTGGTGCGGTGGTGTAGTGGGTAGCGCTCTTGCCTCACAGCAAGGTCACTGGTTCGAGCCTCGGCTGGGTCAGTTGGCATTTCTCTGTGTAGATTGCATGTTCTCCCTGTGTTTGCGTGGCTTTCCTCTGGGTGGTCCGGTTTCCCACAGAGTTCAAAAACATGCAGTACAGGTGAATTGGGTAAGCTAAATTGTTTGCAGTATATGTGTGTGAATGAGAGTGTATAGTTGTTTCTCAGTGATGGGTTGCAACTGGAAGGGCATCTGCTGAATAAGTTGACGGTTCATTCCGCTGTAGCGACCCCTGATTAAGTAAAGGGATTAAGCCAAAAAGAAAATGAATAAATTAATGGGAAAAAAACAATACTACGTAACAGGTAATTTACTGCTATATAATAAAATATGTATCATATTGTAGGAATGAACTGAAATTAAAATTATGACTGAGGCTATTTATGCATTAACATTTTATAGTTGATAACAGGTTGTATATATTAAAAGATATACTGTTTTACTTTTATCATAATAATTTATGGTCTTATTGTGTACATAATTTGACATTTTTAGGATGCAATAGTTAACAATAATTGAAACATCTATGATATGAATAAATAATATTCATATTTTTTTATGTGTTTATGTGTGTTCAAACTACTGATTTAAATTGAGCTGAAACAACACAATTCTGGATATTTTTTTAGAAAACATAATTGTTTTATCTTCAACCCACTTAAATTTGTAAATAAAAAAAATAAGTTAACAATTCCTTTATGTTGTCCCAACTCAGATCGATTTGTATGGAACCCAACATTTTTTACAGTGTGAGTTGAAAAACTGATTGAAAAGAATTTATTTTTTAGATTGATTGGCATGATTATGTAGGGGGGTGCATAAAACATAATAAACAATCTACAAGCATAGTTAAATAGATACAAATTTAATAAACAGCATCTTATTATTTTTCAGAGGAAGTCGAAATGTATTCAGGTATGCAGCATTGAATAATTAAATGCAAAATAATACTGCAAATAGTGTATGTCCTGATCAGGTTTTTTTGGCCTCAAGCCCGAATCATTTGATTTTGAGTATCTATCAAAACCCGATCCAATACTTCTATAATACATAAAAAAAGAATAAAAAAGAGTGAAGAAACAGATTCAGGATGTTCCTTATTTTTTATTTAATTCACCTTACATTCTTACACCTTTGACATTCAACAACTCTGTTAACAAACAGAGCACTACTGTGAGGTAGCTTGAACCATTAAGTAATAAATAACATCAATTCTTCACTTCTGGACTTTAGAGCAACGGTAAATATAAAAAAAATCTAATATAAAAACAAATAGCACCTCAACTCAAAATACTCGGCAGGCAATCCGAAGTTTACACATCTCACAGTTTGCTATGGCAATGTTGTTATCATAAACTTTATAATACCTCCAGACCGCAGGCATATGGTGGCTGCATCCGAAACCGCATACTTCCATACTATACAGTACTCTAAAATCAGTATGTAAACCGAGTAGTATGTCCAAATTCATAGAATTCGAAAATTTGTATGCGAGAAGTGCCCGGATGACTTACTACTTCCGGCGAGATTCTGAAGTGCGCATCCCATGCACGCTGCGCTATCTCATGATGCCCTTCGAGAGAATTCGTGAATGGGAGTGAAGCGACGTAACTGACGCAGGTAGGTCACATGACCATGACAAAATGGCCGATGTATGTCCGAATTCCATTCATAGTTCTCCCATTCATACTGTATAGAATGCACTTTTCTAACGGCCGAGTAGTACGTTTAAATTCAAATGCAGTAGCTACTGAGTAGTAGGCGATTTCGGACGCAGCCTCTGTCTTTCCGATTCAAGCTGCTTCCTCGTTCTACTTTGCTGGCATTTAACCAATAGCATCTCTGCAACAGAGTGATGTCATGCCACATGCGTTGCTGTTTCTGTGTAAAGTCAAGAAAGAGTTCTAACTCTTGACTTCACACAGAAACAGCAACGCGTGTGGCATGACATCGTCTAACTCTGTGCTACTGCATAACTATAGATGTGCATATATATGAACATATATATTCGAGTCCTGATCGAGAGGTTACATCCAATTCCGATCAAGTCTGAAACCGCATGATCGGGTCTGATTTCCGATTATGTGATTGGATCTGGACATCCCTAACTGCATAGTATTCATTTTATAAACAATTTAATCAAATTAATCGCTATTCATTTTTCAGAGTTACACACGGTATACACTTTCTTATGCCTGAATGCTTTTAAAACGCTCACACAGGCCTCCAAACACACAGCAAAATGATCAATTAAAATCATGGCATAAACTTGCGATGTGACTATTGTGAATGATCACACTGTGATATCGATGCTGAAATGATATATTGTGCAGCCCTAGTGTGTGCACATGTGTGTGAAAAGCCTATAAAAATCGGATAACATTTCTTCCAAACTTCAAATAGAAATATTGTCATTGAGAGTCATTTTTTGATAAAGAAACAGCATATTAAGCATTAAGTTTTCATGAAAAGGTCTACATTACAAGCCAGTGGAAAGTTCTATATACACACATATAATCACAAAGTCGGATACACAAAGCTGTTCAGTCAGTCAGTCAGACTGTGTGTGTCTGTACAGTATGAGCTGCAGTCTGGAGATGTTTGCAGCAGGGGATTCCAGTGCATCAGGGAGCACCTCATGGAAAGGTTACTGCAGTGGGTGATTAATTAGCCAATTAACACCATGATAAATGTGCAAGAGTAAACGAGGCTGGCAGCTGGAGACCAAACCAATTTCGCATGATATTCTCTTTTTTTTTCACTCATCGGTCCTTTTCTTCCTCTTCTCCCTATGAAAAACTGTTGAGTCGGCTGTACAGCACAGGACTGTTTTCATTGTCATCTCTCTGATTGATTTAGTGGGCTTGCTGTGTGCAGGACCATTCACTTTGGACAGAGGGAGGGAATCCCTAATAGGACGGCTATTAAGGTAATGAATAGGGTTTCTAGTCACAAAGCCCTTGTTAAAAGCACCTGTCTGTGGTGATGGGTAAGACATTGTTAGGCTTAAGCAAAGAGCATCCCAGACGGATATCACTGAAATATGGTTGGGTGCACTTGTGTGTGGGGGGTGATCTGCGTGTGTGTACTTGTGGTCTGATGTGAAATGGCCTGAGGCTTTGGTTGCATAGACAGTACTCAGCTGTGGTGTATAAATGGTGCTCAGTTGGTACTAATGGGTGTGACCAAAGTGTGATGAGAAAATGTCAACCACACCATTACACCAGCGACAGGTTGAACCAACACAGGCTCATTGGGGATGCCTATGTGCCTAGGGATACATATTTGAAAAACCATGAATATATGCCAGTGCATACACTGTAACAAATACAATTCCACACAATTTCTTTATGTTGTTTCAAAACAAATTTATTTAAGTCAACTTAATCGTTTTTACTAATTTAAGTGGAATGAACATAAAACAAATAAATTGTCCAAAAGAAATTGTGTTTTTTCAACTAATTTTAAACAAGTAGTTTGAACGGTGGCGCAGTGGGTAGCAAACAAAAAGGTTGCTGGTTCGAGCCTCGCATTTCTGTGTGGAGTTTGCATGTTCCGGTGCTCCGGTTTCCCCCACAAGTCCAAAGATGTGGTATAGGTGAAAAGAGTAGGCTAAATTGTCTGTAGTGTATCTGTGTGAATGAGTGTGTTTGAATGTTTCCCAATGAAGGGTTGCAGCTGGAAGGGCATCCGCTACATAAAAACATATGCTGGTGTAACGGAGGCCAGCTAGTGAAGTGCTGTGCAGGTAAACCTCACTCCTTTGACCTCAAAAAAGGTGCTTTAGCGACAGACACTAGAGGCTATTGTCTTTAGTCTCCTTGCTAGAGCAACCGACTCCCATGCGGAAGGTTGCCTGTTTGATCCCCACTGGCAGTTTATTCAGCTGTGGCGACCCCAGATTAATAAAGGGACTAAGCCGAAAAGAAAATGAATGAATGAATGAATGAATGAATGAATGAATGAATGAATGAATGAATGAATGAAT
>CAIGQZ010001313.1:13628559-13662163 GCA_903798205.1 Danio tinwini
TATATATATATATATATAGAAATGAGCAGGAAACTGTGCATAAGCCAAAGTAATGCCACAATGTAAAACGATAAAGATATATTACATTTTCTTGTACATTTTTGAGAAAATATTGTGATAATTGACCATGCAAATTCTTTTGTACTGAATATGAAGGTATGGAAAAATCTGGAAAATAATAGAAATACTACTAGGACGAATGAAAAATGCATTTTCGGGAGTCGACAAATGCAATTTCTAACAGCTCATGTATAAATCTCAGTGGCAGCTGTAAATCATGGCGGTTAGATTTCAGAGAGGCTACTGTGGGTTTTGGCTTCAAGTAAGGAAGGAAGACAAATGAAACGAATGAAAGAAGGACAGGTGGAGACTGTGGAAGATGAAATGGAAAAGTAATAAAATTGTGGGCGAAGCTTCTACTGACAGACTGAGCCGTAATGGAGCAGACGTCTCTGATGCTGCAAAGACACACGGTGTCATGAGGAATTCTTTAACCTTCACATCATTGGATCAGTTTAAGAAGAAGGGAAAAAAGTCGTCCAACTTTTTCCATGAAACAAATGCGTGTGTGTGTTTGTCAGTAGTTGTTCTGAGTAAACACATCAGTGGTTCAGCCAGATTGACAGCTGATCCACCCAGTGGAACATACTAATTGTTATGGAAGTTTGAGAAAACAACACACAGAAAAAGCTCTTTGGTCACACGCAAAATACTCATTTCTAAATTATTTATGCTCGATAAAAATGTATTTAATGACGAATACAGCAAAAACACTAGTATTGTTGTCATTTTTACATAAAAAATATTTTTTTGTATAATAATTTGTGTATGGGGTGGTGCGGTGGCACAGTGGGTAGCGGTGTCGCTTCACAGTAAGAAGATTGCTGGTTTGAGCTTCGGATGAGTCAGTTGGTATTTCTGTGTGGACTTTGCATGTTCTCCTTGTGTTTGTGTGGGTTTCCTTTGGGTGGTTTCCCCCAGTCCAAAGACATGCGCTATAGGTGAATTATGTAAGCTAAAATTATCCGTAGCGTATGTGTGTGTGTGAATGAGAGTGTATGGGTGTTTCCCAGTGATGGGTTGCAGCTTGAAGGGCATCCGCTTAACATATGCTGGATACGTTGGTGGTTCATTTCGCTGTGGCGACCCCTGATTAATAAAGGGACTAAGCCAAAAAGAAAATGAATGAATAATTTGTGTATATATTATGTTGTGTTACAGCTCTGAAATGAATACAGTTAGTACAGTTTTTAAAACATCTACTTCACGTCTAACTTTACGCTTAACCGCAAACTGCAAGCTACTAATTTAAGATAAAATAACTCATTTCTGGGTATCATATCTGTGATCCTGAACCACAAAACTTGTCTTATGTTACACATGTATTATTTTAGTACAATATTGTATGTGTGGCAAAAACATTAGAATATTAAGCAGAGATCAGGTTTCTTGTATTTTTTTGTTTTTAATTATTAATATGCATTGCTAAAGAATAAATTTAGACACATTTAAAGGTAATTTTCACAATATTCTATTTTTTGAACCCTCAGATTGCAGATCTTTTAAATAGTTGTATCTTGACCAAATATTGTCTAATTCTAACAAATGATACATCAATGAAAAGCATATTTATTCAGCCCAAATGTGGACACTTATAGACTGGTTTTGTAGTCAGGATCACAATACACACTATGTTTATCATTACATTGATTGACTATTATTAAACAAAACAGAAACATTATAATAATGATAATAATTTTTTTTTTACATTTATTTCTCGTTTTTTCTGGATACTCAAAGCGCTTTACACATTTTCGGGGAAATCTCCTTATCCACCACCAGGATGCAACATTCACCTGGATGACACGACGTCAGCAATATTGTGCCAGACCTCACACCACACACCAGCTGATTGGTAAAGTGGAGACAGAGTGATGAAGCCAATTATGATATGGGGATGGTTAGGAGGCCATGATGGACAGAGGCCAGTGGGCAAATTTGGCCAGGAGGCCGGGGTTAAACCCCTACTCTTTTCTCGAAGGACATCCTGAGATTTTTAACGACCACAGAGAGTGAGGATCTTGGTTTAATGTCTCATCCAAAACACGGTGCTCACTGAGCAGTGTAGAGTCCCCATCATCATACTGGGGCATTAGGACTCACACAGATCGCAGGTTGAGCGCCCCCTGTTGTCCTCACTAACACCACTTCCGGCAGCAACCAAGCTTTCCCATGTGTTCTCTATCATCCAGGTACTGACCGGGCACAGTCCTGCTTAGCTTCAGTGGGCGACCATGTCAGAGTTGCAGAGAGCTAGCATTGTAATTGTAACTATTATGCCAATCTAAACAGCTCCAAACAAAGCAAAAAAAAAATAGAGCAAGCGATTCAGTGACCAATTCATAATGTCAGTGGTTCTTTTCTTTGCTCAGTTCATGAATGAATCAGCTTGTTTGATTGAATCAAATGAATGGACGATCCTGTTCTCTTTTATGTTCATATATAATAGTATAATTTCATTTTCACAGCATCTAATATTTTTGTTTAAAATGTTATGAGTCTTAGGAATGTTATAGATCTTTTTCTTTCTTTTTCACCTACCCTCCAAAATGTCTTTTCATAGCCATATGAGTATGCATTACATCATGTTTATGTTATATATGTAATTACTATCATTTATATATCTATATCTGTTTGCAAGTAGGCACAGCTGTTTTAGTTATATTGCTCGCTGCTTGAACCACTCTAATTATGTTGCTAAGGTGTTATGAAAGGTTGCTAGGCTATTGCTAGGGCATGCCTTTTTATTCGCTTCTCCCACCATTGGTCAATAGGTAGCCCCGTCCTCCATTGACCTTATTGGTTGAGCCAATGTTGCTAGGTCGTGCTTGTTGGGTTGCTCCAAATAAACAGAGCAATGTTTTGATAGCACCACAGAGCCGCTGTGTTTACACTTTTCAGCCTGCAAATAGCTCACCTATATCTGTTTCTGCATATTAAGCTGGAACAGGAGGAAGTAAACATAAAAGATAATCCTCACGCATTTATTTAAAAAATTGTCTAGTTCAGAATTTTAAAAGCCTCACTTTTTCCCTTTATCGTAAAAAAAAGCTTGGTTCCACACAGTTCCTTCATTTTATCCTTCAACTTAATCATTTTTTGTACAAATTTAAGTAAATTGAACATAAAACAATAAAGTTGTCCCAGTAAAACCTTAAGAGTTGTGTTGTTTCAACAAATTTTGTAGTTTGTAGTTTGAACAAGCAGCAAAAATCTTGTTTTTGAGTGTTGTTTGTTCAAGGAACTTACATTTCAAACATTTACTGTATGTGTTTACATAATCAGTTGTGAATGAAAAACCCAAGGTTTTATATTACTAAGCAGTGTTTGTCTTAGTGTATGTCTTTGTTTGTGTTGTGCTGTACCGCTTTTGTTACAATATAAAGAAAGCAGAGCTTAAAACTTGTGAGTAAACATTGCTCAGATTGTTGTAATGTTCTAAATCCAGCGTATCCATTGGCTATTTCTGCCTTCTCTTGCTGAAAGCAGACTGTGTGTTTAATGGTGGGGCTCCCTTCTGTGTGACAGTCGGGTCTGGATGTGATTCCTCTGTCCTGCTCTCTGCTTTTGGCCACGGGCTGCGCTGTTGTTTCTGGCTGAGAGTCATTGGTTTGGCTGGCTGTGATGTGCAGTCTCTCTCCCAGCAGGTCTCTGTCTGACAGCTGTTACTGACTTATACTATGTCATACTTAGCCTGCTTCTGACAATCACTGAACTCTTCTTCAAAAGACAATGATTTTTCACCATTTACTTTTTTTTTGGTAGAAAAGGAAGTGTTTTTTGCTCATGCAGAAACCTCCCACGACTATATTATGTGAGATTTTTTACCTAGATTTAAAGGGATAGTTCACCCAAAAATGAAAATTCTGTCATCATTTATTTACTTTGTACTTGTTTCAAACTTTTATGAATTAGTTTTTTCTTCGGTTAACCATAAAAGGAGATATTTTGTAAAAGTTGGACACCTGTAACCGTTGACTTCCATAGTCTTTGTTTTTCCTAACATGGAATTTAGTGTTGACATGTTTTTTTTAGCTTTCTTCTAAGAAAGAAACTCATTTTTAACCACTTTAAGGTGAACTTTCCCTTTAAGATTCAAATTTCATTTGCACATGAATATCCCATTAAGTTGGATCAAATAATAATTTAGTACTTTTTTATGAAGACACCCACTAAAATGTGATTGACTGTATAGTAGCTTGTAATTCAGCTCACTGTACATATCTAAAAATTTTGCTAGAACAAAAATACTTTGAGGACAAACAGTATTAAAAATATACATTACAGCACAAAGTATTTGTCATTTTAAAACGTTGCAATTTTGCCAATGTCATTTGAAGTTTAAACCACTGGGTTTTATCCATTTTGTCAGCAAGACAATTTATAAATCCTCTTCCATAAAACGTAGTTTTGTTTTTACATAAAAGTATCTGTTACAATAAATAACAGTGAAGCATTATTTATAAGTATTGTACATGTATAAAACACTTTCAGAAAAAAATCCTGGCCTTGAATATTCACTCTTTGTCTTAAAGGTAGGGCTGTGCGATGAATCAAAATTGAATCGTAATCGCGATTTGAAACATTGCAATAAGCTAATCGCAAGAGGCTGCGATATTAAATATATATTATTTAATTTCCACTGCCCAGAGCAAATGCGTGACTGCTGCCTGTGTGCGACAGCCTTACTAGTCAATTGAGGGAACACACTTAGGTGCTTTTTTCTGTCTTATTTTTTGTTCAACACAAAGGTATTTCAAAGAATGTTTGAAAGACTTCCATAACATACTATGGTCCACCAGAGATGTCAAAAGTATACACACATCCTTTACTCAAGTAGAAGTACAGATACTCATGTTTAAAACAACTCTGGTGAAAGTTGAAGTACTGATTAGACCTTTCCTTTCAGTATCACAATGACATGATCTGTCAACAAATTACAGTACAAACAGCAAAAAAAAGGCCATAGTATACATTAGAACATCAACATCCCTCCAGAGTAATTTGACTGTCTTATCCATACACAATGAAACAAGGTCTTGTCATTCTGATGGCACTGATTTGTTCATTAATACAGAAATTACATTTTTAGAGATAATTGAAGCATTTTGAGCTAGAGGCACAAGCGCGCAGTGGCAAAAAATAGATTGATTGCGTCAAAAAGGCATTTAAATTGTGCAATGGACCCTTTTCACAAGCCTATTATGACACATTTAACGGTCATCAGCATCTTAGATCCTTGAAAGTTTTTAATATTTAGATTTTGTAAAAAACGTATGAACATTTATATGTATTTATGAATGTATTATATTATCTTTGCTTCAAATGACAAAAAACGAATTACCGCTTTTGCGAGGTGTTTCTAATGCAACGTCTATGGGACAAGAAAGTAAACTTGACGATATTCTCTCCTCTGGCTGCCGTCTCACATAATTTCTTTCCCTTTTCTGAAAGTCTTGATAACACCATGGTGGAGTTTTTCTTTTGTTATTTGACCTAATAAGATTGTAAAAAAATTATTTGTTGTACTCTCCCATTCTCTGCGCTTTAAGTTTTCTCAACTATGACGACTTCCACTACTGAGAAACCTGTGAAAAGGGTCTATGACAAGAAATCATATAGATCATGCCACAAAACACATAAAAACGAAAGTAACAACTGTGGTTTACAAATGTAAGGAGTAGAAAGTACAGATATTTTTGTAAAAATTTAAGGAGTAAAAATAAAAAAGGTGTCAACTAAATAAATATTGGAGTAAAGTACTGATACCAGAAAAATCTACCTAAGTACCCTAACAAAATATTTCTATTTCTAGTAACTTCCACTAAGTCAGAAACTACCACTTGATGGTGCTTGGACAGCATTTGTTGAAGTACACATACCTTCTTTTTGCCCCTGTCCATTTGACCTGTCTTCCGCTCTACACAGCTGGAGAGATGATGACCTGCTCTTCACCCGGCGGCCCTTTGAGCTCCACACACTCGGTTTTCTGGTGGTCATTTTATCAGCCGTTTCACTGGCTTGGTAGCATAATGAAATAGTGCTCAGACTGGGTTGCTGGCTGCTTTACGAGTGTCCAGTGTGTGAGCTTGTGGCCTGTTAAAGCATGTGTGTGGCCAGGTGTGTGTGTACATGCGTTGTGGGTCTTGTAATAGGTAATAGTGACTTCCCGGTGCAATGCTTTCCAGATGGAGCAGGTCTTTAAAGGCTCAGGCAATGAGTGTGGGCCTACAACCAGGAGGTGAACCTAATCTGGGGTCAGAGGTTGTCTACCTGCTGCCTATAACTCATAAAGCCGCCTGGCAGGAAAGGTCAGGCACAGGTAGCAAGAGAAAGGTCACAATTTAGGTCAGATGTTGGCATTTAGGATGCAAACCTTGGTCTTTGGTTTATTTTTTATTTTTACTTTTATTTTTTGTAATACATTTTTAAGATTTGAAGGCATCCTAGAGGAGAAATTTTCAAACTGGGTTGCACAAGCACCGAGAGGGCTGCAAGAGTCCCGGCTAGACCAGGTGATCCGCTTTCCCCCACAGTCCAAACACATGGGCTATAAGTGAATAAGACAAATGAATGAATGAAAAAATAGTTTTAAAAAGTTATTAAAATGAAAATAAATAAACACACAGTAAGCATAATACATTTCTATATTGAACTTGTTAGTTTAATAAAATTAGCATATAAAATAATTCGAAAAATTTAGTAATCATAAAATTATGACAAAAGTGATTAAATATGAAGAATTTAAACAAGTTATTCAACATATTTTAAATCTGAATAATATTTCGATTAAACCAATTAAATAATAAATAGATTAAAATGAATAATAATGATCTGAAAAACTAAAAGATGTTATAAAGTGCATTATATAAAATAACATGCATTAACTGTTTATTTATATATGAGCAATATCACATGAGTAGCAGTGCGATATGGCCGTTTTATCGGCACTGGTGGGAGGCATCTGTTGGTTTGAGGCCGCAGCGACAGTTCGACGGCATAACCGTGTGTATAAAAAAGAAAATTAAACAGGGAGAGTCTAAAAACCCTTTTGTATGAGGAACTACTTTCTTCCGCTGCTTATTCACATCTGCAGCTGACGTCAGAACAGCAGAAGACATTGCCGGTTCACAAACGTCACTTTAGAGCTAGTATTTGATTCTTTAGCATAAGTCTAAAGTGATGACAAAACAGGTAATTTTTGCTGACATTTTAAGATTATAAGGCTGAACAGCATGAAATGCCATCAATCTACAGAGATTTCCCAGTATTTCTGTTGCAATCAGGATATTACAATACTTAACCCTGAAAAAGCCAGAGCAAAGCAAACACTACCAGTTTATGTGGTTAAATACAGCACTACAAAATACAAAAGAGATTGACTCAGAATGTCACTTACCTGTATTATAATGATTTGTTCAGTTGTAGTTTGAAACTTGCGTTGAGAAAATGCTGTTTTTCTCCCTTTAAGGACTTATTATGCGGTCTCTGTCGCCATCTTGTGGCGGAACGTTAACCGGCACTTTGTTTGTTCTGCTCAGACAGGCTGCATAGTTGCAATCTAAACAACTACATTCTCGCCTAAAAAGCCTCACAAGTACATTATGTTGTCCAACAGCAGCAATCAAAAAGTTAAACAGTCAAGTACAGTCAAACTGTAGAGTGTCCTCTGCTTGTTGCTGTATGTGGGTGGAGTAATAACACAAGGGTGATTAGGCTGGACGAGTGCTGTTATTTGCAGATTATCAGATTCAAGAACCAGACAGAACTGTTGTATAAAAAAGTATAGTATACTATATTGGTATATTTTACTAATAATATAATTTTAATAGATTATATATTAAAAATATCTTGAAGCTAAGTGAAACCATGCAGAAAAATATATCTCTAAATATGTCTGCCTGTCTGTATGTCTGTCTGTCTAAATGTCCATGTAAAAAGGAAAGGAAATATGGTTACACTGTGAAGATCTTTCACTTTAAATTTTTACACCTAAAATGTTTTTTTAAATGTATTAATTTTCTGTGATAAATTAAGTTGAAGAAACTTAATTTGTTTAGTTGTAAAAAGTAATTTTTTTAATAAATTTTTTGAACCAGTGGCTCACTTTTTACAGTAAGCTGCTTTGCTTTTCAATTTAGTGTTGTCAATAGCTTAAAGCCACAACAAATAAAACTCAAATGAGTTTTCTAGCAAAAGTTTTTTTTTACAGAAATATGTGTAGCTCAATACAATTCATTTTACATAGGCAGAATGTTAAATGACTATTATTTCTAAAATACTTTGCTTGTGTGATATTGGTTTAGAACATTTCATCATGTCAACCTTTCAGATACTTTTGTCTCAAGCTGAGATCTCAACAATATAGAATCCTGCTTTATTTCAATGTATTAAAATAAAGAATCATTCATTCATTCATTTTCCTTTGGCTTAGTCCCTTTATTCTTCAGGGGTTGCCACAGCAGAATGAACTGCCAGCTATTCCAGCATATGTTTTATGCAGTGGATGCCCTTCCAGCTGTAACCCAGTACTGGAAAACACACAGTGTCCCCAATAAAGAAACAATTAAATAAAGACACAATGCTTATATTGGCTTGGAAAGACAAGGGTGATTTTCATTTACTTTTCTTTTTTTGAGCTGTCCCTTTAAGACTAAAACAGAATTTTAACAAACCTCAAGGGAAATGGGGAATCCTGAAGACATCATTGTTCATCTGACCAAAGAAGTGGACACAAGCTCTGCTGTAAGTCTGTTAGATATGTCATATTGTAACACTCTTTCCGCTATTATCTACAGACAAACAGCAGCGCAGGGGTCTAAACTGCTGATAGATGAATTAGCAGTAGCAATTATCAGGGAAGAACTGCTGGTGTAAGAAGTGTTTAAACTAATCAAATACTTAACAGGGGAGACTTGACACTTTCTAACTAACACAAACTAAATACAGTAATGTGAGAAAACCTCCCCTAAACTCACAGTCGAGCTTCATGGAAGAAGCAGAAAGAGAAAGGCGGCAAGCTGAGGGAAATGTGATAATGCTCTGGAAATCTGACATGGTTATTTGTTTCCAGTTTAATGGCAATAGAAGCTGCTTGCATTGTTGTCCCCAAAGTCTCATGTTATAGGGAAAATGCTCCCGTTATATTCTCTCTATCTCAAGCAAAGCATACTCAAACAACCGCACACCGGCTGGACATAAAATAAGCAATTATGACTGCATTAGGGACCTGACGGTATCTGAAGGAGCAGTTTGCTATAATCTGACTGAATGAGAGCAGTTTATAGACAAAGACATGCCAATACACTCACATCAACTATTTACAGGATCTATATTTCAAAAGTCTTGGAAGACAAAGAAAGATGACAATACACATATGTTGTTTTCCAAAATGCCACATGGCAGATGTTGAACATAAAACCAAGATGACAGATGGCTTTCTTATGGCTGCCTATTAAACTGAATAGGAGAAATCATTTCACCCTTTGAAAAATGACACACTTCACCTTTGAAACTGAAAAAGCTAACTGAAAAGCTAAATTATGCATACTAGAAGAAAAAGTCTGGTCTCCTTCTGCTTCTGTTACATTATCTACAAGCTCTTTTTAGCAGCATTAGCCAGATAGTAAAGCTCTTTGGGATTGTGCTTGGTAGAAGTGACAATATATAATGCAATACCGCTGTAAAATAGAGTAACTTTAGTACTAAAGTGTACAGCAGGGGTGTCCAATGTTTGCATTAAGAGGGTCCAAATCTGAATTTTTATTAAGGTCAAAGTCTGGAACAATTGATATTACATAACTTATTTTTATCAAACATCCATAACATGCATCACAAGTCAACAGGATTTATTTTTCGTTAATTAAAGTGGTATTTACATTCAAAACGCATTAAATGCAATGCAAATTTGACTAAATCACTAATATAAGTGCATTTTTATACAAAACACAACAAAAGGAAGGCAAAAAACAAACAAACTATAGTATCTGGAAGCAGCCATGATGATGCAAGCTGAGACTGCATATCTCAGAGATGCAATGCCAGAAAAAAATCCACTCAGTAGAGCTTGTGACGTCACTGTGAGGGGTAGGGTTAGGTTGTGGGCATTGAAAAGCATTGCTCAGATTGCAACTGCACTAGGTCTACAACCAGACCTCTCTCTAAAAAAAAAAGGTGAAAAATACAAAAGATGTGTGATGAAAACTTTAGGTGTTGTAGTTTTGTGTTGCTTATGTCTGTATTTCGTAGATACTGCCATTCAAAATGTCTGTGTTTCGTTCATAGTGGCGTTTCACATTTCCACTCTTTTCAACTCCAGCTGAATGGCTTTGTGCTGGCTTGTGGCAAAATAAACGCATACTTTTCTGTCCATTTAACGTTGAACTGTTTATTCTCTTCATCAAAGTTTATTTTCTGTGAGACCGACATCTTCATCCATTCAAATGATCACTTTGCTTCGATGTGCTAAAGCAGGCGAGTGCGTGATTAGCCCGCACGTGAAGCCTCGTATGATCGCTGGATGTCATGACAACAGAGTCATGCAGGAAAACTTTAAATATTTTGATTTTATTTCAACTCGTAATTTTTCTTAACAAAAATACAAAAAAACGAAACAGTTGATTTACACGGTTCATGCGTTTCTAGATAAAGAAATCCACAATTTGATGGAGTCGGATCCGGATTGAATACCCTCGCGGTCTAGATCCAGACCGGAGTCCAAACTTTGAGAAGCCCTGCTGTACAAGATAAAATGATTGATTCATACATCCCACTGCGCAAAGAGAACCAAAAGAGAGAAAGAATAAAGAGAGAAAAAATATATTGTTTTTGTTTTGGCTTCAAACTCTTAAGCATTATGCCAAGAATAAAAAATAAGTGATACATTGTTTTTGCTTTAATTAATGACACCATAGGGAGATTCAATCATTTAATTAATTGCATAATATATTTGGTTGAAAAATGACCCCATCTGCTCAATCTTAATTCACAACAATTTTATTGTACAGCAGAAGAAAGAAATTCATACAGATTTGAAATGACATGAATGTAAGTAAATGTTTTTTGTTTTTTTTATGGACAATCTAATCTTTTTATTGACACTGAAATATGCAATTATGTTGAATATGAATATTTTAAACAAAATGTATGAACATAGTAATGTGTCATTTAAGTAATTGAGTCATATATTCAATTGATTTGTTTAAGTGGCTGATTCATTCAGGAATTATTATGAACTGACAATTGAGTCATTTGTTCACTTGAATAGTTTGGAAATCTGGAAATTAGATGGGCTTAATATTTCTGTTTGAAAAAGTGACAAAAACAACACAATAATGTTTCTAAAATTATTATTGTTTACTGGACTATTTAATAATATCTCTATCAAATTCACATTTGAACTCACATGTGTGATATTGTATGATATTATACAAATATGAAGAAACTTAATACAGGTCATAACTTTCAGATCTCTCTCAAACAGCAGAAGTTACACATTTATTCATTTTCTGCCAGTCAACTGAACAAAAAGCCTCTTGAAACAGCTGATCTCCAACAATTCACTGTATATTCCTCATCTAAAGCTGACCTTTCCAATTGCATCTTCACACGTTCTCCATTACTCTCTTCTTTCTGTTCTACTGAAGTGCTGGTCTACTTGTTTTCAGGCACTGTCTTGAGACATTCCCGTGTAGTTTTCAGAGGAAATGAGGGTAGTCTAGGCCCCTAGTGCCCTCACCAGGGTCCCATGAGCTGTATAGCTGACAGTGATACATCAGTGCATGTACGTGCTTCTTGCTTACTTGCACTTTTTATCACTGTTTGCGATCTGCTGGTTTAACCGAAAGTGTCACACACTCCCTCAACGTTCACACTTCATCTGCTGACATCACAGGAACTTCTGCTTCCTCTCTGTGAGGTATCATTTGTTGTTTGCTCATCTTTCTGTAATCATCATTGTCATCTTTTTTTTCAGTCTGTAGTACCTAATGACACTTCAACTTCTCTTGTTTCTATCTAAGAGCTTTTTATTGCATGGAATGAAGTTTTCTGTAGGACAATAACCAAGCTACAAACATTAAGATATTGTGTGTGAACATTCTGTAATTGATTAAGGAGCTTTTTTAAAGGGGAAGATTAACAATGAATGTGCTGTGTGAAGAACTGGTAAAAAGAGACTTAATTTGGCCACAACTTTCTCTGTGTTTCAGCAAATAGGATGGCTTTTTGGTGACAAATGTTATTTTGAGACTTATTTTGGAAAATGCTTTGAAAAGTTTCAAATACATAACAATACACTCTGGGCAATTTTACTACCCTTTTGTTTTGTTCGTGGCTGTTTTTTGCCCCATTGACTTCCATTATAATGACTTTTTTTTTTCAAAGCCATGACACCATATAATCATACATTATTGATTGTTGCTGGTTTGCCCTGTTAGGAAAATGTAAATATTTTTATTTTTACTGTTAAACATCAGTTACAGTAAAAAAAGCTTAGTTTCTGGCTTTTACACTGAGTTCTCGTGTGTGTACAGGCCTATCTAAGGCCGTACCCACACTATGCTATCCGAACCATGGCCAGAAAAAAATCCAGTAACATAATAAAAGGGTAGTAAATTTAAAAAATACACAAGGATTAATTAATTTTTAACAACCCAGGCTCATTAAAAATACATCACCTTCATTTTTGAGAATATTGTAAAATACGTTGCTTTCGGTACGTTTGTTTGTACGTTTCAGATTACAAATCCACTAAAAGGTGTTCTATACATCTTTGTGTATCTAAAATATATTACTTATGGCACGTTATGACCATGCCGGAAAATTTGTTCATATGGAGATAAACAGGTGAAGCAAATGCATTTGATCATAAAACATAGACACTGTTGGTATTTAAGAACTGCACAAAAATAATATGTCACTCTAAATATTAAAGTGGGAAAATGAGCATATTCTGTTGGCGTTAAGCTGCCCTGTACCATTTATTTTACATAGAAACCGCTGTCAAGTTTTTTAGGCCTATTTATTTATTAATTTATTATTTATGTACAATAATTAAGACATAAATGAGATATATATTCAACAACAAAAATGTAAATTAAAACTGTATTGTTTTTAATTTTTTACAACTGTATTATGTTATTTTAAAAACATTTTAAAATAACAAACACTGTACATCTCTCTATATGTAAGCTAAAACACTGCTTTATTTATTTAGGCCTACTTATTTGTGTGTGTATGTATGTATGTATGTTTAAATAAATCTAGTAAATAAAAAATGAAAACTATCTCTATAAAAATATTTATAAGTGTTAAAATTTTAAAAAATAAAAATAAAACAATCACTTACAATTACTTTCTTTGCTTGTACCAAATATATTTAGTGTCCATTAATTTACATTATATGGGAAAAAAAGAGAATAGTCTCTTTTTGTTCACAGAGAAAAAAAATGTAACAGCTTGTGAAATTTCCTTTCTTATAAACTGAAAGAGAAAAAAAGACACAGTTTGCCCTTTGCAGATCTGTTTGCAAACAAAAGTGTCACTGCATTGATTCACATCAGAGTGATTGATCCTCAAATGTGTGCATACGTGAGCATGCATGTGTTTGTGCTTCTGTGTGTAAAGTAGCAGCAGTGTGTGTGTGTGTGTGTGTTTTCTCAGCTCCTGTGTGTGATCATGTCCAGGCGTCCAGACGCTTGTATGAGGATGGATGGGTTGGCCCTGTGGAAGCCAGACACGAGAATACAGAGATTCCATTACGTAGTGCATGTGTCTCTCAGCACAACAACACAAGAGCCGACAGCTTCTGCACACTCAAACAAACCTGAGGCTCCTCGCTTCTGTGTTTACACACCGAGACATCAGACTTCTGCACTATATCTCAACTTCAGACCGGGCCAAAACACCAGCTTCACACCTGCATATACTCTGACATTTCATAGAGCCATTCAACAACTACAGCGCTTCTAAGTGCAGTCAAACAGATCTTTTTTTTTTTTTTGCTTTGTTTTTGAGTTGTGCTCAGTTTGTTCTTAGAAAGTAAATACTTATTAATTGTAGTTTAAAATGATTCATGTCATATGTTATGTTCAAAAACAGATTGAAATAAGTAATGCAGGTTTTAAAGGTGCCATACACTGCATTGATTTACTAAGTTAAACTGTTCTCTGATATCTACACAGCAGGTTCATGGCTTTGGGAATAGCAAAAAAATCTCCAGAAATGGTTTAATAAGCTCATTTATTACTCTATATAATACTCCTAGAATCAGAAAGTCCATGATTGACCATATATGGTTTGTGTCGTGAATATTAATGAGCTCTGTACTGACATGCTGCTCTTACAAACACACACTCACACAGAGCATGATGTATGCTGAACACGGACAAATATAAACCCAATCAGAGTAAGGTTAGTCTAGATTGCTTACTAAATTTGTTGTGGATAAAGGCTAAATTATAATTAAACTTGACACGAGAGTGATAGAGATGTCTCGTGTTGTATTTTGAAGCTATATTATCAAAGAAAACAGCCAGGACTTAGTATTAACCTCTGCATGAACAGATGACAGTTGAGCTGTTGTTGAAACATACACATCAAATTTCACAATAAGCACGATAAATTAACAAAGGATGTAACTGAACATACCTTATGCATTTTAGGAGTGTAGATGAACAAATTTGTAATCTGTAAATCTTGCATTTTGTGTTCTGAAGCGAATTTGAACATGCTTCATGCTGTCGTTGCCCAGTAACGCATAGTAAATAATTTGGCGCAAAGTGCCACATACATAGTAAGTGAAATATACGCCTAAAATAAGTAAGGGAGGAACTTTATCCGTGTTGCTTCACTAGAAAAAGTTTGGCTTATCAAGTGCAGCCTGAGGCTTGCATATTATTAATTATGATCTCAGAGTTGCATATGAACAAAGTCCCTTTAAGGCAAGTCATTTCACTCGGTGCCATCTTTAAAACACCTCTCTGGCAGTATGCTCGGGCGTTCTGTTTGAATGGGGAAACATCAAATCGATCGAATCTGTTTGCCAAGCTTATGATTACATTACATATTTGAAGTCACCAATAAATTTATAAGTCTTATAAGTTTGAATCAAAAAAAGCTGAATTTTTTAGGGTGCCCAAGCTAATGCGCATATGCACTCGAAAGGAACAAGATCACGTCACCAACCTCTCTTATGGCAGTGTTACACATTATCATGCTCTGGATAATGCTATGTCAGATTGTGATGCTTTTCTGATGTATTTCACAACTTGGTCTTGTTGGTGAATCACCTGTAGAAATGACAGTGACTCTTTGTTTGCAAGGTTGTAGGCGTTTAAGTATTAGCTGTTATGTGATGTGCGTTTGACAGGACAATCTGTACTTCACGTTCATTTCATACAGATTACAAAACCAAAAAAACTTTAGTTTTGAAGTGCACTTGGTTCATTTAAAAATACAGATTTCAAGCTTTATTTGGATATATTTTTCATGTCTTCGCTGAGATTCCAGTGCATTTGTTGACAACAAAGCCTGTCGTAAAAGCACACGTCTGTTCCGAGCTTCTCCCATGGAGAAATGCCAGTCTATAGCGATCAATCATTGGCTCCTGTACTAGTAGGCGGGCTTCGTCCGCCATATTGACCGTTACACTTTTCCCCATTCAAAACTCTATGAGTGACATGTCTTGTGTATTCTATAGTCTTTAATATGAGTTTGTGTTCTCTTGATGACGTCAGCTGCTCGTCAGGTCTGGATGAATGACCTAAAGTAGGCTTACATGCAAATGAGAAGGGCATGGAGCTGTAAGTCTCATCACAGTTTATTTTGTCTTCTGATTGGCCCGTTGTCCACCAGTGTTTTACACTCGTGAAATTTACATGAGAACTAGGAAACAGTGGGGTCTGAAGCTATGGCCATTTCCATATACTGATATTTTATTATTCTACTATGCCTTGACCTATACCCAAATTTTCATTATAGGGCACCTTTAAGTGTATTTCGTTTATAAATGTACTTTTTATATTTATGTTCTATTATTATTTGAACTAGCTTTCATTTTGGTTTGTTTTACATAGCGAAAACAGACTATTCTGAAGAAATAGGACCCAAAGCTGATTAAATACTAATAATTACAATGTTGTAATTCTTGCTAATATTTTAAATAGTGCATTAATAATACCAAAATATCACAGATCGAAACCTGCATTACTTTCTTTCTTGTGTTTCTGAACATAAAAGATGGCATTTCTATTTTTTTTTCTCCTATACAATGGAAGTAAATGGACACCAAAATGATTTTTTTGACCTCCATACACTGAAATTATACAAAGCAATTCAACCGTAGCACTTCTAAATGCAGTCAAATGGACCATTTTTTGCTTGGCTTTGGAAGTAGATAATGTGCTTACTTTGTGTTTTGAAATGAAATAATGATTAAATGCAATTACTGGACAGGTTGTGAGACTCGGCCATTTCAGGAGGAATGAATCATTTCATTCTGTTTGTCTGTTGCTGAGTCACCACGTAGGTGAGTTTAAAGACTGGTACAAGAAAGATAAGCAAATGTACTGTAGATATGCAGTGTATTTTTAGAATAGATGTTGCAGATAAAAATAAAACATCTTCTATGCTTTATTAATGAAATTATTGTCTAGACATGGTGCGCTTAAATCAGATGGGCAAATGGTATAGTAAGAATATGCTTTTGGAAACACTTTATACTGCAGGGCTTGCAAAATGTCGAAATCCATGGTAGCTTTTCGGACAGCCACATTTTTTTTTCAGAACCTTAAAATAAATTCAAGTGGCCCATATAGAAAATGCATTATTTCCTAAATAAAGTAAGAAAGAAATATATTTATTAAATTAAAAAGTTATATTGGCGTTCATTATATGCTACTATGTGCTGTTTTGAATATAACCAAATTTTATTTTATTTTATTTTATTTTATTTTTTTAATTTTATTTTTTCATTTGTATTTGTTTTCAGCTTATTTCTCATTTATTATAATATTTTATGCAGTAATTGCCTTTCCAGCTGCAACCCATTGCTGAGAAACACCCATATACTCAAAGAAATGCCCAGCCGGTACTCAAACTAGCAAACGTCTTGCTGTGAGGCAACAGTGCTAACCACTGAGCCACCGTGATGCTCTTTTTAAAATTTAATTTAATTTTATTTTATTTTCCCTAAAAAATTATGTGAAAACTGGTAGGCCTAACTATATTGTTCTATTTTTCTTTTTTAATCAACTTGATACTTGGTACCAGTTAGCTAATTCAAACACATATTGATAGTGGCTCCCTGATGCATGAAAATTACATCCTGAAATCTGAAGAGGCTAACATTCATTCATTCATTCATTTTCTTGTCGACTTAGTCCGTTTATTAATCCGGGGTCGCCACAGCGGAATGAACCGCCAACTTATCCAGCACGATTTTACGCAGCGGATGCCCTTCCAGCCGCAACCCATCTCTGGGAAACATCCAAACACTCATTCACACTCATACACTACGGACAATTTAGCCTACCCAATTTACCTGTACCACATGTCTTTGGACTGTGGGGGAAACCGTAGAACCCGGAGGAAACCCACGCGAACGCAGGGAGAACATGCAAACTCCACACAGAAATGCCAACTGACCCAGTCCAGCCGAGGTTCGAACCTGCGACCCAGTGACGTTCTTGCTGTGAGGCGACCTACTGCGCCACTGTGTCGCCGGAGAGGCTAACAATGAATCGTTTTTTAGTTTACAGACCTGAAGAAAATGGGTAGAATATATTCTTCCATTAAGACCAGATTTATTATAGAATGTATAGTCAGAAAGATGTGAATTTTATTTATTTATTAATTTTTTTGTAATAAGAGAAAACATGAAATATAGTGAGAAGAACAATACTGATTTAAAAAATAAACAAATAAATAAAAAATTTGCATTTAAGATCCTAAAAGTAACATCCTCATAGTTTCATATGTATATAGTTTAGGTAATAAAAAAAGAAAAGGGTAGACTGGGTGCCACAATATGGGTAAAAAAGTACACAATTGAATTGTAACTGAAAAGCAACAAATCAGTTTTATGTTTTATTTTTGACAATATGCAAAACATGAGTGGAAGATTTATGGAAATAATTTTTTGTATTTAATAATTTAATTTTTTTTTTTACAATTTCTGGATTCCGATGTTTGGTTGTTTTGTGTACCCATTGTGGAAAACCCTATATATGATACATCTGTAAATTTGGAAACTGCAATAAAAACTAAATGAAAAAAAAAAAGAAAGAAAATGTCATCCAACACAATTACCCGATTTGTGAGAGAATGCAAAAGCATTGAAATGGGTTCTATTTTTCCTCCAATTTAGAAAGTCAGACGAGCAGAGTGGGCTCATTTTTGGTAGCCCGACTGGAAAACATAACAGCCCAGGGACGTCTGGCTAGCGATTTTGTGAGTCCTGCGCTGTAAAAGTGATTTGTTGACTTAAAGTGATTAAACAAGTTGCTTTTAAAGGGATTTGTTGACTTTACTTTATAATGTGAGTAAGCCTATTGCCTCAAAATTAATTAAGGGATCTCAACAGTTCCAACATTAAACAGGTTTACTCATTTTTTTAACTGAAGTCAACTTTAAAGTGAATTAACTAATCACTTTTTACAGTGTATATTCATAAAAAATGCATGTTAATACCAGATCAAAACAGGGCTTCTGTTTTGTATTCATTCTTAAAAAAATATCTTCATCTTATTTTATAGCCCTTAAAAGCATGGCGGTTATTAAATAATTCTATATAAAGTCTATAGAATAGACCGTTTTTATGTCTGCTAAGACTTTATTTTGATGGTCCACCAACAGACAAACTGTAGGTAACTTTTTAAGTACATGGTAACTTATTTTCTTTTAACCCTAACCTACCTAGTACTCTAATGAGACTTATTTGGGAGTAAGCATTGTGCTACTATATGTTGTTGTTTGTTGGGTGTCTGATACATTTTGCTCTTCATTCAGGATATGAAAAAGTAATAACTTAAATGAATGTAAGTATAGAAAGTCAATTATATGCTGGTCTGCAAGTGTATGCGTGTGTGAGGCCAGAAGCATGTGTGTGTGCATATTTCATGGCCAAACGCTCAGCTAATGGATGGAAAATATCTCCACACACTCAGCGCACTTAAAAAAGGCCCTCAGAAGTTCCAGAGATGGGCTCTTTTTCCACTTGCTTTCCTTGGCTTGTGTCACTTCTCTAAAGACAGTTATGCTTTAAATCTGCTTTAAGCGCGAGTTGTTTTAACTGAAGTTAAAATCGCAAGGGTAAAAGATGCACAAATTATTCCTTTGAAATTCAGTTTGGTTATTCTATTAAGTTGCAGTTCTTTGTAATACCCCTTACATTTTGACTTAATCCTTTTTAGTTTTTTTACATAAAATATGCTAATGAGAATAAAAACTATTTAGTTATTTTTTTTGTTAATATTTTTCTATTTTACAATTTTTTGTTGTAAATCAAAATGTGTCAGAACATTCATTCATTCATTCATTTTCTTGTCGGCTTAGTCCCTTTATTAATACGGAGTTGCCACAGCGGAATGAACCGCCAACTTATCCAGCACGATTTTTACTCAGCGGATGCCCTTCCAGCCGCAACCCATCTCTGGGAATGTGTCAGAACAGTGCAGCTACAAAATATTAAATCATTTTAAATCTTTATACTTTATGACGTTATCCTTTAAACAACTGGATTTCCCACTAGAAATGTTGCATTCCCAGAACATTCTCGGAACATCTCTGCTTGTGTCAAGGACATTGTCTCAAAATAAAAAGAGTTCTGAGAAGGTCATGGTGTTGATTAAAGAGTAAAAAGGTTATTAAATGTATTAGGAATGCTTTTGGCCTATTGCTTGATTTATTAACTATGGTGGAAACAAAAATGTAATAAGCTAAATTCAGGCCAGATTAGTGTTTTCCTGTTTATCTGCTCAATAAACGCTAAATGGGGAACAATAAGGCTGTTTTTTTTTAGAGACACTCTGGTCATCTACCAGTTCACTAGTTCAGGTCACATTAAAACACTACAAATTAAAACACTACAAAGAGGATATGTGGGATGTTAATAGAACATTCCCATTTGGTCTTCTGTTGGTCATATACTAATGTTAACATATAACAATTTAAATCAATTCAATAAGTCAATTCATTTAATAATTCAATTCAATTCAATTCATCTTTATTTGTATAGCGCTTATACAATGTAGATTGTGTCAAAGCAGCTTCACATGGAAGTTTATAGTGAATTGAAACAGTGTCAGTTCAGTTTTCAGTGTTTAAGTTCAGTTTAGTTTAGCTCAGGTCAGTGTGGTTTAATAATCACTACTGAGAGTCCAAACACTGAAGAGCAAATCCATCAATGCGCAGCTCTACAGATCCCGAACCATGCAATCCAGTGGCGACAGCGGCGAGGAAAAAACTTCACCAATTGGCGAAAGTGAAGAATTGAAAAAACCTCGAGAGAAACCAGGCTCAGTTGGGCATGACCATTTCTCCTATGGCCAAACGTCTTGTGCAGAGCTGCAGTCTAGGCGCAGTAGCTGGACCTCAGCGAAGACACGTCTGTCCTTGGAGCATCACAGGAATCAGTCTCATGCTCTCCATCATGACCACCACAGCAGCAGCTCAGGATACGGCCTGGTCCAGAAACCTTGGGATCGTCTCGTCGCTGGTCTTGGATCGCATCAGTGGCACTGCATAGTCTGAGGGTCTCGAGATGAGTACCCCCAGGTGGAAATACAGAATAAGGAGAATAATTAGCGTAGCTGCTGTTCATAGTGTATATATAAACAAGAAGCAAAATTGTGTGTGGGGCACATCATGCGTCATACCGCTATGTATTGCACTGAGTGTATGCTTTGCTAAAAAGATAGGTCTTTAATCTAGTTTTGAAGAGTGAGAGTGTGTCTGAGCCTCGGACATTATCAGGAAGGCTATTCCAGAGTTGAGGGGCCATAAATGAGAAGGCTCGACCTCCTTTACTCGATTTAGCTATTCTAGGTATTACAAGAAGCCCTGAGTTTTGAGATCTTAAAGAGCGGGTTGGATTGTAGCGAGACAAGAGGTTGGTTAGATAAACAGGAGCTAGACTATTTAAGGCTTTATAGGTAAGAAGCAATATTTTAAATTCAATACGAAACTTAACAGGCAGCCAGTGTAAGGAGAATAAAATTGGGGTGATATGATCATATTTTCTAGACCTGGTAAGAACTCTGGCAGCTGCATTTTGTACTAGCTGAAGTTTGTTAATAGAGGATGCTGGGCAACCAGCAAACAGAGCATTACAGTAATCCAGCCTAGAAGTCATGAAAGCATGAACTAGCTTTTCTGCATCTGAGATGGATAGCATACTTCGCAATTTAGCAATATTTCTTAGATGAAAGAAGGCAGTTTTTGTGACATGGGATATATGATTTTTAAAGGTTAAATTGCTGTCTAATATGACACCCAGATCTTTTATAGTAGAGCTAACTCTAACTTTGTATCCCTCTAGTTGCAGGTCGAGTTGTGAGAACTGCTGTGTACAGGATTTAGGCCCAATAAGTAATAATTCTGTTTTGTCTGAGTTTAAGAGAAGAAAATTGTTGGTCATCCAGTCTTTAACATCTTTAATACACTCAGTTAGCTTAGACAGTTTAGACATCTCATCAGGTTTAGTTGAAATGTATAATTGAGTATCATCTGCATAGCAGTGAAAACTGATCCTGTGTTTTCTAATAATGTCCCTCAGGGGAAGCATGTATATTGTTAACAGCAAAGGGCCTAAAACTGATCCTTGAGGGACCCCATACTTTACCGGCCTTACTTGTGAAAGTTGTCCATTAATATTCACAAACTGGTAACGATCAGCTAAGTATGACCTAAACCATTGAAGAGCCTGTTCTTGGACACCTGTAGAATATAAGCGGTCTATGAGAATATTGTGATCAATGGTGTCAAAAGCGGCGCTAAGATCAAGTAGTACTAATAGTGAGATGCACCCTTGGTCAGCAGCTAAGAGTAAATCGTTGGTTATTTTCACTAATGCGGTTTATGTGCTGTGATGAGGCCTGAAACCTGACTGAAACACTTCAAAAATATTGTTTGTCTGCAGAAAGGAGCAAAATTGGGTAGAAACAACTTTTTCTAGTATTTTAGACATGAATGGAAAATTTGAAATAGGCCTATAATTTGCTAAGTTGCTGGGGTCCAGTTGTGGTTTCTTAATAATAGGTTTAATAACAGCTAGCTTGTAAGGATTTGGAACATGGCCTAAAGCTAAAGAAGAGTTGATAATGTTAAGGAGAGGTTCTTCTATAACAGGTAGCAATTCTTTCAGTAATTTTGTTGGAATTGGATCTAACATACATGTAGCTGGTTTGGAACTATTTATAACTTTATCTGGCTCTTCCTGTTCTATAATTTTGAAGCATTGTAGGTTATTTTGATTCAGTGGAATGTTTACTGGATCTGGAGTATAAGGTGGTGCAGAAAGTTTAACATCTTCTATTTTCTGTCTAAAGTCTTCTATTTGATCATTGAAAAAATTTATGAAGTCATCACTACTAATATGCGGTGGGACATTTTGTTCCAAGGATGACTTGTTAATTTATTTGTTAATTTAGCAATGGTGCTAAATAAAAATCTAGGATTGTTATGATTATTTTCAATCAGTTTGCGGAGGTGCTCAGCCCTGGCAGATTTAAGAGCCCTCCTATAGCTGAACATACTGTCTTTGTACGCAATTCTAAAAACCTCTAAGTTTGTTTTTTTCCATTTACGTTCCAGGGCACAGGTTGCTGTTTTGAGAGCGCGAGTATGACTATTGTACCATGGTGTAGTTTTATTCTCTCTAGCCTTTTTTAATTTAATGGGTGCCACCGTATTTAGTGTGCTAGTAAAGATGGCATCCATACTGCTGGTTACTACATCAAAGTCATAATAAAAATATATAATTTAATATATTTTATTTAAAGTATAGTGCAGTAAATTTAATACATATGCATTGTTTAACTGTGCTGGGGCATACAGTATACAAAAATGGTTTGTGTATCATCCATTCATTCGATTAAATTATTAATTCGATTACTATATATGCAAGAGTTTTTGCGGTTTTATATGCATAGATCTAGTTTATATGTATATGCGAGTGTGTATAAGTGTGTTTGCATGTAGCGAGTTTATATGTTTGTGAATGTGTATGTGGGTGTATGCATGCATCAAGTTTATGTATATACGCAAGATTCATATAAATTGTTTTGAACATCCAATAGTATAGGTGTTTATACGAGTAATTTATGGGCGTATATGTAGCTGTTTTATGTATGAGTTGATAAGCGAAGTTTGATTTAAATCTTACAGCCTCGTAGCTATTGACCAATCGGCAGAAAAAGGGACATCTCCGTCTCATGCACACCCACACGTTGAAATTTCGTTTTTTTTTGGTCTTCGTTTTTTGATCAAACAAATAAATGCACAGATTTTTGACTCCTTATTTCATTTTTGTTTTGTGTTTATTTTAATTCTTTGATTTAAGTTAAAAACAGGATGACAGATGAGCTTTTGTTTAGTTGTTTGTGCCTACAGAATAAACAGTAAAACGAAATATTGACTGTTTTTCTGGTGTTTCGTTTTCCAGAATAAATAGAATAATCGAATGAACGGATGATACACGGACCATAAATAAGTCTCACTGAGTACTTTTGCATGGATACCAATATTCAGATTTTAATGCGATTAAGACAATACTTTGATTAAGACCATATTATCTACCATATAAACAGCAATTTATGATGACCTTAATCTGACTAAAGTCATAATGGAACAAAGCAAAAATCGAATTAAGACACGTAGAGTATTCTTATTTTAGTTGTATTATTGAATTGCAGTACAGACATGTAAACAACACAATCAAACTATTGCATTTTGCGACAGGATAGTCTATACAGTACACACATAGCAGTTTGTCGTTATTCTCTGCACCTACTGAGTCAGTAAAAGACCACAGACAGCAGGTTTTTTTTTCCCATTCAGCGTGCGGTACCAAATTCCATTAAAACTACACTCTTTCAGCAGTTCAAACTTGCATTCAATATCCTGTTTGTCATGGGGGGCATGCATGAAATGTTCCTGAATGAAAGTGAAAGTGCCAATCTGCAGTTAAAGTCGACAAATTAAAAATAAAATATCTAAAATTACATGAAACTCCAGAAGAAATGTGGATGGTGTGGTGATTACAATGATGGTAATTATATTATGTGCAATAACATATAGAATGGATCATAAACATTCAAAAAGCAACTCATGTAAACACCTTAATCATATTGTGTTATTCAGATTAAGGCAAATAATTTGATTGCTGATGTCCATGTAAACATATTCAGTGTCATTTACTTACCAATATGTGATATGTATTAACTTGAAACCAGAGCTGTATACAGTATATGTATGTGTGCAAACTTTATATGTGGGTGTTGTTTGGTTGTAATACCCTATATTGTCCTATTAAACCATCCAGATTTACAGCAAGATAAATTTCCTCACTCCAGCAGCCCTAGGATTTTTACATTAATTTGACGAATGAAAAAGAACATTACTTTTGTGAAGTTGAAATAATGTGAAAACATTTTATATTTATTGTTAATGTGCAGATCTAAATTAGGAAGACTTGTGTTTTTAAAGTTTAATGTGTGAGTGGGTCTTAATGATAAGAAAATAAATGGCTTTTCAGCAAGTAGTTTAAAGCAAATAATGGGACAGTTAATGAAGCTTTTTAAAGTCTTTTTTAGTTGATCCTAAATCTTTGGAACTTGTTTTACAGATTGTTAATCTCTGAAATTCACAAACTTTGGCAAAACTAGTAGCAGCGACTACTTTTCTTTTTCCTGGCCATCTGAAGCACACAAGATCTGAGCAGATCCAGTCAGCACCAATAAATCATTAATGCCCTGGAGATGACAAGTGTATGAGCTTCCTTGTTAATTCAAGAGTAATGATACATTTGTCAGCATCTACTGCAGTAAGCAGAGCTACTACTTGTACAAATGAAATATTGTATTATTATTTGTTATTTCTGATTATATCATTAAAATTCTGATGAAGTGTGTGTCATAATAAGAATGTGGAGTGGTTTGTGATGCTGTGTTACACATGGAACGAAAATAAGCAGTATACTGAAAGTAGAAGCAAAAGCATAGTGCAAGCGAGGGCATGAGGATACATGAGCAAGTGAAGGTGTGCTCTCAGCATTTTGCTCCATAGCCCTCAGGTGAACAGTTATTTATAGACCTGTACATGAATTAAAAATCACAAATGCCGAGGTCAATTTAAGGTTGAATCTGCGGGGACCTGATATTTCATCTAATGATGCCCTCATGTAGCTAATGCCAGGTCTCTCTGAAGTGTTCAGACTTGGCTCTGCAGCATACAGTGTTCAGCAGATTGGTTTACTGGCCGCCTGCTGAAAAACCTGATTCAGGGAAAGCGTATCGTACGTTGTCCCTGGGAGCTTCTCAATAATGTCCTGAGGTGAGATACTCCTGGATTAGTAAGACCAGCGCTCAAGAGACTTTTGACATGGAGAGGCAAGCCACAATGTGTCGTCGACTACCTACTGCACCACTGCATCGCCCTACTGTATGCTTTTACCATCCAAATTTTGTTTTGGTGAGGCTGTGTGAACTATAGCCTCAGTTTACAGATTTTAGTTAACAGAAGTGCCACCTGTGTGCTTCTTCTGCTGCTGTACTGTAGATCATCTGATTCAAGGTTTAACATGTTATGTGTTCAGAGCTGTTCTGCAAATGTTGGCTTTATTTATTTGAATTACAGTTGCCTTTCAACCAGCGGAACCAGTCTGGTCATTCTCCTCTGACCTCTTCCATCATCAAGGCATTTTTTCGCCCACAGACCTGCTGCTCAATGGATATTTTTATTTTTCACATCATTCTTTGTAAGCCCTAGAGGTGGTTGCTCGTGAAAATCCCAGTAGATCAGCAGTTTCTGAAAAACACCGTCTGGCACCAGCAAACATGCCTCATTCAGAGGCTCTTAAATCATCATTTTCATCATTCTTATGCTTGGTGTGCACTTCAGCCGATCATCTTGACCATGTCTGCATATCAAAGATGTTGCTTGAATGATATTAGCTGATTAGGTATATGCTTTTTTCCATATTACTCTTGGAATTAGTATTTTTTTATTAAAGGTGTAGTAGAATGAACATCTGCATATGCTTAGGAATTGCTGAATAAGAGTGCAGTGCATGGAAATGACATACTGTGAGCCTCAAATACCATTGTTTCCTTAATCTCATGTAAAGCCCATAAGTGAAAAATCCTGGTAAAATTGGAACAAAATGACATATACCAGGCTGCGTTTTATTAGCCACATTTCCTAGCGTGATTACAACAATAATTTATCCTTATTTTTATGTTCATTTAAGCTTGTATTAAAAGTACTATGTATGTGAGACTCTTATTTTGAAAACGGGAGATGCAGGGAGACTAAAAAGGAGCGGTTTTGTGAAACAGGCAGCCCTGCATGACCATGGCATGACCATTCACATCTCATTGGAATGCAATAATTGGCACACATTATGCCTTCTACATTTAGACTACATCACCACCTAAAAACAGGGCATAAGGTTTGTTTAAATGTATCTTTTGTTATTTTAACATGTATATTGTGAAAATTGCCATTGATTGACAGAGCAGAGCTCAGTAATATTAACAATTATTCCAAATATGGTAAACACTGAGCTTTTCTTCCTAGGGGTAATTCCTGTGGTTATAAATCAGCATATCAAATAGTTTCTGGAGAAGTTTTATTTACCTCAGCCATATACTTATTAATTACTGTAGATAAGAACAATTTAACATATCAAATAATTGCACTCTATGGCACCTTTACCCCCCAAAAATGGATTGAGTTCTATTTAAAATTAATTCCATATTATTACATACTTCAAATGTAAAATTGAATGTTGAATAAATTAAATTTATTTTACTGTTAAGGCTGCACAATATATTGTTTCAGCATCGATATCGCAATGTGTGCATTAGCAATAGTCACATCGTAGCATCTGCAATGTAGAGTTGTATTGTGGGATTATTATTGTTGATCAGCAATAAAGAATGTACAGTGTTTATATTTTACATTGCATTTGATTATTCGATAATAGGGGCAGGACAAAATAGCGATATGCATAGAGTGGCGCTTCTCGTAATGGCGGATCGAACATATATCAATGTTGCAATTCTAAGAAATATATGTGCTGTTAATAAAATAAATACATCTTATAACTTTTTGATGCATTTTTCCCTCTTCATTTACAAATATCATGATATCTTGTGGATGGTTTTCTTGTAAAATATCGCTGATATTGTGATCTATCATTCTTGGGGGCAAAATATCATGATAATATTGTATCATAATACTGTACCTGAATATCTGACTAGTTATTTCACTTTTATCTTTGCTCTTTACCGTATTTAATCTTAGTTATTTATTTCTGCAATTTCTTTGATTCACTCCTCTACAAGATTATTCTGATCAAAGTTTAGGATTTCATTTCAAATAGAGCTATTTAAGTCATTTGCCGAAATTGTATTCATATCACGATATAAATCGCAGCAAAATAAAATATTGCAATGTCAGATTTTTCCAATATCATGCAGCCCTATTTACTGTTCATAAATTGTCGAAGTGGAGTGGTTACTCCAATGGAATATTTCGTGCAAGCCATTAAACTAACATCATCAAAGAGTGAGTGCCATTCCAGAGCAAAATTTCAGAAATTTGTTAACCAAGAAAAGAAAACCATTTTTTTTGTGGAATAAAAAATAGTGCAAATGATTTCAAGACTCGAAGAAACAAAAAGAAAAGTGTCACTGCAAGCACACCAGAAAAAAAAAGTATGTACAAGAATTTACCATTATTTATAAAACTGATTTTTAAAAGTCTGCTAGTGGTCACAGTTCACTGCATTATATGAATGAATACAAAGAAAAATTGTTTATATATTTATTTAGTAGTCAATTGGAAAACTATTAACTATGGAATAACCCTGCAGACCTGTTCTAATGACTTCCAGCTGTGAGCAGCTTTGGGTTGCTTTTAGTCAGGTGTAAACAGACCCCAGACTGCTATATGAGCAACTGTGCCTGTAATGTCACAGGCTGAGTACATTAATACATAAACTGTAGATAATGTGTTTAACTGGTCACAGCATAGATTTAAACTTTTCCATTCCTCTATTGTTCTTCTTTCCCCTTTTTTATTACCAGCACATATTTATATGAATATGTAAAATTGTTTGTTTGCTTGTTCGTGACAAATTGTTTAGGCTGCAGTCATTAAATTAAATGGCTTTATTGTTTGTTTTTTAATTTCCTCTGAATCACTGCCATGTCACAGTTTTTCCTCTTTCAGCACATTTCTCGCTGTCAGCATATTGTAATAGCTTTAGCTTTTATTTATATTTCTTCATTTTTACACCATTGTTCTCTACAAAGGAATATGCTAATATTCATATTATCACATTACTGTACAGGCATTGCACACAATCTGCAACTAATAATGTGGAGGAGCATTACATTTTGTCTGTGTACAGTCTGTGATTCAGAAGAAAAGCATTACATGCAGTGCACATTTATTGCATACTTGCAGTGTTTTAGTTGTTTAATTTACTTCCAAAGCATAGATAAGATATACTGTATGCAAATCATTTTTGCACCATTTTGTTTCTCTATAAATTTAATATGTGGATTTATTTTATTGTTGAAAATTTTTTTTTTTTTTCCAAACTTTTACATAACTTTTACATTTACATTACATTTCTAACTTTTTACATAAATTATGTGCTAAAGGTAAATGCAAAAATGTATAAAAATAAAAATAATGGTAACATCTAGTAGATGAATACATACATACATACATACATGCATACATGCATACATGCATACATACATACATGCATATACATACATGCATGCATTCTTAATTCATTCACTCATTCATTCATTTATTCATTCATGCATCCATTTATTCATACATACATGCATACATACAGTTGAAGTCAGAATTATTCACCCCCCCCCCCCCCCTCCCCACTTCCTTTTCCCAAATTATGTTTAACAGAGCAAGGACTTTTTCATAGTATGCCTGATAATATTTTTTCTTCTGGAGA
The DNA here is from genome assembly GCA_903798205.1 of Danio tinwini. Lineage (NCBI taxonomy): Eukaryota > Metazoa > Chordata > Actinopteri > Cypriniformes > Danionidae > Danio > Danio tinwini. The sequence goes on from CAIGQZ010001313.1 coordinate 13,657,832, forward strand.
AAGTCTTATTTGTTTTATTTCGGCTAGAATAAAAGCAGTTAAAAAAAATTAAAACCATTTTAATTATTAGCCCCTTTAAGCTATATATTTTTCGATAGTCTACAGAACAAACCATTGTTATACAATAACTTGCCTAATTACCCTAACCTGCCTAGTTAATCTAATTAAACTAGTTAAGCCTTTAAATGTCACTTTAAACTGTATAGAAGTGTCTTAAAATATCTAGTAAAATATTATTTACTGTCATCATGGCAAAGATAAAATAAATCAGTTATTGGAAATTAGTTATTTAAACTATTATGTTTAGAAATGTGTTGAAAAAACAAATTCTCTCAATTAAACAGAAATTGGGGGAAAAAATAAACAGGGGGGCTAATAATTCAGTTGGGCTAATAATTCAGGGGGGCTAAAAATTCAGTTGGGCTAATAATTCCGATTTCAACTGTACATATACATATACATACATTAATTAATTAATAAATTCATTCATTCATTCATTCATTCATTCATTCATTCATTCATTCATACATACATACATACATACATACATACATACATACATACACACTGTAAAAAAATCCGTAATTTTACGGTTTATTTCCGGCAGGTGGGGTGCTGGAAATAAACTATAAAATAATGGCCGTAAAATTACAGAAATTTACTGTTAAATAATAAAGGGTTGATTTACAAAAATTTACCAGAAAATTTAATTTAAGTAAATTTCTGTAATTTATTGTCCATTATTTTACAGTTTATTTCCGGTAGCTGGAGAATAAATAATATTTTGTGTGTTAACTCTAAATATTAGAAGGAATACCAAACCCTTTGAGTTGCTATATAGTTGTTTGAACTTAATTTGTTTAGTTAATTGAACTAATAGTGATTTGATAACTGTTAAAATGTTTAAGTTACTAATACTCTAAAAGTTTAATGATATGTGTATGTGACACAATATATAAGTTTACAGTACTCAACTGTACAGTTTGAGTTAACTTTAGTGTACATAAACACTGTACATTGATCTAAATATTTTTCTTTTTTTTAGATGAAGGGTAGATCTGTGTTGGACTTGAAAACGTCAGACACTTTCTGCTTCTCACAGTTATCTAAGTGTTAGAGTAGTTTATCACAGATGAAGTGGATTAGATGCGATATTTGTCAGATATACAGTCGCTTCAGATGTTTTTATTAGGCAGCAAGCATACTTTTCTGTCAGTACTTTATGTAACTGATTGATACAGCACCATATGTACAAGAGTAAACTAAAAAGTTATAAATATGAAACGACATAACACTGTAGTAGCAAGAAATGTCGTTTTCTGTAGAAACTTATATATTCAAGCATCAACTGCATAATCTCAAAACGTGATCACTCTGGAGTGTGTCTGGACAATAGAGTTGTGTGTTTTCGGATCTCAGTCAGTTGCTCTCAAATCATTCTCGCCGTATTGCTGATGGCATACGGTATTTCACAGTCATTATTGTCGGTGTCATCGTAAGTCAAAATAAACTAACTGGCATAAGCTGCTGCAAGTCAGATGCTGATTGGTCTGCGCAATGCTGTCAAGTTGAACACACCATAAAGCAATGAACATCACAGGAAAAAATTACATTTTAATAATATTTCACAATTTTACTAGATTTTATTTTAAGTATAATGAATAGTTGTGTATGTATTTACATTTAACCTAATTTATTGCCTCATAACACTTCATTAAATTAATAAATAAAAAAATGTCATTATCATTCCCATGTACTGTATAGACTTGATCAGATCTAGTTAGTGTTTTGTATGATGATATTGATGTTTTTTTTCCCCCTCAGAGAATTATATGTGGGCTGTATAATGTAAACATTGCAGGAATTTGCATTTTGCTGAACTAAATTGCTGGTAAATTTTGTTTTGCTGAGCTAAATTGCTGGTAATTGCAGCTACATGAGTAATATAGATCTAAATCAAGGTTTAATCATCTAGAATAATGTTTTCCCTCTGATAAGGCTGCAATTGTTTAAAGCAGTGTTAAGCTTCAAAGGCAGTTCACTCAGGCAAAAAAAATGTGTTTGATCAAGGCACTGTGATCTTTCCTCTCCTTCACAGTAAAAACCACAACAACACACATTTATACTCGTGTCCACCTCCTCGTGTGTATACAGTACATCTCTTATAAGTCCCACAATCAGATGGCTGTGTTCATGTTGGGTTTCATTTGCCAGCTGTTCTTATCTTACTGAGATGGAATGACTGGAAATGAGGGAAGATTTATTTCCCCTGACATCTTTAATTCTGATTTGCTTTTAAGAGCCACAACAAGTGGATTCAGTTGTTTTCCCCCATTCCTTTCTTTCTCATTGATTCCTAGGTTCTTTACATTTTCCTGTTCATTCTGTCAGAGATGTGAGATTTATCACACGCCATAGGACATGGGATTGTATTTAGTATTGGTAAAAGAAGCAATATAACGTCTCATTCATTCATTCATTTTCCTTTGGCTTAATGCCAATATTTATCAAGGGTCGCCACATCGGAATGAACCACCCCGGAATGAACTTATCCCGCATATGTTTTACACATCGGATGCCTTTCCAGTCATATCTCAGTATTGGGGCATACCCATACACACTCATTCACACACATATACTACAGCTTTTGGATTAGTGTGAGTATTAAATCATAAATTAAAAAAATATATCAGTTTGGATGAACCAATTTGCATTTTTCATCTCTGATAGCCATTATTCAGATTCTGCCTCAAAGGATCAGTCTATTCAAGAAATGGTCTTATTAAAGTAATGATATTAATGTGTAAAATGACACGTATATTAAAAAAACACAAGTTTGCATAAAAGTTTTATTAAATTCATTCATTAATTTTGCTTTGGTTTAGTCCCTTCGGGGGGTCACCACAGCGGAATGAACCGCCAACTTATCCAGCATAGGTTTTACACAGCGGATGCCCTTCCAGCTGCAACCCAGTACTGGGAAACACCCATACACAAATTGAGACACATACACTATGGCCAATTTGATTTATTCAATTCACCTTTACTGCATGTCTTTAGACTGTGGGGAAAACAGGAGCACCTGACAGGAACCCACGCCAACACGGTGAGAACATGCAAACTCTACACTGATAATGCCAGCTGACCCAGCCGGGACTCGAACCAGCGACCTTCTTGCTGTGAGGCGACAGTGCTAACCACTGAGCCACCGTGTCGCCCGTTTATTACCGTTTTTCTCAGCCGCTTTGGTGCATTTCTCACAACACTATTTACATTTGCACAACAAATAATGCATTTCTCAGACAATTAGTACAAACTGCAAAACCTAGTGGATAACCTGCAAAAGTATGTCACTTGCTCAAAATAGATAGCTCATTCCTCAAAAGCAAGTATTGATGTCAGTGAAAGTGTCAGTGTCATCAAGATGAAAAGTCCTGACATCATTGTTTATGAACAAGATAGTCAAATGGCTTTGTCATGTTTTCATTATGACACTTTACTCTGTAAATATTTTCCAATGCAAAAAAGTCAGATTTTGGTGACATGTCCTGAAAATGCTCAAGAATGCACTATATACTATTTGCACAGCCATTTGAAAACTACAGTAAAGTTAGACATCACTGCATTTAGTGAGGTATCTGAGTACAACATCCAGATGTTTTCTTGTTCTTTTTGACTAACTGCATCTTTGTTTAATGTTTAATGTTTATTGCCTTTTCTTTTCTTGTATTTAATTTTGTGTTGTCACTCGTCACTTTATGTACACTGAAAGCTTCTGTTGCCAAAACAAATTCCTTGTGTGTGTGAAGCACACTTGGCAATAAAACTGATTCTGATTCTGATTCTGACAAGACACTGAATATGGATGCTTCACATTTTTACTGCATTTGCTCTTTACAATTCAAATGTATTCACAGCATTGTGCAAAAGAATAAATACACCCTTATTTATTATTCCTTTGAGTAGAGCTGTGCACAACTGTAAACAATATTGCAGTACATATTGGAACTGAACCTACAACATACACAGGTCTGTAAATCATTCATGAAATTGTTCAATTTATAAGACATTTAAAAAAAAAAAAGATTTAATTTTTTTTTATAAAATTTTGACAACTGGTTCAACATTTTTGTATGTAATGACTCATATAATGAAATGAGGACTATTAGGTTTATATGGAATGACTATTCAGCATTCACAAGTTTAGTTCATTTTGACTGACATGACAAGCAAATGATAATGTTATAAAACTACAAAGAGTTGTATGAAAACAATGGTGGGTGGGTAGATAGATAGATAGATAGATAGATAGATAGATAGATAGATAGATAG
>CAIGQZ010001313.1:13662173-13672200 GCA_903798205.1 Danio tinwini
AGACAGACAGACAGACAGACAGACAGACAGACAGACAGACAGACAGATAGATAGATAGATAGATGCATTGAAGGATGGATGCATTGATGCATTCATGGATAGATGGATGCATTCCTGGATAGATGGATGGATGGATGGATGGATGGATGGATGGATGGATGGATGCAGTGATGGACAGATGGATGGATGGATGCATTGATGGATAGACGCATTAATGGATGTACTGATAGATCTATATATCGGTGGATGAATAGATTAATGGGTTGAGAAATGAATTAGTTTGATGTAACATATGTAGGTGGATGTACAGTATAGATGAATTGATAGACGTATAGATACTGTTGGTGTATGAGTGTAAATAAGTAGATGGATTGTTAGGTAAACAGATATTTTTTTATCTATCTATTTATTTATTTCATTTATAGAGCAGTCTGTTTTTTGCTGTTAGCTTCTTCTCGGAGTCGGTGCAGGATAAAGATAGAGTTTCCTCTTTTCAGAGTGATGGATGGTCCTGCTTCTATTTTGGGGGCTGATGGGGGATTGCCTCTGTGGAGATCAGCATATAAAATATCTAGTCAGCATTGGTCTGACACTGTTTTACTGTCTCACCAATAAAGCTCGCAAAAATATGGAGGAGCATTACCCTTACACCACACACTAGGATCTGGCATGCTATATTTTTTTACCTGCTCTTTATTCCTGTCTTCTATCTGTTCGTATGCATCTCCCAGTCCTTTAGTAGTGTGGACTTGACAGATTATTCTGCCATCACAATTAACCAAGTCCCTTTTTTTATCTGAACAGATGTGCATACATACTGTCAATTCATTTTAGAGTATGTGGAATGCTATATAATAGATCATCTATATTTTAATTTCAGTTTTATTATTAAATTCAGCTTATTTCAGTAGATTGATTAATTATGCATAGTTTTTAATATAGATTATTAAACTATTGTATACTATGTCATGATATATTTTATGATTTCAAGAGTTCACACTTAGATATTGCTTGATGCTATTAGAAGGTTTGGCATGCTGTCTCGGGAGAGAACCCTGAGCTCGGAGATAGTTGAGCCTAGGGTACGAGTACGAGAGTACGAGATCAGGTAGTTCTCGAGAGCTCCCCGTGGTAAAGAAAGAAAAAGGGGGGAGAAGGGGTGGATGGGAGGTTTCTTCGGAATACGAAGATAAGAGAGTAATTTTTACTAGGCTACTTATAGTGAGTTTGGATTAATCTGATTGGCTAACTAGTGATTGTAGATGAGAGACCAGCTGCGGTCAATCATATCAGGTGCTCCTCTCGAAATTAGTTTGTAAAACTTCACTTAAGGAAATTTGGCAATCCTTATTCAGACAGATTTTTTACCTGAGTAAATCCCTCAATTCCATCCCTAAGCATTTCCACTTCAGCTTAACTGCTTTTGTGCATTCATGTAAAGGGTTATTGTGTTTCAATTCTCTATTGACCGGAACTGTAGCATACCTGTCAACCCTCCTGTTTTTCCCAGGATTCTCCCGCATTTTACAATTCTATCCTGCTATAATTCCATAAAGGTATTTTCCCATATTTCTTCCGTATTTTCATTCTTTCTATAAAGGGTGGCAATAAACATTAAAGAGCTGGTCCTCCCTATACTGTACGCAACCCATACCATCGAACCACCAGGGGACGCCCTTACTCTTAAATGTAAATCTGTTCTGTGCTTTTATTTTATTTAGGCATGAAAACACTTTGAAATTAATATAAAAATGGCGCAATTCACTTCCTTTTCATGACAGGCACTGTTGCCCCCATGCGATCCTCAAAACAGTGGGTTCATGTAGCGGTGCATGACTTTCAGCTAACGTGCTCCATGTTGATAAATAAACGGGTTCCCAAACGGATTCTATAAACACCATTAGCAGAGCTAAAGTGGACACTTTGGGTTTTGGGTGTGCGTTTGAACAGACATATAAACATACTAATAAACATATTAATAATAATAATAATATTAATCCTTATTTTCACATCCCAGTGTTGACAGATATGAACTGTAGGGGTAAAGGGAAGTGTCAGATAGCTCTTTAGATGAAGACTTTTTTGAGTCCCTCGAAATGTCTCTCAATACACAAACTACAACATTACTGCCCAAGCAAGCCAGGAGATCAACTAAATGTATAAATTAACATTATTAAGGATTTTTTCTAAAAAAAAAGTCTACTGAATCTGTTATTACATTCATAACACATTTGTTTTGGTTTTACAGTCATTCTTTTCAAATAAAAGAACAACAAAAAATTATTATCGCTAAATTATTTTTAGAAAAATAAAAAATAATCACTAAATTTTGCTATTGATAGTTCCTTATATAGTAACTGCTGCATGATAGTTTAACAACATATTAACAATTCTGATACCCGATGACTTGACAAAATATCATTAGGTAAGTCTAGTGAGTGTGAATTTGCTTTTTACAGCATGTCTAGTATTGACCTTATTCTTTTTGTATAAGCAGGGGCAGCCATTGGAATCTTTTTACCTCGAGACTTCCGGTTTCATTTACTTCCATTGATTTTTAGACGTTAAAACCAGTTCGTTTTGCTGCTTCATGTTGCAAACTGATCTTTTCTTATTATACATTTGAATGTTTGTATTGTTCTCATGTGTTGATGGATAAGATGCTAAAGTTTTTTATTTTCTGCAGAGCAGGAACCTGCTGAAAAACAGCATTCATGCTAAGTCAGGCACGATTATATTTTAATCTTTTCCTGTTTAAAAATTGTTCAATGCATAATAATTTTTATTCCAAAACATTTCTTTAATTCACTTGATAGTTCTATCTCTTATTTAATCTGGAATGGGAAACCCCCAGAATTCGAAAAGGCATATTACAAAAATGTAAGGAGTTGGGTGGATTAGCATTACCAAATTTCATGTTTTATTACTGGTCTGCAAATATTCAAAACATGCTATTCTGGTGCCTTTCTAATGATGAACCTCCTGCTTGGTTAAGGATTGAGGAGGCTTCATGTGGTACTCCCTTACTCACTTCTTTTTTTTTTGCCTACCCATGCTGTTAAATAAAACTGTATAAAAACTGTATAAATAAATAAATTAAATTAAATAATTTTATTATTAATTACATTTTTATATATAGCCATAAACAAAAATGTCTTTCCTTTATTATTTCTAGTCGTTTCTCTCATAGACAACTGAATTGGACTTTCTAAAACAATTGCAAAAACGAGAGCACTTCAAACGAGAGCCCTTCAACATTAAAGAATAAGGTCAATAAAATTAATGTTGTTTTCTTGTGGTTACATCCATAAATATGAGCATTGTGTTAATACACCGTACATTTGTGCTTATTGCAACATGATCCACCAGGTGTGTGTTCTGTATGAAACGGGCTCATTTGTATTTGAGCTGAAAACAAACAGCGTTTTCTAAAGTCCACCAACCAATGAATGGGCAGTGAGTAATCTGTTACTCACAAGTAAAACATTACTGGGCTTTGGCCTTGGTCACCGTACACGACATCTTGCATGACCTATGAGCTATAGTAACGACATTACTTGACGTGTATGAGTGTATAATTGAGTATCTGATTTCTTTAGGGAAATATTCTCATTCCTACCTCTTCACGCTCTGTTTCAAATGACAAGGGAGAAGCATAGGGGTACAAAGTAAAACTGCTACTGAGCCTTGATTTTCAAAAGCTCAGTGTTGGGACCTTGTGAATTGGTACACTGTTTCACTTGTTTCCAGTCATTGTATTATTACAGATTTAATGATATGGTTACTAATGTAGGCCCTGTTATAAATAAGCTCCTTTAAATTAATTGCTTAGATTGAGCTTCGGGTTCATTGTGTTCTGCAGGAGGTACAGATGTTGGTGTGAAGCTCGGCATGATGTAAAAAGCCACAGTTGCACTAATGACTGAACCCTGAGGAGCTGCTGTTATTACTTGTAATTTCAAATCAGCCCACACACTTTCTGATTGTGAGTTGCTTTTTACATAAGGGGCTGGAAATGCTGTGTGGCTGTATTACGTCATTGACTTATTTTCCGGATACTAAAAAATCACAATGCTTGGTATATTGTATGTGCTCAAATAAGAAGGAGATAGTTTGTGTAAATACAGCAGTTGACATTATTTAGGGTTTTAGATACGCATGCATTTTATGTTACATTCTGGTTCACAAAACTATTTCTTAAAAAAATGCTAAAAACTGGTTTAGTGTGCTCCCCCATTAATTTTGTTATTTTGATTAACTGTTATATTCAGGTCGATGCAGTGGCGCAGTAGATATTGTTGTTGCCTCACAGCAAGAAGGTCGCTGGTTCGAGCCTCGGCTGGGTCAGTTGGCATTTCTGTGTGGAGTTTGCATGTTCTCCTTCGTTCGCGTGGGTTTTCTCCGGGTGCTCCATGCAGTACAGGTGAATTGGGTAGGCTAAATTGTCCGTAGTGTATGAGCGTGTATGGATGTTTCCCAGAGATGAGTTGCAGCTGGAAGGCCATCCGCTGCGTAAAACATGTGCTGGATAAGTTGGGGGTTCATTCCGCTATGGCGACCCCGGATTAATAAAGGGACTAACCCGAAAATAAAATAAATGTATGAATGAATGAATGAATGTTACAGTATATTGAATTTCAATGTAAAGATATTAAATTCACTACAATTCTAATATACATAAATTCAGCTAAAAAAGAAAAATTTACAAAATATTCCTTTTGATTTTAATTTCTTTTTCATTTTTAATAACAAAAATGGTTTCAAATGCTTCCAGGTTTAAGGGTTTAAAAGTTTAAAGGTAAACAACTGAACATGGGACAAACAGACAGATAGATGTATGGTTGGTTTAAATGAGTAGATATAGAAATGGGTTTATAGATTTATTGATAGATACAGTGCATCCGGAAAGTAAGTGCCTCACTTTTTCCACATTTTTTACAGCCTTATTCCAAAATTGATTAAATTCATGTATTTCCTCAAAATTCTACACACAATACCCCATTATGACAATGTGAAAAAAATTGTTTGAAATTGTTGCAAATTTATTAAAAATAAAAAACCTGAAATATCACATGTACATAAGTATTCACAGCCTTTGCTCAATACTTTGTTGATGCACCTTTGGCTTCAATTACAGCCTCAAGTCTTTTTGAATATGATGCCTCAAGCTTGGCACACCTGTCTTTGGCAACTTTTGCACATTCCTCTTTGCAGTACCTCTCAAGCTCTATCAGGTTGGATGGGAAGCGACGGTGTGCAGACATTTTCAGATCTCTCCAGAGATGTTCAATAGGATTTAGGTCTGGGCTCTAGCTGGACTCAAGGACATTCACCAAGTTGTAAAGCCACTCCATTGATATTTCGGTGGTGTGCTTTGCGTCATTGTCCTGCTGGAAGATGAACTGTCACCCCAGTCTGAGGTCAAGAGCACTCTGAAGCAGGTTTTCATTCAGGATGTCTCTGTACATTACTGCATTCATCTTTCCCTCTATTCTGACTAGTCTTCCAGTTCCTGCTGCTGAAAAACATCCCCACAGCATGATGCTACCACCATCATACTTCACTGTAGGGATGGTATTAGCCTGTGATGAGCGGTACCTGGTTTTCTCTAATCGTAATGCCTGGCATTCACTCCAAAGAGTTCCACTTTAGTCTCATCAGACCAGAGAATTATGTGTCTTATGGTCTGAGAGTCCTTCAGATGCCTTTTGGCAAATTCCAGACAGGGAGTGACTTCTGTCTGGCCACTCTACCATACAGGCCTGATTGGTGGATTGCTGCACAGATGGTTGTCCTTCTGTAAGGTTCTCCTCCCTCCACACAAGAATGCTGGAGCTCAAACAGAGTGCCCATTGGGTTATTGATTACCTCCCTGACTAAGGCACTTCTCCTCCTACGCTTAGATGGCCGGCCAGCTTTAGGAAGAGTCCTGGTGGTTCCAAACATCTTCCACTTACGAATGATGGAGGCCACTGTGCTCATTGGAACTTTCAGAACAGCAGAAATGTTTCTGTAATCTACCCCAGCCTTGTGCCTTGAGACAATCCAGTCTTGGAGGTCTACAGACCATTCCTTTGTCTTCATGCTTGGTTTGTGCTTTGACATGCACTGTCAACCCTGGAACCTTATATAGACAGGTGTGTGCCTTTTTATAAATCATGTCCAATCAACTGAATTTACCACAGGTGAACTCCAGTTAAGCTGCTGAAACATCTCAAGAATGAACAGTGGAAACAGAATATACCTGCGCTCTGTTGACCCTTCGCCCTCCTTAGTTACTGTTGCTACGCCTGTCAAGCTTTTGTGCCTAGCACATCTATTACAATGTGTATGCACCAGTGTCAGACATTCCCAGGGATATAATTAGTCATTTTTGACGAACAGGTGAGATATCCGAAAAAAACAGACAAAAAAGGACTGCTGTACGCATTACAGGGGTATATTATATATAGTATACTATAATAGGCAATCTATTAGAAAATCATTCAATCAAAACTGAAACTAGGTTAGCCTAGCCGTTTCATACGCTGACCATCCAACAGCTTAGTTCATGCACAGCAGGAGAGGTAAAATTTTAAAACAATCTAATAGTAACTAATTAATTCGTGATTTCTCTTTTTTAGCCAAAAAGCTTGATAGACTAATATTGTGCAATAAAATATAGCGTTACTAACCCATGAGGAAACATGCATGGACAGTGCTTCTACATAATTCATTCATAAAAAGAGCAATCAGAAAGGGGAAATTGATGGATTTTGTACCAAATATTAGCATCATTTATCTATAACAATGTACAGTAAGTTACCTATACCTGTCAGTATATTTGTGCTCTAAATTACTGAAAAACAGCTGCAGGTAACGTTAAAGTATATTGATTGCAAGGGCTCAATTTGTGATCACATCTCTGTTTTGTTCTGTTGATTTGTAATTTCAAATATTTGTAGCTTGAAACAGATGTAAATATAACTGCTATTAGTATGACTACTATGGCGAAGGCTTAAACGGAGCAGTGCTCATAATATGGAGTGAAAAAAAAGAAAAAGACAGCTGTGAAACATAACCTGCTTTGTATTAGGGTAATGTAAGAGGCAGTGTTGGGAGTAAAGCGTTACAAAAGTAATATATTACAGTAAGGTATTACATTTTCCTGTAACGCAGTAGTGTAAGGCATTACTAATACATTTTCAGTAATATTTTACTTGGTACATGTTCAGTAACACGTGCATTACAACAAACTTTTCACTCGCAAGACATTAACAAATAAAAAAATACAGCGGTTCTAGTTCCTGTTCATGGTTTGAACACATAATAGTTTGAACGAGGAATGATTTCAGCCTCTGTGCTCGAGGTCCGGGGCTATTGGCTCAGCCCGGTTCGCAGTAACGTTAAACCCTAACGCGCAGCGGAAAAGCTGCAAATAGATGAAAACGTCAGAAGACAGTACATTCGCAAGATGGACGTACGTGCATATGGCGTTATTTCACTGACAGGTCGAGAGCACATTCATGTAAGACGAGCGAGCAACGCGCCGGTGTTACCTCTGTCCGTGGACAAAACTCCTCGCATGCACTTAAAACACCGGCTGCTCACGTGCGAATGATCTGCTCTCGCTCCGTCAGATGATGCAGACTCACAATTTGAAATTGTGCCTATAGTGTTTCCTCCTCTTTTCATGCTTTTGCTCTCAAGAGATCCTCCTGTTAAATTGTTATCCCAAGAATGTTGATATGGTTTATATACTGCTACACTATTTACCTACAGGTTAAGGTACATTATATAATAAATACTAGTGTTTTTGAGTGTTAGGTTTACTGCCTATGTTTTAGGCTAGTATTATTTGCAACTTGTTAATGATTGCTTCAGCATACTGTAGTATTATGAGTAATAAACTCTTAAAATGAAATACAAAGTGTAGTTTTACTATGTGAAGTGTGGTGAATTGTAGTATAGTATAGTATACCCTATGTTGTAAAAAAAACTACAGCATTGGGTCATTTGTTTATATTACACTTGTTGTGTTACCATTGCAACTATAGTATTACCACAACAGATTAATTGAAGTTCTTTACTATGTTCAAAACACTACATGCTAATATATGTGTTCAGGGGCCCTGTGGAACAGCTTCTCCTCAAAATGAAGAGGATGACAGGAAAAATGTCCTCCACAATCTTATCAACAATGTGGAAGACAACAGAGACTAGTTCACTTTATTTTAGTTGCCATGATAAAATGGGATTGATAGTGAGATGTATTTGAAGAGTGTATAGTACAGTAGGCTATGATACCTTATCAAGTTTTTCCCTAACAGTTACATTTCTGCTTGCGTTAGTTATATTCTAGTTTAAATGCTTTTTATTTGATTAGTATGGTGCACCTTTTAGATGTTTGATAAAGGTTTTAAAATAAAACATATTCTTTACATACAACGTCTATTCTCTGTGTCTTTAAGTGTTTTAAACTGGAAATATCTCATCATATAACATACAGCCAAAAATGTTATGCTTAATTAGATAAAAAAATTATGTCTATTTTAGCATTTTGGTTATTGCTGATAAATAGCGCACCAATATAAATCATATCAAAAAGCACGAAAGGAAGAGGGAACACAAGACACACATTGTGAGTCTGCATATAATCTCACTGAGCGAGCAGTGTGCTGAGAGTGCGCAAGAAAATTTGTGCGTGAGCTGTGCATATTTGAGAGAACGTGAGAATTTGCACACGGGCAGTGTATATTTGAAAGCTTGCAAGCAGTTTTGTCCACAAACAGTGGAAATCGGTGCACGAGCATTATACTGAGAAAGCCATGTTCATCATGCTCACTTTGTGCATGACAGTTTTGTGTTGTGACCTACTTGAATTTAAAGTGAACACAATACATGTAATGGCAACAATAAGAAGAGAAAAGAAATCTGCATTTTGTCATGGCATTGGAGTTTACATATAAGCCTGTTGTGTCTAATATGAATATAGTCAAGCTATTCACAGATATTGCCAGATAACCACTTTACCTTTACCATACTTCTAACAGATCATTTGTGAATCTGCCTGTCATCCTTTCTTGCCTTGTTTTGAGCCTTCACATTACCAATTATATACTATATTGTTAGTATTCTGGATAGGTCAGTCAGTCTGCTACATCATATCGCTTTCTACTGGATGTAACATGCTCTGCCGTACATTTGGTAGTTTTAGAATGTTAAGTTCTAATTCTGTAGTTATTTTAGTGAAGGTAACTAAAAAGTAATATAAGAGTGATGTAACATTACAATTTTGAGACAGTAATATTGTAATGTAAGGGATTACTTTTAAATAACAGTAACAAGTAATCTGTAATGTATTACAGTTTGGAAGTAACTTGCACAACACTGGTAAGAGGTGTGTTAGTTATTGCCGTCGGTCTATAACTAAATGTTTTAGGAATACCAACTTAACTTCACTCCTTTAGCGCCCCTCACAAAGCTTGATCCATGCTGGCATTTCTCCCCTTGGGTTTTAGGTTTTCAAAAGGGAAAAAAATTCCCCCACCCTGTCCAAACTTTTAGGATACCGGGTGTCAGATTTGCACAATCCATATGCACAACGCTTTGGCTTGTTTCCCTCGCTCAAAAGCTTGACAGAGCCCCTGCGCGAAGCTACGGTTGCTAAGCCACGATTGGTGGCAGTTTTTGGGTGTGGCTTAGCGAAGGGTCAATTTAGAGCTTCACGGCAAAGGCTGTGAATACTTATGAATGTGATTTTTCAGGTATTTTATTTTTAAGAAATTTGCAACACTTTCAAACAATCTTTTTTCACATTGTCATTATGGGGTATTGTTTGTAGAATTCTGAGGAAATAAATTAATTTAATCCATTTTGGAATAAGGCTGTAATATAAGAAAATGTGGAAAAAGTGAATATGAATACTTTCCGGATGCACTGTAGATGAGACAGACAGACAGACAGACAGACAGACAGACAGACAGACAGACAGACAGACCAATAGATAAATAGACAGGCCAATAGATAGATAGATAGATAGATAGAT
>CAIGQZ010001313.1:13672600-13697332 GCA_903798205.1 Danio tinwini
TGGATGGATGGATGGATGGATGGATGGATGGATGGAAAATATATTAGGTAAGATTAGATGTACATTAAGTAAATAGATGGTTACATAGATGGGTTTGTAGATTGACAGGCACAGTATGTACATTTGGTAGATAGATGCCAATAGATAGATGGGCAGACAAATAGATGGGTATAAGTTGGTACATAGAAATATGGATAGATAAAGATATTCACTCCAAAAAATTATGTTTGCTGTTTGTTCAAACTAATTTAAAATGAACTGAAACATAATTAAGTTTTTTGGGTGGACAAATGAATTGTTTTATGTTTAATTCACTTAAATTTATAAAGACTAATAAGTTAACTAAATTACTTCATGTTGTCACAAAACTAATTTATTGTGTGGAACCCAGCATTTTTTTACAGTGTAGGTAGATGGATATGGGCCAATGGATAGATAGATACATATATATGTTAATGAAAATCAAAATTGAGGAAACTCTCAATGGAAATGTTTTGTGGTTTTGATTTGCATAGACTGGTAAATGCAGTCAGGTCAGTCAGCATTGGTGGAGATCTCAGTGACTTCCTTCAGGACACCAAAGCCCCAGATAGAGTAAGCCGATGCCTAGTCTCAAACAAATGTAGCCCTATTTCTCCTGGAGAAAGGGAGCTGCACTATGGTAATGTTAGTCCTGAAAGAAACCACTTTATCTCGCTCAGTATTTCCATGCCCAGCAGGTAGATTATGCCATACTTCAGTAAACTGCTCATTTAGCAGTGAATGTCTCATTTCCACTTCCTCTTTCTCCTGCATTGTCTTCTCTCTGCTTCCTAACCCTTTGAGGCTAGTGTTATTCCATTTACATCACCTGTCTTCTGTTCCTCTCCTGCACCAAACCTTGTTTCTGACCATTTTCAATAGTGTTTTCTTACCACTTCTACCAGAAAACATCCTCTCTCTTGTTTCAAATTTCTACTAGGGGATTTTGCCTGCCTGAGGGCATCTCTTCTTGTCTAGTCTACTCTGTAAACAAACATTGCATAACATTATCCATTATCTCACTCAGTCCACAACATAAGACCAACATGTTGCGTAACCGGTTCCTTATTCAATATATGCTACTGTATTTGTGCTGGTACCAGTACAGTACAGTGCAGTACTAGAGTTGCATAAAACCCACCTGCTCAACTCCTTGTATCATATTGTTCGAGTACATTTTCTCTCATCAAATTTCAGTCGTATGGCTCAGTGGATGCTGTTAGCTCTGGACATTTAAATGAATTCTCAACTTTTATTATGTCTGCAATCAAAAAGTACACACCCCAAGGGTTTTGCCTAATTGACTTGCCTAGTTAAGTCTTTGTATTGCACTTTAAGTTGAATAGTAGTATCTTGCAAAATAACTAGTTAAATATTATGTCATCATAGCAAAGATGTACTAAATTAGTTATTAATAGGGATGTAACGATTCGCTTCAAATCGCTAGAAATGTTGAATGAATTGCGATAAATGTTTTGAACAGAGGCGGTGCTGTGTTTACAGGCACAAACTCGCTTTACCTGCACATCAGAAGTAAGCAAGAGGTGAACATACAAACTATGCAAATATTGCAAAAAGACGTTCACTTACACTAACACAGGGGTGCTCCAACATTTTCTTATAAAGGGCCAAAAATCAGACTTGATTGAGGGCTGTGGGCCAAAAGTAAATATAGCAAACTGTATTACATTAAAGTTGCCATAAGTAATTTCCTCATTTATTTTTCTAATATAAAAAAGCATTGCTTTATATGAACTTGGTGTGAAACTTGGTGTGAGATTATGTATATATATATATAATGAACTTATTACAGTAATAAACAAAAACAATCCCATTTATTACACAAAGTTACAAAGTTCAATGCCAATTAGCAACACCAGTCAAGTTTTTACGTGGATTTGCTTCGGATGTTATGTGCATTGTCCTCTATTCTTCAAGAGACAGTATTTACATTATTAAGAATCAGATTCATTTAATATTTAATTGAAACGCTTAATTTAAGTATGCTATAAAGCTATAAAACAGACCAAAAGGTTACGATAAATTCAAAATGACGATCCCAGTTAAAGTGATTCTCGTCATTGCTCCCCATCATTCTCTTTTCAGATGAGATTGTGGGCCAAATCAAAGCTTACTATGGGCCAAATTTGACCCTTCAGCACTAGATTGGACATCTCTGAACTAACAGAACAATGAATATGATGTGGCACAGTGAAAAACTACTGTCACAGACGTCTATATGCAAAAATATATTAATTGTCCCAACCACGCTGACCAGAAGTTTGGCAGCTCCTCTTGCTCTGAGTCCTAACGTTATGGAGATCACACGGTGCATCAGTATTTTCATAGTGAAAGTCTGAAGATGTTTTTCAGACTGAAAGAGAAAGTTGTGCTGTCACAAAACCAGGTATTAGATTATTTTTTACAATCTCTTTTTTCAGTTTAGTTTATGCACATTTTAATAATTTGCTTATTATTTCATATATCATAGTCAGTATTTTATGCCAGTGGCCTGTCCCCTGGAGCAGAAGGCCTATTGGCCACCTCTGTACACACTGCTCTCTGGTTTAGGAAAGGCTTTCTTTTCCACACCAGCCATCTCAGTCCCCAGTGAAAGAGTTTTTTCATCAGCGGGGGGACATTGTGAATGTCAAAGATCTCAGCTTATATCAGAAACATAGATATGCTGATTTTTCTTGTAGAAATGTCAAATCCAAGCACAGTCGAAAGTTTTAGATTTAAAGAGTCTTCTTTAGTTTGTATTATTCACTTTTTATTTGGATTTTGTTTAAAAAAATCATGACTAATCGTGAATTGTGAGATTAGTATCGTGAATTGTGTTGCATCGTGAGACAGGTGAATTGTTACATCTCTAGTCATTAAAATTATTATGTTTAAAAACCTGTTGGATAAATTGGACTTTAAACAGCATTTGGAAAATATTTTAAAATAATAAAAATTTCACAGGAGGGCTAATCATTTTGACTTGACTTTCAAGTGTGAAAACACAGCTCTCTGTGCCAAATTTATTATCAAAGCAACCCAGCGAGCTTTTTTTTTTGTTATTAAAGATGTCTAACAGACGTCTAAACATAATCGTCTTGGCTAAAACCAGGCTAAATTTGGGCTGTCAGTGAAAATCTAATAGACGTCTAAGAATAGGCTAAAACTACACTAGTCATCAAATAAACAGAAATGAATGACTACACATACAGTATAAAGTGAGTCTAATCTGTCTATTTGACTGATTGAGTTTTGGGCTATTTTAAACGTCTATTAGATTTTCACTGACAGCCCAAGTTTAGCCTTGTTTTAGTCAAGCTGTCTACATTTAAATGTCTATTAGACGTCTATTAATCACAAAATTGTTTGTTGGGAAAACATAAAAACGCAATATTTTTAATAACAATTTTTACCAGTTAAAATGTGATCTTTTTAAAATTGAAAGCAAATATAACCTTAACCTGCAACTACAAAAAATTTTACAAGGAAGCACTTTTTTTTCATGTTTTGTGCATGTGTAAGGGTCAGGTCTGTATGGCTGATGTTGGCAGTATCGATCAGTGTGTGTGTTTGTTGGGAGGGTAAAAACGGCTGTGATAGATGGCTGTATTTAAAGAGGTGTGCTGTTCCCTTTGGCTCCTGTCCGGGTGGGTCTCCACACAGCCCTTACTCTGCTAATGAAAGCAGATGCTACGCTGAGCAGGTCAGTGCTGGATCAATGGCTCCCTCACGCCGGAAATGACACAAATCAATCTATGCCAGATCTGCCTCTGAATAACACAGGAGGTGAGACTAGTGAGAGGGAGAGAGAATGAGAATGAGTCAGCCATGCTTTGGATTCTTGCTCGCCCTCATTATGAAATAATTGTTCATTAAGTTTGTACCTCACATTTCAGCAGGTCTTGTAAAGAGAATAAAGGTAGACATTGTCTCACAAAGACTTAATCTGCACACATTGAAATGACTGTTATAATGTTATGTAATAATAATGATAATTATTATTATTATTATTATTATTTTTTTTTCATTTATGTCTTGTTAATTTTGTTCGAGTTCATTTTCTCTTATCAAAGTTCAGTCATATGGCTCAGTGGATGTTGTTAGCTCTGGACATTTAAATGAGTTCTCAGCTTTTAATATGTCTGCGTTCAAAGTGTAAACACCCCAAGTGTCAAATGGGAGTAAAGGTGAGTTACGCAGGGTTTGTGTGTGTGTGTTGTTGAAGGAAAAATTGATTAGCCATCCTTTGACCTACAGTATGTGACGATTCAAACTGGTACAAATATTGAATGAATCATGATACATGTTTTGAACAGAGGGGGCGCTGTGTTTACAGGCCAAATTCACTTTACCTGCGCATCAGTGGTCTGTCTACATTTTGTCTAATTTTAGACATGATTTTAATCAGTGAGGTTTATGCAGGCCTGGCGCTAGGATGTCATAACTGAGGGGCATTTTAATCCCATAGGGGGGCACTAGACCTGGTGATTGATTTTGGTCGCTCTTGTTCCTTTCATTTAGGCTATTTATTCACTTAATTATTATTAGTTTGCATTGCTCCCTAAGTAACTGACTTAAGACAGTAATATAATTTTTGCAGTAATAATAATATGGACAGTTTTGCTATTACTGATTTTATCAATGAAGGTTATGCAACGATACCTTTACATAAATAATCAGATCATGGCTTCAGCGCCAAACGAGTGGTTTGAATTATATTTTATTCTCCTTATTTATTTTTGTTTTATTTAAAAATATATAAATGTTTAAAGTTTTAGGTGAAGACATCACACTATGCCTACACATGCAAGCTAACACACTGTTAGACTATTCCTATAACCGGTAAATAAATATAGTGAAATCAGTAAACCAAGTCATTAGACTTCACGTAGCCTTAACCAACCAATCATTTATCAGTGTTAGGAAAAAGTAAATGTCACAATCTAATAAAAAAATAGTAGCTAAATGTGTTACTTTAAGGCATTAGTTTGGCAAAACAGACAGTCTGTATACCTACCTCAAAAAAGAAAGAAAGAAAGAAAGAAAGAAAGTAAGAAAGAAAGAAAGAAAGAAAGAAAGAAAGAAAGAAAGAAAGAAAGAAAGAAAGGAAGAAAGGAAGAAAGAAAATTGCAGTTATTACTGTGTAAGTTGTTTAAATGTTGGCATGGATAACACTCAACTCAATAGGCTGTATATATATACTTTTATTATTGTTTTAAAGGTAAAAGCTTTATTAGGCTATAGGCTATTATAAGTGTTTTATTTTTTTATTGTCTGGTTGGTATTTGTAAAAATGCCAGCATAAGCCATTAGTCTATTAGGCCTACTCATCATTTTATTTATATATTTAGCCTATTTTAATAACTGTTTTCAAGTTACATTTAAATTTTTAGGTGCATGAGCATACAAGTCAAAATAAAGTCAGCATTCTAATGTATTTTAGCCATTAAAAATAGGCCTACTGTATATGCGGTGTACATACTGTATGCAGATGTTTGACTGGACTTGTGGATATGTGCAGGTATAGACTACTCATGGAGGATATGATAAAGTATCTGTACAGTTGTGGATGTGCATGTGCATATGTATTTACAATTTTCATATGTTTATTTATTATTATTTGCTGGCATGGGAGGGATTTGGGTTTTTTTCTTTAAAATGTGAAAAACTTTAAATAAAACATATATAAAAAAATAGGCCTACAATATATTTTCTGGTGTTTAATTTTGCATAAGCAAATAGCAGTATAGCCTAAATTACATTTTTTTTTAAAGATTATCATTCAGCCTACCTGCAGCGCATGTGAGAGGTTAATTCGTGACAAATCCAATTACTCACGCACTATATACAGTAGGCCTACCTATTTCATTTATAACACTGTAAACTTCACAGGCTGGTGATCTTTAAAGGCATTTTTTAAAGTGTCCTAACTTGAGACTGCTGTTGCATAATGGGGTGTTTCTTTTCACAACTGTAAAAGTGTGCTTTAGCGATGTCAAAATGAAAGCAGTTTTTATTAATTTTATAGTTTAATTTTGATAATATTATTAATAATGAATATAATACAATATAATATTAATTATAGTGTAACCTACTGTGGGACTGTGAAGTGTCTAAACATTTTATTAGGCTACCCTAATATTAATTCCTAACTTAAAAACTAATGTAAAAATGACTGGCAGTTGCTAAAAAAAAGTTAACCAAAACATAAAATTAATTGGGCTGCTCGCCTTCATGTTATCCACTAGTCCACTTTTCTCCCATGTAAGTTTAGAGTGTGCTGCCATGTGCGTATTTTCATAATTAAATTACTTTTTCACATATTCTTTCTGAGGGGGCAAGGCCCCCTTTTGCCCCCCTATAGCGCTGGACCTGGGTTTATGGAAAAAATAAAAATACCAAGAAAAGAAATTATCTATAAGTAAATCTGTTTTTACATGTCAGATTGTATTGTACACATTACAAATCTACATTATAAATCTGTAACTGTATTGAAGCTATTCCTTCTTGCTTTGTGTGGTTATTGGATCCACAAATTTGCCATTGTTAGTGTCTTTTGTTCAACAGCAACGCATTAAAACTTATCTTATTCATCTTTTAGTTTTTCTTTTCTTTTTCATTCATTTTTTAAGAATTTCTACAATAGAACAAGACTGTAAAGCTTATTATAAACAACAAAACGCGACTGTAATGCTGATTAAAACTGTTTATTTTTTCCACAATGCATCTGCATGTGCATTGTGTTGAATCTCTCTCACAAGAGACACATGAAAACACACCTGCAGCTATCTGGATTTATCACTACTTTTCCCTAGCGCTACTATTTAAAAAAAATAACTGGAATGAGGAAGATAACCAAAAAAAAAACAAACATCAGCATTAGCAGCTCTCCTACCATCTCTACCTGCAGACAGAGGAAATACTATAAACACGACACAGAGGGAATAAGCACGAGATAATGTGCAGCTATTTGGCCATTATAACAAAATAAACCCCAGCAGTGAGATCGGGACAACATGCAAAGTGGACATTAAATAGCTCTATGCTCGAAATTGGTTGCCAAGGACAACGGCCAGTTAAGCCTTTAGTGGTCTTTGCACAAAAATGGCTGCAGAGTGGAACAGTTGAAAAATTGAGTATCTTAGAGGGCTGTGTAATATTTGAAATGTATTGTTGGCACCACTTGTACACTGTTCAGCAGAATCCTGTCTTCAATCAGGTCCTGTGGAGCTTCTTTCCATTTATGCATTTAGGATGACGGATCATTCTGCACCTTGATTATTGTGTGAATGTTTTGCATAGGGTTCAGAATACTATCTAAACATATAAGCATTTATTTAGATTACGATTAAATCTCAGCCATTTTCATTTGATTCATCAGAGAACAGAGAGATATAGGCTATCATGTGTGATCTTTGTGTTTGTATGTCATACTGTACATCATAGGTCTTAAACTGAATTCCCGTTTCAGCTCTGCACAGTTTTGCTCCAACCCTATCAAACACAGCTGATCCACATAATCTTGGTGTTCAAAAGAGTCATGAACATTTTCATTAGTTGGATTAGGTGTGTTTGATCAGGGTTGGAGCAATACTGTGCAGAGCTGCAGCCCTCCAGGAATTCAGTTTGAGACCTATGCTGTACATTCACAAATGTAAGTCATGTTTATTATCATCTAATACAGTGGTTCTCAACCACGTTCCTGGAGGACCACCAGCACTACACGCATGCCTCCTTTGAATGCCACACCCTTTTCAGATCTTTCAATCTCTGCTAATGAACTGATGATCTGAATCAGGTGTGTTTGGTTAAAGAGACAGTGTGCAGTGCTCCAGGAACATGGTTGACAAACACTGATCTATTATATACTGCAACATACAGTGTATAATGCAATACATGAGCAGAACATGCACACATTTGGATTGAAGTCAGATATTTTACCCTTCTGTTATATACCCTCAAATTATCATCAATTATAATCCAAATTACTATAAATATTACATGAAACATGCACAGTTTTGTGCTAGCTTTAGTTTCTATTTATCATCACATGAATGTTGGTATATTTCATTAAATACCTGACAATTACAGGGAAGATCCAAGCCTTATATTTTGGGAAATCTAGCCAGTGAAAATGAGTTAAAGTTGATTAATTATAACACTATTCCTTTAACTCATTCAGTATACATGATACACGCAGAAGTAAACACTACTAATAAGCATTACACAATAACAAGTGGAAAATGTTTATTAATGATTGTTAATGGATAAATCAACAGAGGCTCATTTTGAATGCATAGCCCCATATACATTTCTGGAGAGCGTGAATTATGTAGCCAAAGCTACGTATGGCTGCATTTCATCTTTAAAATGAACACTACTGAGTGGTATGATGCTGCCGATGGCTTCTGTTTTTTTTCATGCTACCAGCTGACCTCTTACCGCCATGTGGACAACTTTTTCCGCAGTTACCAGTTTGCCCAGTAGCTCGCCACGGACGTCAGTACACTTGCGGAAGAAAGGAGTTGACCACAATGACTTGGGTTCCAATCTGGCAAAGACCAGTTCCAGAAAACAAAAACAAAAGGCAAAAGTTAAAATAAACAAGTAAATAACAGGGTGGGAACATAGTAAGATCTAAAAACGTAAAACTCAGGCAGCCGGGAGGGCTTTTCTTTTTTTGGATTGCTTTTTTTGTCGGATGGGTTTAGGGAAGGGGGTGGGTCAGTCAGATAGTCAGCCACCAGCATTTACGCAAGAACAGCAGGTGCGAACGGAACATGCGAGAAAATATTGAGATCTGAAAAAGCATACACAGCGGCATCTGGTGGATGCACAAAAACAAAAACTGCAAAAAAACGTACCACCTGGGACGTATTTCACGCTGTCCAGAAGTGTATACAGGGGTACGTATCAATAATGAGCCTGGGTTGGGATAAATGGCTTTTGTTTTTCATTTATACTGAGTCTGTGTGGGATTTTTTATTATCTGTTTAAATTTTAGCCTTGATTTTAGCTGCAGAGGGCACTCATAATTAATGATAAGTGTGACACTCATCTCTCAAAGTTCAGCGTTAATCAGTAAAACTTTCTATGATTGCCAGTTTCAGTTTAGGATTATTGTGAGCATTTATGAGTATGCATAACTACAAGAACTCTGTTTGAGCAGTGAGCGGATTCTGACTCACATTAATACCCCTGATTGCCCATTCACAAAATTATTGTCTTTGATGACTAAAAAGATCAACACTGCAAAGAATGCAAAGCAGAATCATCAGAGTGTCAACAAAATATGCTCTAGGGCTTTTGCCAGTTGTTTCGCCAATGTTATTAGAGCTTAAAATGAATTTTGGTTTTATTTGAGGTTACTGAACACTCTAGCCCTCAACCTCCATGGGTATTGATTTAGTTTTATTGTTTTTTTAACTGGCTGTTCAATCTGCTGGGGTGACCTATAATTAAAAACAGAATAAAATTTCTTAACTTTGATAATAGTGGTAACTTTTTAATTCCGTTTAATGAATTTAATGTTTTAATAAGAAGTAAATTCACTTTTATTATAAAGTGCTATACAAAATTGCAGCACCATTATCAGCAGCAGTCGTTTTGCTCCACACAGATGTTCATAAGATTCGTTCCATTGCACCATACATCAACTGTGAGTTACTTGCACTTCAAAGCTGAGGAAAGGGTTTAGCACTTTAAAAAACGAAATGTTTTTTGCCCAAAAAGCTAGATGAGTGCGTGCATGTGTATGAGATGGAGTGAGAGAGCTTGGATAGACAGGGTCCTTGGCTACTGTATCCTTACATGGACAACGTCAATATAAGCTTGACAGATTTGACCCATCTGCTTTTCCTCAAAATATCACTAATGCCATAAAAAGCCAGAGGTACAAGGAAAGATGTGAGCGTTTGTATAGACATACGTCTGGAACCGAGTGTGCATGTGTGTGTGTGTTCCGTCACACTGCTACTGAATGGAAACTTTTTTACGTGCAGATAAGGCTGGAAAAAGCTCATCAGCTGTTTTAGTTTCAGACAGTTCAGTCATAATCTTGTGGAGTAATACAGTTTTGTGTCAGTATAGTTTTGCTGTTACCCAACCAGCTTTTCATGTGCTCTTATGATGCTTGTGGTTTTTCCAGTGATGAAAATCCCGCTCTGATGAGGCAGATTTACTGCTGCAGCCGGGGTGAAAATTAACCCCAAGTCTACAATAGAGTTTCGGCACTCTGCTTGTAAACAGTCCAATTAAAGCAAGCTGTGGAGAAGACTTTAGTGGGATCTGCAGTGACCCTGTGCATTAGTAAAGTGTGAGGGCCCACCCGGGGCACTAAATTAGGGAAAAAGAAAAACCTATTCTAATATGCAATCTGGCACATTTGAAAGCAAAAATCATTTGAAGTGAAGAGCATTTTGTTGATCTTGGTTAACCATGCATTAAGGTCTGGGTGGATTGAATGGTAAGCAAACAACTGTTTCGCATAATTATTAAAGAGAAAAAGGACAGGAAAAAAGAGATGAGGGACCTGGAATAAAGTTCTGTCAAGTGTCAAATAGTTATGCCAAGGCATCTTGGGTCAGAGAATCTCAGAAACAGCACAGTAAAAAATGCTGGGTTCCACACAATTTCTTCATCTTGTCCCAACACAAATCAATTAAGTTAACTTAATCGTTTTTACAAATTTAAGTGGATTGAACATAAACCAATTAAGTTGTCCCAAAAACAAACTTAAGAATTGTGTCGTTTCTCATTTTAAATAAGTAGCTTGAACAAGCAGCAGAAGTAATGTTTTGAGTGAGTAAGGATTGTGGGTTTGCAGAGACACAAGTGACAGGGTGTTGTAAACACAAGGCCCAAAGGGTATTGAGTTGTGTATGGGGTCGTGTGGCTACTGATTGTTCAGACTTCCTATGATAATCCCTGTCCACTTGCAAGAGTTGCATGTGATCATTGGAAGTGGACCATGTAGCAGTGATTCCTGTTTTCTTTTATGTCATTTACCTGGGGAATTGATCAGAATACAATGTGGGACGATGGCAAATCAGTGTGATGATCCGAATCAGGGTGGGCAAGTGTAGATCTTGAACCAGCAATCTTTTTGCTGTGATGTGACAGTGCTAACCACTCAGCCATGCTGCACCACATACAAACACACTATTGTGTTGCTATTAATGCAAATGGCTTTGCGATCTTAAATCCATCATGTTTGTGCAGCGTGTGGTAGTTTAGACAGAGGTTACAAGCGAGAACATAATTTGCAAAAATTAAATACAAACAATAATCATGTGTTCCACTTTGTCATTCATCATACGTTGTATATGTCAGTCGCACATCATTTGTTTTCATCCGTCACCAGATATCAGTAATTTTGTGTTAATAATTTAAATATTTTAAATAATTCTGTAACAAAAACACATCACTTGCTTAATAAGACATGTGTTAACCCTCTGGCGGTGCATTGATTAATGTATTTAATACGTTTTTAAAGCTTCACAATAAAGTCCACTATCCAATATCGCTATACAGCATGGAAGAGCCAGGATAAAATTTAAAACTGCTCTGACTGTGTTTGTCTGACAGAAAAAAAAGTAATATACACCAAGGATAAAGGGGTAACTACTTCTTCAAAGGAACACTCCACTTTTTTTTTTTTTTTGGAAAAAGGCTCATTTTACAAGTCTCCAAGACTTTTGCTGTTGACTCTAATAGTTTTTTAAAGAGCACTTATGATGAAAATCAGTTTGGACAGAACTGTGTGTAGGAATAGTGTGTCCACAATCATATTGGGATGATATAAAACAATCAGTCTCTTTTTTAAAATTTCCCAATGTTAAAATAAGATCCAAATCCGTCCCATTTTGAGGCCCACCACAACATGACATAGGAGTTTGGTTTCCCTGCCCACCAAATTGATTGACAGCCACATATTTACATGTCTCAGTAGTAATGCATATAATCATATCAACAAGACAGGACGTGCACAAAACAAACAGGATTAAAAGATCTGTTGAGCTCGCTGTGATCATCAATCATTATCAAATGTGATCAAGAATGAGTTTTACAAGTTTGAAACGTTTTTAAACCAGTGCATGTTTGTAATGAATTACAGCGATTTTACCAGCTTTACTTTATCACCACAGCCACATGTGAGTATGATTATAAAAGAAGATGCTTCAATCCCGGTTTGTTAAATCAGGTCTATTTTGTACATTAACATAACAAACATCCATATAGCAGTGGATATTAACATGTATCCTGTCACATTTGCTGTGCAAATTTAAATGTGTGCGCTGTGTGTGTGTGTGTGTGTGTGTGCGTGAACTTTGTAACGACTTTGTGTGTGACTCATCACAGAAAGGCTTGGAATAACTCCACAACAAATATATCAAATAATAATTGATAAAGTTCTTACTGTAGTATTTTTCACAAACGTTACATGAGATCTGCTTTCTTCATGTCTGTCACTGTGCTGTTTTTCTGACGGAGATGGAGAAGGTGACACACTGACAGGCACATGGGAACGGTGGGCAGGGAGAACTAAAGCATTAAAGGCACAGGCAACAAAAGCAGCTACAATGTGTTCAGAGCAGAAAATTTGAATATTCTGAAAGTATAATAAATAATCTGATGGGTGTTGTGAGCTGAAACTTTACAGACACAATCTGGAAACACTAAATACTTATAATAAATCTTGAAAAAAGGGTAAATAGGTGCCCTTAAAAACATTCAGCCGATTTTGCGTGGTCACTGTTAGCATAACTTAGCATAATTCATTAAATCTGATCTGCATTTTGTTCAGAAAATTCAAAATAAAAAGACTGTTGATCATTTTCCTATTTAAAACTTGAAACCTCTGTAGTTACATCAACTTCAATGAGTTATAGGTAAGCTAAGCTAATAGCTTTTTCGCCAGAACAAGAAATTGGATGAATGATTTCAAAACTGCTTGTAAAATTAACCTTAAAAAAGGTGGAGTGTTCCTTTAAGGGCAACCTCACAGCATATATAGTGACATCCTTCAGGGCCCCTGCTGTTCTGTTTGGGTGGCATCTTGCTGGTAGGAAAATTCTGATTAATTGCTCATTAAATAATTAATCACCATAAATGAAAATGTTAATTCTGACCGCAAGTGGCAGGTCTAAATATAAACAACTTTGCTGATGAAAACCCAAGAGAGAAACCGTTGAGCTCCACTTAATTTTCAACCAAATTGTCTACAGTCAGTCTCTTATCAACTTCACTCTGTCCACCCAGGCTTGACTTGAAATCGTATACCACAGAAAGCGCTCGTGTGTGAGTGTGAGAAGGAAACACTTCCTTCTTGAACATACATTTACGTTCTTTTAGCTAGAATGACTATTTCCCTCCTCTTATCCCTCCCTGTCTAGTTTTCTTCCTGGATTATTTCTTGTCTCCTTTTCTAATTTACCTGTGTCAACCCGAGGAAGCGAGTCGGCACAGCACAGCCAGCCGTGACAGAGCCTGTGAACATTTGTGTTTGAGCGCGTTTGTGTGTTTAATGGAGCTAGCGGAGCAGGACTGCCAGCAGCGGCTCTGAGTGTGGGATTTCATGGTGCGGTTGAACTTTTTCGGGGTGAATGAGTTCAAAGTGTTTGTAAATGATGGAGATTTCCATCTGTCTGAAGTCTTATTGAGGTACAAGACGGATGAATCTCACTAGCTCTAGCAATTCAATCCTCCAACCAGTCATTTCTTCTTTTTTTTGTGGTTGTGTGAATCCATGTCATTTATTCTTTTATATGGTTTCTGTCATGCAGGAGGTTTTTGCTAACATTGCTTAGCACTTTGAAAAGCATTTATTGAAGTCAGATGGAATGAAATGCAGGACTGGTGAGAAGAGGTTCAGTCGGAGTGAGTCTCAGTATACGTGTCTGTTTGAGGACAGGTGAATTTGAGTTTCCTCTCTGCTGGCTGTGGCTCAAGTGCACACTGGGCTTCTTTTGAGGTCCAGATTGATGTAAAAGTGCAAAAGACATCATGCAGGTCTGAGTCTTTCTTTGGCTGTCTTCATCTTTACACAGCTGATTTAAGGGAGGCAGTGTAAAGGTGCTACACTGCAATAAACACTTTATGTAAATACACATTTTTTGGAAAATGTATGCCGCTTAGGGTTTGGTATCTGTGCTGACTTTGCTGTGTAAAGATGCTTTTATTATGTGTATCCCAACCTCCTTCCACCCAAAAAAGCATTTAGCACTTGTTTTGACCCTCAGAGTAATAAATCTGTACTTTCCTCTTAGTGCAGCCATTTTTGGGTAATTGCAATACTTTTTGAAAAGTTGGCATGTTCTTAGATGTCATGTGCTACAATTAAGCAGATATATAGACACTCACCGGCCACTTCATTAGGTACATCTTACTAGTACAGGGTTGGAGCCCCTTTTGCCTTA
Organism: Danio tinwini; assembly: GCA_903798205.1. Taxonomy (NCBI): domain Eukaryota; kingdom Metazoa; phylum Chordata; class Actinopteri; order Cypriniformes; family Danionidae; genus Danio; species Danio tinwini. The sequence goes on from CAIGQZ010001313.1 coordinate 13,687,042, forward strand.
AGCATGCCTTAATCCTTCATGGCATAGATTCAACAAGGTACTGGAAATATTCCTCAGAGATTTTGGTCCATATTGACATGATAATATCATGTAGTTGCTGCAGATTTGTCGGCTGCACATTTATGATGTGAATCTCCTGTTCCACCACATCCCAAAGGTGCTCAATTGGATTAAGTCTGGTGACTGTGGAGGCCATTTGAGTACAGTGAATTCATTGTCATGTTCAAGAAACCAGTCTGAAATGATGCTTTATGACATTTCCTGTTGGATGTAGCCATCAGAAGATGGGTACACTGTGGTCATAAAGGTATGGACATGGTCAGCAACAATTCTCAGGTAGGCTGTGGCGTTGACACGATGACCAATTGGTACTAATGGGCCCAAAGTGTGGAAAGAAAATATCCTTCACACATTACACCACCACTACCAGCCTGAACCATTGATACAAGGCACGATGGATCCATGCTTTCATGTTGTTGACGCCAAATTCTGACCGTATAATCCAAATGTAGCAGCAGAAATCGAGACTTCGAGACTCTATTGTTTAAGTTCAAGTTAATTTAATTTTAAAGCATATTCAAAAACAAGACTGACCAAAGTGCTGTACACAAGACAAAGTAAAATAAAAAGACAGAATATAAAAACATAAATATAAGACAAAAGAAATGACAAAAAAAAATGCTGCAGTATTTTAGTAAAATTGTAGCCTCCGTTTCCTGTTCTTAGCAGAAGTGTCACCCTGTTTGTTTGTTCCCATGCTGCTGTAGCCCATCCTCCTCAAGGTTGGACGTGTTGTGCATTCAGACATGCTCTTCTGCATACCGTGCTTGTAACGAGTGGTTATTTGAGTTACTGTTGCCTTTCTATCAGCTTGAAACAGTCTGGCCCTTCTCCTCTGACCTCTGGCATCAACAAGGCATTTGTGTTTACAGAACTGCCGCTCACTGGATATTTTCTCTTTTTTGACCATTGTCTGTAAACCCTAGAGATGGTTTTTTGTGAAAATCCCAATAGATCAGCAGTTTCTGAAATACTCAGACCAGCCCGTCTGGCACCAACAACCATGCCACGTTCAAAGTCACTTAAATCACCTTTCTTTCCCATTCTACTGCTCGGTTTGAACTGCAGCAGGTTGTCTTGACCATGTCTACATGCCTAAATGCATTGAGTTGCTGCCATGTGATTGGCTGATTAGAAATTTGAGTTAACAATCAGTTGGACAGGTGTACCTAATAAAATGGCCGGTGAGTGTACATTTATGCATTTTACAGTTTTATCAAAAGAAACGTAATGCTGGGGTTTACTTTGAAAATGTTTTACTCAGAAATTGATTGCTAAATAACTATAACTAATAATTAATAACTTAATAACTAAATAACTTCAAGTAATACATTGAACTAAACATGACATTTGAGTGTCTTGTAAAACATTACAATTTTTGTCCTTTATTAATGAGCTCATTGCTAATTCTACAAAACGCTTAAGAATGTTTTAAAGAACTACATATTTTAAGAAATAAATGTCTGTTTAGTATATTAATTTCTTTTTTTTATTTTCAATTTTATTTGGCATTTTAATTATTGTGCCATTTGTTTTTAATACTTTAATTTATTTATTTATTTATTTTATTTTATTTTATTTTATTTTTATTTTTTTATTTACAAAATGGTTTTAGTTAAAAGGTTATAATTATAACAGCTCTCCACTTTAGAAAATGAGACATTTTTCTTTGTCAACAATTTAAAAATAAAATAAGTGCATTTTCAGTTTCAAGTCATACTCCATATTGTGTCCTTGAAGTATTTTAGTGGTATTTTGTACTGTAGGACCCAGGTTGGCTTGTGTTGGTCTCCAGCAGCTGTGGTTGAGAAGTTACAGGGAGAGAGTAAAGGCTGTTTGATGAGAAGCTGCTGCTGTTTCTCTATATGCCAGCAGCATTTATGAACCCTGTCAGCTGCTCCAGTTCACCAGCTTCCCCACGTCTGGATCCTGTTAGTCCAGGATTTGTGCTCATCACATGGAAAAGAGCTTGTGCCGATTCCTCCCACTCCTGCTAATGGTACCCAAAAGGGAAAGGAAAGGAAAAGACGGAGGGAGGGAGAGAAAGAGGGTGAGTGAAATGTCTCCTGACCCACACCTTCAAAAGCCAAGCTATGCTGCATCATGGAAATTTGGCTCTGTTCCTCAGGCGAGCGGGTGACGTTCACTACACATAAGAATCATTACAGCAGCTCGCCTTTGTGAACTTCTCATTCCTCCTGCTTGTGCTGTGCTGAAAAAACTTTTCTGTTATTGTAGTTGTTGTTGTTGTAGTATCTTTTAGATTTTTTTCCTCAAATTCTACTTTATGGAAAACTGATACTAATTTAAGCCTTGTGCTACATTACTTTTCTCACTGTTCTATATAGAAGATTTGCATTCAACACCTTTTGTACAATATATTATATAAAATAACAAGTTTAGTTGTTTAAAAATTTTAACAAGTTGATGCAGTGGCGCAGTAGGTAGTGCTGTTGTCTCACAGCAAGAAGGTCGCTGGATCGAGCCTTGGCTGGGTCAGTTGGCATATCTGTGTGGAGTTTGCATGTTCTCCCTGCGTTCGCGTGGGTTTCCTCCAGGTGCTCCGGTTTCCCCCACAGTCCAAAGACATGCGGTACAGGTGAATTGGGTAGGCTAAATTGGGTAAGCTAAATTGTCTGTGGTGTATGTGTGTGAATGAGTGTGTATGGATGTTTCCCAGAGATGGGTTGCAGCTAGAAGGGTATCCGCTGCCTAAAACATGTGCTGGATAAGTTGGCGGTTCATTCCGAAAAGCCGAAAAGAAAATGAATGAATGACTGAAGTTTATAACTTTATTTTTTTTTAAACTGCTTTAACTTTTTTTTGTTATTTTTTTATACATTCGACATTCAGAACCTTTAATCAATCAATTTTTTCTAGGTTGATTTTTTTTTTTTAATTTAGGACAATGGACCCATTCTTGAGCCTTACTTTACACTACGTTGACAATGATTGGAGGCTGCGCCTGGGATGCCTTGAGACAGAATATTTTCCATTACATTAGAATTATTTTTTACATTAAAATATTTGTTTACAGAAAATGCAAGAATGCATGTGTTTAAAACAGTATTCACAGGATAAACAAGAGTTATTTTATTATGAATCTATTTTGTTTCCAAAAGTGCAAGTTATTTATTTTCACTTTTTAAAGAAAAGTTATTTTAGGCAATGTGTGTTTTTAACTTCAGTTGTTCAGCGCTGATGTTCAATAAATAATCAAAGATAGTAGATAGTGTGTGTTTCCTTCAATTATTTTAAAATCAAGTAATGCTCCCTTCAATCAAATATCTCTCACTTGTAATATGTGAGCATTATTACTGTACAAAACTTGAACTATGAGGACAAAAAATTAATCAAATAAATAAAATAATCGTTTATTAATCGTAATGAAGTTAATATATTCAATTAATTGAGATTTTGATTTTAGGCCAAATCGTCCAGCCCTATTAGACCCCTTTTTTTGATTGTCTATAGAACAAACCACTGTTGTCTAGTATCTTTCTTAATAAACCAAATTAATCTAGTAAGCCTTTAAAATTGCATTTTAAGCTGGATTCTAGTTTAATGCAAAATAGGTACTGTCATCAAGGCAAATAGATAAAAAATTAACTAATAAGAAATTAGTTATTAGAAATTATTTATCAAAACTTTTATGATTAGAAATGTGTTGAAAAAAATCTAAACAAATGATAAATAAAAAAAAGAATTCAAAAAGAATTAAAGTATCACAGGAGGGCTAATAATTTTGACATTTAATTGTATATTTAAATCATACAACCTTAAATGTTGGAATGTTAATGCATATGGATACATTAAAGATACATTCTGAAAGTAATAAAGCCAAACACCTACACTGAAATAAATGATTTTCTGCAAAATTGTTGCAAACAACTTATATGGGTTGAATTTAAGCAAATAAATTAAATGTGGTAATGTTCAACTTAATTAGTTTGTTTAACTTGAGCCAAAAATAAAGTTTACAACCACTTACCCAAAAAAAAATAGTAAATCCAAGGAATCATCTTTGAATAGTTTTTTTCAGTGTATCATGGGTTACATTTGTGCCAACAACAACATCCATACAGTATGAAAGCACAATTTAGTAATGACTATCACAATCTTAGCCAACGCTTATTCACCTGAAATGATTATAAATGATTATTGTCTTTTTATTATTTAAGTGATTGAGTGTTTCCATTGGCTTCCGTGAACTTTCGCTGGATGCTCTTCGGATGCCTTTTGGCTGCGTTGTGTTTTGTTAAGTAGTTGCTTAGAAATAAAACAGCGTGTTTCATCTCGCCGATCAGCCTTGTAAGATACTTGAGTAAATTGTATAAACAGCAGGATTAGTTAATAGACTTTTGGCAGGGGAACATCCTGTCTGTTCCTGCTCGCTGTCCTGCTCAAGACAAACTGCTGGAGGTGGAGCTCATCCCCAAAACCAGCTCAGAATGAAAGCCGACTGCTGTGGTGTCTAGGAGCTGCAGTTGCGACAGGGCTGTGTCCACTTTATGGGCTTATGTTGCTTTTTATTTGTCTATTAGGATTAGATTAGGGAACTGCCTCTTTTTGTAATAGTGCTGGGGGGATTTGTTGTGTTGAGTGGAGTTTTAGTAATTTTTTGGGGGGAAACCAAAGTGCATATTGCATTCTGCAGAGTATTCAAACGGTGTGGTTATGCAAATAGAATTTTAAGCACAGTACAAATATTTTTATTGCTCATAACCTTTGGAGATAAAAAGAATATTCTTTCTAATCTACTTTTATTAAGCAGTTGGGTTTGTGCATAGTATCCAATGGAGTATGCTTTGAAAGGCTGTGCATAAAAAACTGTGTGCATTACTCAAAACAGCTAAATGCAAAACACCTAAATTTTGCATTGTGTATTGTAATATATAAATATATGCACAAAGCTTTGAGACCCATAAAATATATATAATTTATAATAATTGTAACAAATTAACTATTTTATATAGATATAAACATTATAAATGATACATGTGTCAGAAAATATTTTAAAAATATCTCGCTTTTCTCCTCCAGTATCTCACTCTTAAAATTAAATAATAAACATGCCTAATGACAAACCATTGCAGAATGAAGACTAATTAGATACAAATATTTTTTCATTGAAGCAAAATTTATTGTATTTAAAACATTTCAGAGCAAGGATGTTTGTTGAATACATTCGACCTGTACTTGTGCATTCAGTAATACATTCAAAATTATTTAATTCAATTACATTATTTCCAAAGGAGCTGATGCTGATTATTGTTAGAGTACTGTATATATTCTTTAAAAAAACTGGAATTATTTTATTACTTACTTTTGAATGCATTAGGAGGGTTAATAAGAGTAATTAATACATATAGACTGTTGAATTGTTTTTTACAATGTGTGTTAAAGTGAACTCCGATTGCATAATATTGTTAATAATAAGATGTTTTGACAAAGCTATATGCTATTTTACTATGGTCAGCTTTTTATTTTTACAAGAATGTCAGAAACCTGATTCGGTGTGTTGTAGTAAGAACATCCTATTGATGCTGCAGTGAAATTATGTGATCAGCTTCAGGACCTTGGACAGCTCTTTATCTGATTAGACTCAACCTTATGTTAAAAACATAATCATTTCTCACCTTACAGAGTCTCAGGTGCATTCAGGGCTTCTGTCTGATATAATAATAGCTTTATTCTGGAAATGGTGTCATATTTTTGGAGGTGATGTTCTATCAAACTGAAACATTTATTATTATTATTATTATTATTATTATTATTATTATTAAATTATAGATATATAAATTATATCTATAGATTGCCTGGGTGACCAATTTTCTTAACTTCTTTTTATACCGGTGTGAAAATTCAAACCTTCTCCTAAACATTTCTGAAACTAAGGAGATGGTTATTAATTTTAGAGAGAGAACACAAATCAAAACTCATCCCACATTAATTAATGGAGAGCAAATCCAGTTAGTAATTATACATTTTTGGGTGTGATGTTGGACAATAAACTTAAGTGGGATGTATTGACTGACTGTGTAAGGAAAAAACGATTTCTAAAAACTAATGTCTTTTAATGTTGACAACACATTGTTGGTCATGTTTTATAGTGCTTTTATTGAAAGTATTGCATCATTTTGTGTGATCTGTTGGTATGGAAAAGCTTCTGAGGACCAGAAGAGGTCACTGGGGAAGGTGGTAACAACAGCCAGTAAGTTGTTGGGGTTAAAACCAAAAAGCATTGAAAGTATATACAAAGAAAGAATATTAAATAAGGTACTTTAAAGTCGTCAATATTGTGTTCCCAGGTGTGTAAGAAATATAATATAATATATATGTGTGTGTGTGTGTGTGTGTGTGTGTGTGTGTGTGTGTGTGTGTGTGTGTGTGTATATATATATATATGTATGCCAAATGTGAAATGTCAGAAGTCTCTGTGAGTGTATGCTGCAAATGAAAAATTTAATTTCCCTACGGGGACAAATAAAGTTAACTAACTTTTTTTTGCAAAAGAGCAGTGGTGCATTCACTCAATTTAAATTAATTTAATGCTCAATGAAAATATTATTTAAAAAAATACTGACCCCATACTTTATAATGTAGTGCCTTGCATACAGTAACAGTATACAGTAGGTCAGAAGTGTTGGGATACATTTTGGCAAGTGAAGCCACGTGAATATTTGTTACATTTTGTTCAAGATGTGTTTTTAGGTGATAAAAAGTGTGAGATTCAATATCTGCTGTTCCCTTTGAAGATGATCCCTGCTTCTTTCTTTGATAAGCATCTCTGTAGGCATCTCTCTCATATATTACTTCTCAAATTAGTTCTTAAATATTCAAATATGCTCAGCAGTCGCTGGTGGAAGGATGACAAATCAAAGTGTTTCATTCACGGAGCTTGATTCACGATGGCTGTGCAGGAATATAGAAGTGATTTGCATATGTATTCTTGTTGTTGTGATACTGTTTATTTAGACTGATGTGAATATAAGAGCTCGAGCCCCTCGCTGCTTTGTGTAAACACTCTCTAGAGGCCTGTGTTCATGCCTCTGCATTAAAACCTTTCTCTCAAACTATTTTTAGACTTCATCTTTGATCAGTTTAAATAGCTGTAGAATCTGTTTGTTGGCAGTTAAGAAAGTTAATTAAAAATCCCTAGTGTAGTTTGAGAACAATTAAATTCCTACAAACTGTTTTCCTGCCAGCTCTAGACATACGCCTGACTGGTCTGTGTTCTTTTTATAGTGCATTCATGACTGCGTTATATTGATATTCCTCAGTTATTCTGATTTTGCTCTGGACCCCTAACCTAAATGTTAAATGTCTGCAATTAATTCAGCTACACTGCTCCATTTTAAGCTGAAAAAAAAAAATATAAGACTAATAAACTGCTCATAACAAAAATAACTATAACAATAAGAATCTTAGGAAGCATTTTTGTGTTTAAAAGAAGTCTAATAGACATCTAATAGAGGTCTAAACATAGACGTCTTACTTAAATAAGGATGAATTTGGGGTATCAGTGTAAATCTAATAGACGTCTAAGAATAACTCAAAACTGGACTAGACATCAAATAGACAACAATGAATGACTACACATTTGTAGTCTGTCGAATCTGTTTATGTGATGACTAATATAGTTTTGTGATGTTTTAACATCTATTTAACAAAAACATTCTTAGTGGGATGAAAAATGTGTATTTTGGTAATCTCAATCATTCTCTAATGACAACAGTTTAAAAGTTTTGGTGATATATTTTTAGCCACCAACCCCTTATAAATAAAACCCCACCCCCTACATAAGATTTCATTTCATCATCCTGGATGGTCTGCAGGAACTTCTGGTTCATGGGGGCATCAAAGAATGAAAAAAAATGTAACATGTCAGATTACAAAACTGCAGCTCAACTTAACTGATTATTTTAATTAATTAAAGTGATAATCAATTAAAATTGATTTGAACAATAACTGATAAACCTTTAAAGACACCCTGTTGTGAGCTCTAAGGCTGTTAATTGATCGAATATGCTCTTATAGAACACATCTGTCAACCTGTTTATTTATTTATTTATTTATTTTTCTTTATTTTGTATTTATCCTTTATTTTACCAGGAATTTTCCATTGAGATATACATCTCTTCCACCAGGGGGTCCTGGCCAAAGTGGCAGAACAAAAAGTTTCAGATACAAAATTAGACAAACATAAAATATCCCAAATTAAAATTTACACAAAACATTCACATTATTCTTCCAGGTAAGACTTCAAAAGATTTTTACAAATATTTAGAGATGGAATTGTTTTTAACATGATAACACTCTGCATTTCATTCCATAATGTCAGGCCAAAGGAGGAAAACACTGTTTTACCAAACTCTGTACTGTACATACTCTAGGAACAATTATCCATTCATTCATTCATTCATTATCTTTTCGGCTTTCTCCCTTTAGTAATCTGTGGTCGCCACAGCGGAATGAACCACAAACATATCCAGCACATGTTTTATGCAGCGGATGCCCTTCCAGTTGCAACCCATCTTTGGGAAACATCCATACATACTCATTCACACTATAAAATGGAGCACCCGGAGGAAACCCACGCAAACGCGGGGAGAACATGCACACTCCACACAGAAACACCAACTGACCCAGCCGAGGCTCGAACCAGTGACCTTCTTGCTGTGAGGCGACAGCACTACCTACTGTGCCACTGTGTCACCTACTCTAGGAACAGTTAAATGTAATTTATAAGAATTTTGTGTACTATAAGTACAATTATATTATATCATTTATAGTATATAGCATATCATTTTACTATAATATGATATAAGGTTACAAATATAAGGTGGCAATTTACCCAATAATTAAATACCTTTAATAGCCAAAGGTCTTTAAAAGCCAAACTTGTTGAAAAGAACTCTGAACCGCTCATTACGTTGTGTACTAGTTTTGAGAATGGTCATTTTCAGAGGATATCGTTCAGCGACAGGTTAAGGTACACATTAAAGGTATGTCAAGACCTGTCTGACTTTTTAAGTGAATCGTGTGTTTGCACATGATGCCGTAATAGTCCTTTTTGAGGAGAGCTGCCTCACCTGAACTTCATGGCACGGTTCTGTTCTTATAACTGGCTTGGCTGAATCTGGAACAGCAATGCACAGTGTTAAATGACAGTCCTAATTATTCATGACAGGCCTGCGTTCGGCCAGCCAGAGAAATGCCCAGGAATGCAGCAGACTGAAGAAAAAACATCTTTAATTTAGCACAGAGTAACACAAACATGCTCATTTCAAATGAATGACTATACAGTCAGCAGCCACACAGACATTTAATAATTACAAGCACACACTCTCACAAACAAACACATTCAAGAAATACATGCATTTTCCCTTCAGTCTGTCTGCTGCCAGCCCATCATCTTTCTCTCTCTCTCTCTCTCTCTCTCTCTCTCTCTCTCTCTCTCTCTCTCTCTCTCTCTCTCTCTCTCTCTCTCTCTCTCTCTCTCTCTCTCTCTCTCTCTCTCTTTCATACACTTGAACTTGAAATCAAGAGTTAAGAAGGTTAGAATGGCACTGCTGTTCCAGTCGGGTTGTTTTCGTAATGTTTAGCATTAAGTAAGTTAGTCCAAGATTGACTAAAACACCCATCTGAATACAAATCAATCATTAGACTATGAAATTGCTGTCTGGCTTTCATATGATAACATTCAGACCCCTATATAACCTGGCTCATTTGGTTGTGGTGTCATCACTCAACCGCCAGTGGCTTTCATTAATGTCAGGGCTGCGCAGGGACATTGATTCCCACCTCCTGTAGTGTGTTATGAGTGTCATTAACCCTGGGCCGTGTGAAGCTCTGGTCAGAGCTGTGAGTTGTGTTCTGTGGTCTGTTCCAGCTGCAGTGGAAACAGCAGCCAGTGTCCAGACCTTCCTGCTCAGACAGAGCAGAACCATTAGAGGCTCAAGCCAAATCAGAGCCAGATGTCCACAGGCTATTTGTACAAACCATTCAATAACTCACAGAGCAGCCATTATAACTCAGGCTGTATTGTGTTGTGGACGCTGGATTACTCATATTATATTTTATATTAATCCAATGGAAAATGAATTATGGCATTCATCTTGTCAGGAACGCAAAGACTGAGTCCTAAAACAGCCAGCTCTCTGAATCACACTGGAACATTCCCTCTCTTCTCTTCTCTTCTCTTCTCTTCTCTTCTCTTCTCTTCTCT
>CAIGQZ010001313.1:13697342-13721165 GCA_903798205.1 Danio tinwini
TCTTCTCTTCTCTTCTCTTCTCTTCTCTTCTCTTCTCTTCTCTTCTCAATACTTCTTACTAACTCTTGTTTCTGCAGTTTTTTTTCTCTTCTTTTTTCCTGCTTTACCTCTACTCCTTGTCCTCCCATATGCTTTTAATAAGTCTTAATAAATGTTGTTGTTTAGTATCAGCTGATCATGTGTGTGGTAAACAGCAATACCGCCCTCTACCGTGTCATTTTTTTGTCTCATTTTTGTTTGAGTTCACTTTTTGTTTGCACACTGCAGGTGGCCTGGCTCATGGTGAAATTAATGTAATTCCAGTTCCAAACATGTCATCATTGTCTGCCTGAATGCTCCTCAAACCCCTCAGAGTCTGCGTCAAATACAACATGATCTCAGGCACAGTTTCACAGACACACACAGGCAAGCAGAAACAGGTGTGCATCACATTTGGTGCTACTGTAATCTTTCCTTCATTTTTTTTCTCATTCTCTCTCTGTTGCATTGTAAAGACTGCACTGCAAGTTGTCATTTGCATACATACACATTTACACACAGACCGCTGAATGGGTAGGTGGTGCAGTGTTTTGTCTTGCGGGTGGAAGGAGGTCTCTGGGGTTCATAGTTTTAGAAATTCAGATGTCTGAGTCTGTGGGATCCTGGCGCTGTGACCACACGGCTCTTAATGCTGAAAGACACATTGTCTGGCCGTGTTTTTAGCAGAGCACTTGTACCTGCAGCTGTTTGTTCAAAAATGTTATTCCTTCCTGGTCTAAAATTTTAATTTCCTTCATTTCTAAGTGTGAGAGATCTCTCGAATAGATCAGGAAGATGTGTCTGTGTGCACGTACAGTCCAAAAGTATTTTGCTTTTTCATTTAAACTGGGACTACATGATGCATTAAATGTTTTAGTATATTGAAGGTTTTAAAGATCCTGTAAAATTAAAATAAAAAACATTTAGATGTTCGTTTCAATCAGTTAGTTTTAAGGACATGTACAGTATTAGCTAGTGTTCTTCAAAACAGTGACAAAATTTGTGTTTAGAAAATTTAAAAATGATACAAACATGTAAAGCTTGCAGTTTGTCACTTTCGCATAAATAGATCAACGATTTTTTTCTGGTCACCTTATAATTCAGTTCCTCATCAAATCATGACCAATCAAATGATCTCTAGTATGTGACATGCCCCGCCCCCTTCAAGAAGATTCTTGTTTGGTTTTTATTTGATGCACTTGAGCTCAACCACTCAATGGCAGAGCTGTGATAAAAAATAAATGCTATTGGCTGTTTTTTTAAAAGGGGAGGAGCTACTCTGTGTCTTACCCTTTTTTCATTTTTCAGATTACGTCAAACAGAATAAAAAAATGCCCATTTCAAAGCACTTCACAGGATCTTTAGCGTATGTAGTTGTTCTGTAAAGTTTTAGGGTGCTTTCACACCTCTGGTTCCATTTGGTTCTGAATAAGGCAACAATTTATACATTGTAACAGTTTGTATCCAGTTGAAACAAACCAAAATGCTGTCATACAGCAGATGTGTCATTAAATGTACTGTTTTTTCTCAAGCACTTTTCGATTGGTCAGAACTAACGTGTGGGAATATCCCTACAGTACTCTCCAAAAGTAAACAAAGGTGTGGAAAGCATGTTTTAATGGACTGCAAGTGATCCATTACAAAGTCTCATCACAAGTCAGAAGTTTGTCCATGAGTTGCTGTACCATGGAGATGTTGTTAAAACACTGTAAACAAATACTTGCCCTCATCATATGATACACAGTGCAGCCCACTATCACAGCTGGTTTAGGGGTAGATTACACCGAATGCGCTTTTTTTCATTGAGAGACGCCTTTTTTAATGATTTACTAAAAGCCACAAGCATTTTGTGCGCTGCTTATGCACCCTGCGCGCCTCATGTTTTTGCCTTTGCGTGTAACTGAGCGGAAAAAATTGTGTTACGGCAGTCGCGTCTTTTTCATTCTCCAATCAAATTAAAGCAGAGGCGGGGTTTCCGGTGAGGTGACAGCAGTGCTCGTGTTGTCAAGAAGATGATGGAGGATAGACTAGAATTTGCTGTTTTATCCGGAGCTGTATAACGTCACAAATCTTGAATATCACAATGTTATTAAATATTACAATTATACCAATATCAACAGCAAACCTCACGCACAATAGGCAGCTGATTCAGTCATTGCCTAATGACATAAAAAGTGCACTGCACTTTTTTCTTCTCAACAAAAAAGGCAGTGTGGTGCACCTCACGTTTTTGGAACGGGAAAGCATGTTCGGTGTGATTGACCCTTTAGTCCAAAATGTGAAGTACATGTTGCAGTTGCGTCTTTTTAGGTTCATATCATGTTCTTACCACAAATAAACATCTTGTTGAAAGTGTACCAAAACTACAGTACCTCTTCAAGCAAGTCTCTGTTCAGTTGTTCGGTCCACTTTTGGTGTGTCTATTCGAGTGTGATGGCTGCACCTACTCAAAAGATTCCACCAAACGAGTGCAATTCAACTGAACTAAATGGGGCAGAAGTCAAAGCACCCTTAGAGTTGCTGTCAATAAGACAAAATGGAATTAAACTAGATATAAAAGTCAAGTCGAGCTTTATTGTCTTACCGCTACATGTGTGAACATACAGAGGAACAAAATGTCATGTTTTGCAGGACAATGGTGCTACATAAATAAATCATAAAGATATGTTACTTTTTGGATTGGATTTTAGATGTGACTTTTTAGATTGTTTGATTGTTTTTCATTATTATTTTTTGTACTAAAATTGTTGTAAGGATGATATTATTTTTAATGAAAACTGTAAAATATTAGAGGTTTGGTCTCTCTAAGCAAATAAGCATACACTGCTCTTATTTGATCCTAAAATGCAAAAACAATTATGAAAAAGTGAATCATCTTGACATTTCAACATCAAATAAACTCTTACAGGCTTCAACTTCATCTCGAGCAATTGAGGGTTAGAGTTCATGTTCATGCATTGTAATTATTGAAACCCTGCAGACCTTTACGGAGTGTTACAGCAGTATAGCACAGTATGTTTCCCAAAGCATACTTTAAATAAGAACAGGGTAGCTGCGGGGTCTTAAAAAGTCTTAAAGTGACTGAAATATAGTCCTGTAGGTCTAAAGTCATTTTAAACAGGTCTTAATTTTCCATTGTCTATGTAAATCTACCCAATCCATCCAACACACATTCAGTCACCAACAAATACAACTGAATAAAGCCTTTAGAACGGTGTGTTGTGCAAATGTTTAGTTTTTAAAAATTTTTTATGTTGTTAATCATGTTTAATAGTAACAGTATTTTGCAAATATATATATATATATATTTGCAAAATACTGTTACTATTAAACATAATTAACAACATAATAAATATATATATATGCATATAATTAGGGTCTGCTTGTTTTGACACATTATTTAAAATATGTGGCTAAGAATGAACTAACTAGAATTATAGGCAAATCATATTAGATAGGGCAAGTACATTTTTTCCTTATGGGCCATCAAAAATCTTTAGCGTTTAGCCCTATATAAGTCTAAAAATGTATTATTCATGGTCTTACAGTATAAAGGACTTAAAAGTATTAAATTTGACTTTGTGAAACCAGCAGAAACCCTGTAAGAAAATAGATGCACCTTTATTATTGTTTTCAGACATTTGGAGCTGACCGAATATTTTGTGTTTCTGCTGTGATTGGGTTACAGTAATAATTAAAGCAGAAGTCTTATTTTGTGTGTGTGTGTGTGTGTGTGTGTGTGTGTGTGTGTGTGTGTGTGTGTGTGTGTGTGTGTGTGTGTGTGTGTGTGTGTGTGTGTGTACATTTGTCTGTATGCATGTTTAAATGCAATAAACATGCTCTGGTTGAGTAGCATGACACCAGTTCCAGTGTTATGGTTGCGGTGTGCTGTACCACCAGGATATGGAAAGTGCTATATCCTGCAATGACTCATAAACTCTGTCACGATCCAGTCTTTGGGGATTGTAATACTATGGAGTGTTATGAGATTCACAGAAGCCCTCACACTAACTGAAAGAGTCTGGCCTGTGTGGGTGTGCATGTGTTGGCCAAGCACTAAAAGGGTGAGGAGTAGGTCAGACAGGCTGTCTCATAGACACAAAAAAAGAAGAAAAAATGAAAGACAGAGAAACAGGTGAGGGCTGTCAGCAGAAAACATCTGTTAACAGAGTTGCGCACAAATCCCACAACTGCTTTGTTATTGATCACAGACATGGATACATGGCCAGTTATATAAACACCCTTCAAGCTTACTTTATATTTCATCTGCAATTTTGAGAGTCTGATGCTCAGTCCAGGCCTTTATACCTTTGTGCTGCTGCATTAATATTAATAGAGTAGTCGTTCAAAAGTGTGAAATATAGATATTTTTGATACTTTAAGGCAATGTATCGTGGATCATTTACATTAATTTAAATTCAAATAAATTTTCTGGGGTTGGTAGGATTTTTACAAAGTCTCTAGTGCTCACCATGGTTGAAAACGATGTATCTGTTAAGGTTTGTTGAAGTGTCAAAGTGTCACTGTCACTAATGAATGCTTAGTAAATAAAAATGTTAATTTCTCATTTTTTCTCCAAATTTAAAAAGTATTGTGCATAAAAAGTCTCAAAATCTTGTTTCAAATCTAATTTACTATAATAAAAATAATAAAAATATTTATAAATATAAAAATATTTACCCTTTATTTACTCCCAAATTTATTTGAAAGGTGCAGTAGGTGATCTGCCAAAATGCTAACCAGTTAGCATAATATCTTTGAAAACACAACCCCTCCCCTGCCATCCAAAGCCATGCTTCCTGAAACACGAACACGCACTGTAAAGATGACAGTTGACAGTCCACTAGATCATGTCAATTCGTCAGTTAGAAAACTTTATAGTACTTTATAATACTACAATTCCCAACGAAAAACTGTATTATATCCAGCACATTTTCAGTTGTGTAGCAAGCAAAACTATACATAATGTGCAATATTTTATGCATGCAGGGATGGTTGGTCTCCATCTCTCACGTGCTTTGTCCTTAAATCGAGGTTAAATGTTTAGTGGTTGGCCAGTGCGTGCAGAAATTACACTTATCACTAAGCCATACTCGCATGTTATGTCAGACTAAATATTCAAAGTAGCATGGCAAACAATACAGGGAGCGTGTCACAGGTTGTCGTTGATGTGAATATAAAACCAACTTCACCTCAGAATAGGTGGAATTCCATGAATAGCGCTATTCACTTGTGTTTTGTTATTAAACTAAATAAAAATCTACATTATCGATACTGTAAAAGGTCCCTCATGAAATTGAAATTAGTCACATCAGTCTTTCACCTGAGGATTTCAGTGGCTGAACAACACTTCTGTGCATATAACCCATTCGTAAAACAACAAAATCTACATAAGCTTTGCGTGACTATAAGAGTTAAAACATAATATTAACTGTCTAAAAGAAATACTTCAGCCATGGTGTCATCCTTCCTGCAGCGTGCAGAAGTAAGTCCAATATTGACTCAGAATTTTAAAAAGTTTTGATTCAACAATTGTTTTTACCACTGTGACTCTCTGTCTCGTGTGCATGTGAATGCATGAGCATGCGCAAGTAGCAGATCTGTCTAAATGGGTGCGCAGATATACAAATCGACATTTGTTGACAGACAGTTTGCGCTACTGATCAGAATTGTGGGAATTGTCGGCCTGACAAATTTTAATTGGATGAACTTTTTTTTTTGTCTTATGCCTTACCCAGAATATAAAAATACATATAAATACATTTAGATCATTTACTTTAATCATTACTATTGGAATGTGAAGAGACTTTCAACCAAAAAATGTTTCTGAAGACAATCAGCTACTCCACCTTTACACTATGGTGAATATACTAATTTACTGTATGTTTATGTTCAGTTAAATGCTGTTTTTAAAAAAAGTTCACAGATTAAATGTAGTAAAAGACTACTGAAAGACTCCACACTTCATGTGTGCAAATTAAGAGTCAATATCAGAATATACCTCACTCGCATGTAAACATGTAGAAGTGGTCAAGATGATCTGCTTAGGTTTGAAGTTCAAACTAAGCATCAGAATGGGGAAGAGAGCAGATTTTTATTTTAATGTGGCATGATTGTTGGCTGGTCTTGGTATTTGAGAAACTGCTGGTAGTGAATTATTGGTGTAAAGGATATTTTCTTGGCAGTCTTTGTGCCTCTTATTTCCAACTGAGCATTGTTAAAACACCACAGACAGACTGAGTATTATTGCTGACCGTGTCATCCCTTTATGACCACAGTACTGAATCACGCAATGGCTACTTTCAGCAAGATAGCATGCCATGTCATGCTCAAACTGGTTTGGTAAACACGACAATGAGTAAACTATATTGAAATGACCTCTACAGTCAGATCTAGATCTAAGCACCATTTAAATGAATCATGGATTATAAAAACAAAATCTACAGCAACTGCAGGATGCTTCCATGTCAGTATGTCAATTCAATATTTGAGAAATGTTTCCACCACCTTGTTGAATCTATGCCATGAAGACCTAAGGGGTTATGTTATGTTATGTTATGTTATTAATTACTCACCATGATGTCATTTCAAACCCCTGAGACCATGGGAATACATGGAAATACAAATGAAGATATGTTAGATGAAATGTGAGAGCTCCCTGACCTGTCATAGACAATCACAGACAGTTTGATGATACTCAAGGAGGAAATTGCTATCCTTACAGGATCATAGACGTTATAAGCTCTCTTCAGTTCTCTATTCGACAACTAGCTGAGCAAATTATCCCTCTCACGTCAATGTTCACCCCGACATCCACACCACAATGCTCTTCTGCTCCCTTCATATACCCTACGGGATATTCATTTCCGGTCACCTTACAACCACTTCCATCACAGCACAACAGGTAAAACTTTTACATTAAATATAGGTACATAAATTCAAAGTCAAAACATCCATCATACAATAAACAAATAATAAAAAAAATTCATGTTTTCTGAAGATGAAGGAGGGTCTCAGAGGTTTGGAACAACATAAGGCTGAGGAAATAATAATATACTGTAGTTTTCATGTTTGGGTGAACTAACCCTTTAAACTGAAGGCCTAAATACTACAATAAACAAAAAAAATTCAGACTATGTCAAAATTTCCCACAATATTACAGTTTATTTATATAGATTAAAAAAAGAGTTGTTTGCAGTTAAACTGTCTCAGTAAAATAATCTTAATAATGTCAGTATCCTGTTCATTCATTCATTCATTCATCCATCCATTCATTCATTCATTCATTCATTCATTCATTCATTCATTCATTTTCTTTCCGGCTTAGTCCCCTTATTAATTAGGGGTTGCCACAGCAGAGAAAATTCTGTGGAATGCTGCTTTCAACCAGGTTAATGAAAACTTGACCTTATGTTTTACTCATAACTTCTTTGCTTTCTTTTGGTTTTCATTTGGTTTTAAGTATCCAGTGAATGTGTATAATAGGTCATAAACAACATGTTTATTTTACATTGCTGTCCTATCTTACATAATTTAACTATAGTATCTTGCACCCACTGGAAAAAAAACCCATCCATATCTGGTGTCTAAATAATTTTTACATTTACATAAACACCAATTATCCAATTTGAATATTAGGACAATACTCTGATTAAGAGTCTGCCTTGTAAACAGTGATTTTTAAGTAATTTATTGCGATTAAGGTCATAATCAAACTAAACAGAAATCAAATTAAGACATGTGGAGTATGCTGATTTTAGTCGCATTATTGAAGTGCAATAAAGACATGTAAACACAGCAATCCAACTAAACGTCATGTAGGATTTTCACTGCATTTTGCGACAGGATACTCTCTACACACATGGCTGTTTGACACTATTCTCTGCACCTACCAAGTAATTAAAGGACAACAGACACCTGCATCGCAACATGCGGAGAGTTTTTTTTCCCCATATGGCATGTGGTATCAAATTCCATTAAAACAACACTCTTCCAGCAGTTCATACTCACATCCAATATCTCGTTTGTCACAGGGGCATGCATGAAATGTTCCTGAATGAAAGTGAAAGTGCCAAACTGCAGTTAAAGTCGACAAATTAAAAATGAACACCCGAAATTACATGAAACTCTGGAGGAAGATGTGGATAGTGTGGTAACAGAATGACGTTAATTGAATTATGTGTGATAACATGTAAAACGGGATCATGAAATAAGCAGTCAGAAAGCAACTCATGTAAACACCTTAATCATAATATTGTTTGATTTTGATTGGTTTGATAAATTTGATTTCTGATGTCCATGTAAATGCAGTCAGTGTCATTCTTTGGTGTAGGAAACCAACTTTAATTGGAATTCTGAAAGGAAAGAAAGAATAGTTTACAAAATGATATAATAAAATAAGAGGGAGGCAGATGTGAAAGGTGAAACACAGAAGATGGTCTTGAATGTAAAAAACAGACATTCAGAGACAATGTGTTTACTGGAAACATAAGAGCAGTAGTTGCTGGAAGACCCAGCAGTGTCTGCTAGTTCACTCAGACACACAACAGCATACGACTGCATGTCTCACACAGCTGCATCGGCTTCTGAAAACCAAGAGTCCATCTCTGTTCTCAACCACCTCAGGCCAATGTTCTTAATGGGCTGTTTATACAGAGGGAGAGCAGGAGAAAGAAACAAATGCGAAAGATACGCCATTGTGCACCAGGAGAAAGCATGTACTGTATGTTCCTGTACTATAACTATTTGTCAGTCTTAGCAGAGAGCTAGAGAGTGTGTGCTAGTGCATAGTAATACAAGACACACATCCATCATTAGCGCAGCTTTAATGATGCAGAAAGTGATGATTTATTAGGGAAGTTCCTTGTGTTTGTCATTCAGGTACTCCACCGGCTGTCATGTTTACTAAAAGATCTGCAGAAAAGCTCCAGCAGGTTTGATTTCAATCTAATGACCTTCTGAAAGCTCTCAGATTTAGTAGTCCATTCAGAGGATTTGTTAAGGTACTTTCACATCAGAACAAAGACACTTTCAGCTCGCAGTCACTCAGGTGAAGTCACACAGGACAGGATACAGTTACTAATGCTTTTTTCTTTTATTTTTTGTTCTCTGGCAGGTTCACATTGGTGTTTGGCTGTCTGGTTCTGTCTGTGTTTTCCACCATCCCGGCTCACATGGACCTCTCCAATCACTGTCTACTAATACTGGTGAGGCGCAGCAAGCCTGCTGTACTGAAACTACACAACTGAAGACTTTACAGTTGATGTTTACAGTCAATTTTCCCTCTATAATGACATGTTTCAGAGTCAAGTTATATGAAAAACTATGTAAAAACTGTAAAAAGGAAGTAAGGGAAAAGTTAACTGTGGGAAAAGTATGGCATAATGTACATTCTGCCGGTTGTAGTTGCAAAATATACTGTTAAATATGAATCAGTATATTGGCGTGAAATGAAGCAGTCTGTTTTGTAAGTGTCTGGATTAGGGCTGCACAATATATAATTTCAACATCAATATCATAATGTGCGCATCTGCAATAGTCACATCACAGGATCTGCCATGTCGAATCAAGATTATAGTTGACCAGGAGCCCTAGTTGATCTTGTTTCTGTTTTTAAGACCTGTGATTATTCAAGCATTGAAAGCATTCATGCACAAGATTTATGTTTTTGACTTTAAAAAACAGTAATTGTATTTAACTATATATATATATATATATATATATATATATACACACACATATATATACACACACACACTTGAAAACTACACTGTTATTTTACATTTGATTACTCAATTTGTGTACCTGAATACTGCTTAACTCCCAGAATGATTATTATTTTTTATTTATATCTTTGATCTACTGTATTTAGTAATACTTTTGATTGGTTTAGTATATTTAATGCAGATGCACTATACAAAATCATCTTAAACAATGTAAAATTATGTAAATTCTTTCCAAATTTCATCTGGTGTAATTACATATAATATCGCAATATGTATTGCATTAAAAAAAAAAAATATATATATATATATATAAATCACAAAGTCAGTTTTTTCCAATGTCGTGCAGCGATAGTCTGAATGCACATTATCCTGCTAATTGCATTGCTATTTTCCAAATAATTTTGAAATTAAATATTGATGTACGTTGACATATTGTATTAGCTAGGTAAATGCAAAGCTTCCAAGAAGATAAGTTTTAGAGGAGACAAATAAACTAGTTTGCAATAGTAACTTTTTTTCTGTTAAAAATGAACAGAATTGATTCAGTGTGAGAATATATCATTTTTCCAAAATGTGAATCCATACACTGAGCCTATAATAAGCTAAGGATAATCAGCAAATTGCCATGTGTTCAAGGATCTTAAATGCATGACATAGAGACAAAGAACCGTCAGACATAAAGCGGAGGGTGGTTGCTTCTGTTAAGTGCATTTAAAATCCTTTAAAGCACGGCAATCCATTGATTATCCTGCTTATTTTGTGGTCATTTGCTAAGTTATAGACAGTTTTGCTCTTGCAGCTTGATATTTGATCAAATTCTCATCAGTTATGACATGTAGATCTCCTTGTCCCCACTTTAAATTCGTCTCATGCAGACCGAGACAGGTTGTGTGGGCATGAGATATTGTTTGTGAGCATGTAAATGATACATAGTATCTAATAGCTCTAATTAACATGTGTTAGCTACCTCTTTGCAATTATTTTTTGAGCATATATGTGAGTCACAATCAGCTCCCCGGTGAAGCAAACATCGATGTCCTCAAGATCACACAGAGGACTGAAGGCTCCAGCAACTGTCAGAATCAAGAATTTCAACAGACCATGAAATGAGTGTTTATATTCTGACTCTTTTAGATCTGTCAGGTTGATTAATGGTGTGTAGTAACCCAGTTTCTGCATGATTCGTCATATCAATAAACCAAAAATTAGCTCCAGCTACATTGTTCTTCTGTAAGATGCATGCAGTTTTATTTATTGATGGGATAAATGACTTTAAAGAGCTTGATCATATAACTTAATGCTATAGTTACCATTATTGAACCTTTATACGAAGATTGTAGGGTTACTGAAAGCAAATTTTTCTTTGGAGTTACTCTCTGATCTGGTGTTACAAGACCTCTTGAAAAACTTTATTCACTTCCTCACGTTAAAAGATTAGATCATTTGATTTGAGTTGTATTACGCTGAGCTGGTTTCATCCTTTCACTAAGATGTTTTGCTGGCTGATGGGACCTTCTCAGGTGGCAACAGAAAGCAGCACGGTGCTTTTAGTGATTGAGCACCTCTGTCCCACCGGAATGCTGATGGCGCAGGCCAAGGTGTTCCTGTTTCAGTTAAAGAGGTTGCATTGACAGACGTTGAGAGACTCTGTCCTGAAAGCAGGAGACGATGGCGTCAACCCCACTGGTGGGAAAGCAGGACCTACAGAGCCTCCAGTATCAGATAGTGCTCAGGATAAGCAAACAGTGCTGTGTCAAGCGGTGGGAAGCTCAGCTCGTCTGTCACAGTGGATAAGGACAGGACAGTTTAAAGCCTATCCCAGGCCTCTTGGCCCTGAGGAATGGGTAAACGTGAAATCTGACCTGTGAAAATGACCTGTGTCCATCAACAGCTGCATGGAGGAGGCGATTTTTAGACGGAAAACAAAACTCTTGAGAAATGCTGGAAAATTAGCATGCCATTAGAAATTGGCAGCAGTTTCAACCACTAAAACTCAAGATTTTAGAAAAAGTTCAAGATTTCATATTTATATTAAATATATTTATAATCAACTTAACACATCAAGCTACTTTTCATTAGTAGGATACAAGTATAAAGGTAGTTACTTTTATAATGTTACACAAGAGTTACACAACTTTATTTTAATCAATTTCATTGCATCGATGTTAGGAAATGTAAGAATGTCATAACGTTTTGATTTCTAAAGAAAAAGCAACAAGGGATTTATCAATAAGAGTCAAATAATCACTGTAAAAAATGCAGGGTTCCAAACTATTTCTTCATGTTGTCTCAACACAAATAGATTAAGTTAACATAATATTTTTTGTAAATTTAAGTAGATTGAACAAAAAACAATTAAGTTGACCCCTAAAAAACTTAAGAATTGCTTTGTTTTAACTCAATTTAAATAAGTAGTGTAAACAAGCAGCTAAAATCATGTTTTGAGTGTATTGAGTCTAATGTTTGATTTGATTTGATTTAATTTGATTTATTTATTTTCAAACAGAAATATCATACATAAAATATCTTCAACAAAAAATTATACATTTTAACATGGTCGAAAATGGAGCAGGATGAAGCACAAGCTTATTATTTTCCCACCCCATTACCACACACATAATTGGTCTATTACTTAAACTTTTTTCTTCTTTTACTTATATCTTCTTTTTACATAAGACATATTTTAACCTTTTGCCATCTTTGACATATTATATGCTTTATTTCATTTGTACATTTACATTTTATAACATAGACCCCAAAAAAACAAAACAAAAAACATAGTACAACAAATAGCCATTAACTACAATTTCATCATACCTTACTCATTTTATGCTTTTTAATCACCTTCATCTTTATATTGCTTTAATAATATACATTTTTAAAACATTTTTAAATTGATTAATATTCTGACATTGTTTGAGAATCTATTCTAAACTGTTCCATAATTTCACACCAAAAGTTGTCCTTGTTTTCAACCTCCTAAAATTGTGTTGTTCTCTCAGATTATATCCCCCTTGTCTTTCTTCAAAAAACTTTTGTATACATTTCGGAAGTAATTTATTCCTAGTTTTAAACATAAATTGTGCTGGTTTAAATTTAACCAAGTCATTGAACTTAAGTATCTTCAATTTAAAAAATAAAGGATTTGTATGCTCCAAATACCCCACATTTTCTATCAGTCTAATTACTTTTTTCTGCATTGTACATAACGATTGTAAATTAGAATTATATGAATTCCCCCAAATTTCAACACAATAACTCATATATGGCAACATAAGTGTGTTATATAATATATACATTAATTTATTGTCCAGGATAAATCTTGCTTTATACACTATTGTTACAGTTTTTACTAATTTTGATATCACATTATTTATTTGCGGTTTCCAACTAACTTTATGATCCAATACAACACAGAGAAACTTAATTGCATATACTCTTTCTAGAACTTCATTATCAATTTGTAAATCTATATTATGACTACTTTTTAACTTCCGAAATAACATGACCTTTGTTTTACTTCTATTTAATGACAATTTAATATACAGTTCAATGTTGTGAACATTCACAGAAATTAAAGAACAAAAACTGAGGCTGTACCCACTTTTAGGTACTAATATGTACCTTTTAGGTACAAGCATGTATTTTTTGAAAATAAACCTGTAACTGAAGGAGGCGCAAATCCAAATGCAGATTTATGTACAATGAATTCACAACGTAAATCAGGCAAGGGTCAACAACAGGAGCAGGGGGGGGGATACGTCCCCCTCACTTTTAGAGACAGACCATTTAAAAACGGGTGATTAATAACTATATGGATGTAAACTTTTGGTACAGCTGCCCCCCCCCCCCCAACCCCCATCCCACCTACACACACTTTAAAATGTCCCCTACACCCCAGTGTACATATAAATAATCCAGAAGTCATCGTCGATAAACAGGCAAGTAGTCAAAACCAGAGAGAGGTAAGATAAACTAGGAACAAGGCTAGGAGTAGATAACATAAAACACAAGAATCAAAGAACACAGCTAGACAAGGAAATTAAAAGGCTATGTAAAGTTACAGGTTTATTTTAACTAACAAAGCAAACAAACCAACACTCAGCAATGTGTGTGAGCAAATGTGGTATATAAATAGTCTGTGTAATGAGTCCTTGAGCAGCTTTAGCTGTAAGTGTTTGCAGTCAGATGAGATTAGGAACCGATGTGTGCGCGATTGCAGGCTGTGATTTGTAGTCCATTTGGTGGTAGAGTTGTAGTTCTCCGGCGAACCACAGTAGATGACTGTACAGGTGACTGTAACAAAACCACTGACAGAATTTGTACCTTTATTTGTGTATAATCTTGAGTGCTAAGTGTTAACCTTTATTTATACCAAAGTGTATAATCTTGAGTGCTAAGCATCTTATAACACTCCTATTTAATATATGCTATTTATAAAAATATATGATATTATGAATGAATAAAATAATATTTTGAAAGAAACTTTATTAAATCAAGTAATAGGTAATTGTTTAATTAGATTATGATTGTATGATTCAAAATTGAATAAGAAACTCATTCTTATAAAAAAAAAAGAATCCAAATTAATTATTTGAAACAATTAGGATTCTAAACATTGTGTGGTTCACAAAGCAACAGGTAATGCAGATGTATGGTCCAAAACCCAAATCTGCTTGTGGAAGGATTTACAGATTGGTTGCACTGGAACTGTGTTTGATTTGTGTGAATATGAAAGCAAGTCAGACTTGTGTGCACTTGTTTAAAAATTAAAATAACATACTAATACATTTTAGCCAATGACAGTGTCATTAGTTCAACAAAACACATGTAGGTGGTGACAGTTTGATGATTTAGCTGGGATAAGAGCTAAACTAAGCATACTGTACAGTGCATTGCGAGTGCAATCAAAGCAGAAAAGGAATGACTGCCAATCAGCTTTCTTCTCAAAAAAATCAGTATGTAGCTCACAAGCCTTCATGGGATGCACATACAATACAATAAATAAAATGTTTTTTTTTTTTTTTACTTTGTTCTACATAATAGCAGCAAATGAGTAAATAACTACATTCTGTTTTTGTTAGGTATGTTTGTGATGACATAAGATGAACCCAAATTCAAGTATGTGTGAAACCAGACCAATTCTGCACAGTGTAAAAGACCTGCTAGTATATACATTTTGATTAGTTTATTTCACAGTATAATATGTTGTTTAATATCGCAACAATCTTAACAGTCTGTGTCAGCTGATACAAATGCATTGAAGTTTTGAGTGTTTTAAGCATTTAGTGAAGATGTTATGTTTCTGGAAGCGTTAGCTCTGTGCAGACAGATGTTTTAATCAGGTGAAACCCTCTGTGAACTCAACTGGGGTTTATCTAACAGTGCAATTAGCAGGTGCATGGATGGTGCCTATGATGAATTAGCTGAGAGGTTAATGATGTTACAGTAGCTAGAATCGTCCACTGGCGGTGAATCAATGTATTTGTGTGTATTTATACATTCAGTATTTTTAATTGCTAAATATCCATGTATATGTTTACAGGGTATATTAAACAGTAAGCATATTTCGAGGTGGTTTTATAAAATTTTCATAGTGTACTGTTACAAAAGCACCCCTTTACTATTTTTCAAAATACAAAAAGTAAAATACTTTGCTTTATCACCTTTTTTACCAACACATTTTTATGGAAATATGTGCTTTAGCCTACATATTTTGTGATACCGCTGCAACATACTTGAACATACCTTTAACTGCAGTTTATAGATAAAATAAGCAGTAGAGGTCAGTATGACATACTTAACGACAACTTCTGTTATTTTTCACACTTATTTCACATTTATACATAATTGTGATATGTAGAAGGACATATTGTCAATAAATAAATGATTAGTTTGTGCAGTTCTTTGCACAACACCAAATAAACACCACAAAACAACTTAACGGTGTCTATGAATTGTGTCTATATGGGCAATTTTATGGCTTGGTAAATTTCCTCAGTAGCGTACTTTTGGTGTATTTGGTTCAAGTTCAGTGAAGTACATTTCCACAAAAAAAATCAAATAAAAGTAAAATAACTGTGTGGTCACGTTGCAGTTTTCACTTACGTTTGCTGGTAAAACACTGTTGGATTAAGGTCAGTGGTTCGCTGTCAGTGTTTCCCAACTACGTTCCTGGAGGACCACCAGCTCTGCACAATTTTCATGTCTCCTTAACCAAACACATGATTCAGATCATCAGTTCATTAGCAGAGACTGAAAGACCTGTAATGGGTGTGACAGACAAAGGAGACATCAAAAACATGCAGTGTTGGTGGTCCTCCAGGAACATGGTTGAGAAACACTGCGCTAGGTGATCTGTACGAAAAACCCTGACCTCTCATGGACCGGTACAAAAAGGACCTGTATCTGAAACCTACAAAAAAACATAAAATAAGTAACATATTTCGAATTTGCAAAAAAATGTAGACAGCGCCCTCTAGGATATGTCATCAGAAACTAGCAATTTGCATTTTGCAGAAATGTAAATAGAGGCATGCCTTTCCACTGAGCCTGAGCTGCTTTTTTGTTGTCGTCAAGCAAATCAATCACAGCTTATGGGCAGACAAAAAAAAACATTGGCTGACATTATGCAAGTTCATTATGCAAATAATTCTTAGATTGACATTCAGGCAGGGGCGGACTAGCCATCTGGCAGACCGGGCAGTTTCCTTTTGGGCCAGTCTGATCATCATCTTAGGATCTGATCGGCCCATAAAACGCATAGCAGCCTATCGTTTTTTTCTGCCTAATTAATTGACAATGCTGTGATCTGTGACGCTCTGAAAGTAGGATACTTTTTTTCAGACAGATCCGCCCATGTGACAATCTGCAGCCCGTTGGTTCTTTTCTTTATTGACACTGGGCTGACCCAATCACAAACTCCTATTTTGGGCTCTTTGCGAGCATGCAACTTCGGCATGTATTTGTCAAAATAGTCGAAAGTCAGAAAGCTTGAGAAGAAACGGAAGGGAGGCGCAGCGAAATTGCGGGAAACACGCTGTCGTTTCATTTAGCGGTTCTAAAAAGTTCTCCGTCCATACTACACGGCTAAAAAATATGGCGGCAAATCAATGCCAATAATAGAGCGCAGTGGTGATGTTTACAAGACAGCACATCTGCAAATAGTACACACACACACACACACACACACACACACACACACACACACACACATTTAAAGTCAGAATTATTAGTCCTGACTCCTGAATTATTAGCCCCATGTATATTTTTTCCCCAAGTACTGCTTAATGGAGAGATCTTTTCAACACCTGGCATAACTCTCTTGTTCTCTCCCCAGTTGTACTTTAATAAAGTTTGTTACAAGAAGATATCTCATTATTTTGATATGTCATTATATGACTTCATATAATTGTCATGACAGTCAGAATAGTCATTATTATGAGATTAATTATTACAATAAATATCTCATTACTGAAAGTCATCACCTATTATTACTGAGATAGCAAGTCTATTATAGTTTCACTATATAACATTACGATAACATTATGATAAGATATATATATTATATATAGATATATGTTTTTTATCTAATGGGTAAACTCCATCCCGTCCAATCCCGGCTAACTTACGGAAAGGGAGAGCAACCAATAGCGTTGGAGATAACAAGTAAACCAAGTCCCGCCCCAAGACTGACAAAACTCCAAAAAGTTTCGCGCGAGCAAAGAGCCAGCGAGCGAGCAGAATGAACTGATCGCACGCGCGCGCTGTGAGGCATGGCCTTGCTCGCGAGAGCGTACATCGTGCGCACATATGATGATGTGCGCGCGCGAGGGTTTATGACGAGCTCACGAGCGCCCGTTTCCTCGCGGTGGATCAGTTAAGCGTGCGCGCGAGCAGTAGTTTCATTTCTCCTTGCGCGTAAACATCACCGCTGCGCTCGATTATTATTGGCATTGATTTGCCGCCATGAAAAAGCACATCACGTGACCACACACACTCTGTCATGAGCTACAGGTGAGAGTATAGTGCATGTCGGACAGTTCGTCAAAGATCTACTGCTAGATCTCATCTCACTATAATTGTTAAACGTGATATTGAATTTATCTTGTCTCTATCTAACAACTCTTCGGTCTTTCGAATCTACTGCTTGTTCTCAGGTAACTGTTTTGGCTGAGTGCAAAGATAAGAATATATAATAATTTATGTAACCACGTAAACTGATTCTGCACATTGACTGATTGCTTGCCTTTTTGTACAAATTTATTGTATGTTATACTGTTATAATGGCCATTATTGATTATTAAAACTGATATTCAGCAAAAGAGACCGGGTAAAGTTCGTATTTTTCAATGAAAATGACACTAAGCAGTAATGTTATAGGCCGTTTTGTTAGAAATATGCATAGAGTAAAGACAGTCATATAAATATGCAGCTACACGAGGCCGTTTGGTGTCTGTTAATCATAATATCAAAATGAAATACATTTCCTTATATTATGTTTTCATTGTTAAGATAGTGAAACAGCAAGCAGGATGAGGTGAATGGGATTATAAAGTACACTGTTCCCTTTGAAGATTTACCCATGCGTCAGCAGGCAATTTTTATGTGTATTATTTATTATAGGCTGAGTGAATAGTGTATTGAATGAGCTAAATTGGCTGTAGTGTATGAATATGTGTGTATGGGTGTTTTCTGATACTGGGTTGTGGCTGGAAGGGAATCTGCTGCATAAAACATATGTTGGAATAGTTGGTGGTTCATTCCGCTGTGGCAACCCCTGATAAACAAGGGAATAAGCCGAAGTAAAATAAATGAATGAATGAATAGTGTATTTTTTAGAACCTAACAAAAATTTTGATGGACAGTATACAGAGGTTAAATTGAGATTAATGTCTGTATTTATATATTTCATTTATATGACTTTTGTGCTTTTATAAAATAGGAGTTGATAAGCATATTGGACATGCACAGATGGGTAGCATTTTGATTGTATGTAGTGGGCTGCTCTGGCCCAAAATGCCAGGGCCGATTTTTTTTTTTTTTTTTTTTTGCCACAGTCCAGCCCTGCATTCAGGTGATTTAGAATCAATTCTTTTATTTTGGTAAATCAAATAGATTTTTTAAACATTGCACTTATCTAACATTAACAAACAGCTACATGACGCATCACAAACAGGGTAATATTCAGAAATGTTTTAACAAAGTGGCACATCTGATGTTGGTATTTCTGATTTGCAGGAGTTTGTGATGATTGTTGTATTCGGTCTGGAGTATATCATCCGCATCTGGTCGGCTGGATGCTGCTGCCGGTACAGGGGATGGCAAGGACGACTGCGCTTTGCTAGAAAACCATTCTGTGTGATTGGTAAGATAAAAACTTGTGTTTATGAGGGAGATGGATGTGCTGTGCTGGTTTGTGTGATAACAGATGCTTGATAGGCTGAATGGGAATCAATGACTAACTCAAACATTCATAACCAATGAAAAAATTCTCTCTTAATTCCCTCTTCAGCAAAAGCATGCAATAATGTACCAGGGAAAGATTACAGGCAATAAGTAACCAGTGCTATTTATATTTATTACACATATAAGTACGCATTGTGTTGTACGAGGGTAATTTAGGCTCCAGTGTGAATATATCAGTATATTGTGTGTGTGTGTCACCTCATCTCCATTTATTAAGAGTGCAAGTCCCATCCAAACCCCATCAGCGCTGTGACTAACTCTGAATTATGAAACACAGAGGAAAAAGAAAGAGTTTCCACTCCCAGCTCACCATATTTATTCAGCATGCCCCATTAAAAACTGTATAAAGATTTTTTGCATACTGTGTTATGCACACCAGAGGAGCCTTAATGAAGCTCTCTGACTATCTGTTAATTAACCACATGCTCTATTATTTGTTCTCTTTTCAATTTAATATAAACAACTTCATGTGGAATGGTGGCAACACAGTAATTAGGTATGTGAGTGAATTAATGTTGTCATGATACTGGAATTCAGTACTAGTCGATACTGAAATTTTACACGTCCATTTCCCACTAACATTTGTGATTGGCTGTGAAGATCCTCAGTTCACAGAACTCACCACTTACAGAGTGTAAATAAAGATATACGGACACTAGAGCGTTTTAAAGTTACGAAGATCACTAGGTTCATCATCAGATTGCTCTTATTTCAGCTCATACACAGACCAGTTGATCTTCATGACTTTAAAACGCTTCAGTGTCCCTGTATCTGTGTTTACACTCAGTCAACAGCGATGAGTTTGGTGAACTGATGACCTTTACTGCCAATCACAGTCATTTCTTTTGAGCATGTAAACACAATGACAAATTAGCGCTGTTTAAGAACATGCTCAACAGCGCTCAAATATTAGCAGGAAATGGACATTTTTAATATCGTTAAAATTATTGTTTTAATATCAATAATTTTCAATATCGTGACAACACTAAACCGAATAAAAAAAAGAATAATGTAACACTTTAAACTATTTACAAATATATGTATATTTATCTATTTTCATACTGTTAATTAAATTTTAATTAAATATAATGTAACAATAATATAATAATAATAATAACAGACTGAGAACAGACTTGCGGATCCACATGCATTTTATTAACCGAGGTCATACAGGCAAGAGTCATAAACAGGAGCGAAATCATATCATAAGAGTAATCCAATGATCGTGGTCAATGTACAGGCGAGAGGTCAGACTAGGCGGCAATGGGACAAGACAAGAAACAAGGCAAGCATCAGAAACACCAGAAAGCAATCTAGGAAAACGCTTCATAATGTTCAGTAGTGAAACAAGACTCAGCAATGTGTAAATGAAGGTGAGGTGTATTTATAGTCCTTGTAATCAGTGTAGATGAGCAGCAGCTGTGTCTGTGTTTCCAGTTATTGTCAGCTGCTGTAGGAGTTGATGAGCACAGGGAGTTCTGGGAGTTGTAGTTCGTTCAGCAGTAATATCCAATAGAGAAAACCCCACTGCCGATTACAACAAACTACAGGAAGCTACTGGCAATCATAGCAAGAATAATAATATAATTTGGTAAATACAAAATAAATTGGTAAAACACATTGTTTATAAAAATAAAGGTAAATAAAACTGCTTATTTGTTTAATTAATAAAAAACAGGACTTTCAAAAAACAATTTTTTGCAATTTATGAATACATACTTATTTAATAACAATAACATATTTTACTGACCCCATCATTTTATGATGATGAGCCTTTATTTGTCACAACACTGCTACATGCAGCAAAATTGGACCCCTCTGACCATACACAAGCATCATACATTTCAGGGGAAGACAGGTCATTTGAGAGGTAGCATAGGAAAAAAAAGGAAATAAGATACATTGGGGGAAAAAGGAGGTTAAATAATAATAATAATAATAATAATAATAATAATAAATAAGTAGGACACAAGGTGCTTTCCAAATCACATACCTATGCACTATTCTACACCATTTTGTAGTATAAATAGTGTAAGTAGTGCGTTCACACTGAAAACTCTAAAAATAATAAGTGCACTTTAATTACTCGGAAGATGCACTTATTCAGCTGGGAAAATGAAGTGTGGACTGTTGGAAACTTCACACACTCAATGTCCCAACGTAGCAGAATAAGGGGCACTACTTTATTTTTTTGGATTGTGAAACCAGTATTCTCATACGGGAGTGATTATATCGCCTCCCAATGTTGAATGTGGTTATACTCATGGCAGGTATTATTTGGTAGTTTGGTCATTCATTTTACTATTTTGACAACCATCAAATGACATCTGGGAAACGGTTTGAACTTCCGCTTAGTAAAAACGAACATTATGTACCATTTGGGATGACACTACATTCATATACCATGCTGTTGAGTGTGTAAGTGATACAGCATATGCTTTACGCAGCGAATGCCCTTCAAGTTTGGGAAACACTCATTCACACACATACACTACGTACAATTTAGCTTGCTTAATTCACCTATAGCGCATGTCTTTGGACTTGTGGGGGAAACCAGAGCACCCGGAGGAAACCCATGTTAACATGGGGAGAACATGCTAAGTCAGAAATGCCAACTGACCCAGCCATGGCTCGAACCAGCAACCTTTTTGCTGTGAGGCAACAGTGCTAACCACTGAGCCACTGTGCTGCCAGTTATTTTATTATGACAATTAACATTGAGTTGAGTTTATTTCTACACATTGTTCCAAAGCAAATTTACAGGAATCAAATTATATTATGAAAGGAAAAGAAAATTCTGCCTTTCATGATTTTTGTGGTTTCTCTATTGCTTATGATTCTGTGGACTTCCACATTTTAGTATGGCAAAAACCATAAATCTGCTGTGTTCATTCCCATCTGCTCATGTTCCTCAGTCTTCCACTTTCACCTTGCATCAACCTTCAATCGTTGTGCGATTCGGATTTCAAATAACAGACTTTTAGGGGGCCACCTTCAGCATGTGTGACACGAAAAACATTCTTATTTCAAACCTCAAGTGTAACGTTCAGTAGGAAAATATGACGAAGGTGATTTGAGTAAAGAACAATATTATCCCTGGTTAAGACACGCTGGCAGCTGGAGAAGGTTTTCAGTGTGATTAGATATGCTGTTCTGTGAGGCTGTGGTTCTTTGCTCTCTCTTGGCCATTCCTTCTGTCTCTGATCTCAAGTAGAAAGACATAACAGACAAGTGAAACAGCGTAATTATTTAAATATCACTGTCCCTGGTGTCTCGGAAAGCTACTGAGCTACTGAGAACGACAACACACTTACCCACATAGAAAATGGAAATATATGCAAATTACATATACAGTATGATACACAAGTTGATATTTTGATTTCACTTAAATAAAATACACTCACCGGCCACTTTATTAGGTACACCTTACTAGTAATGGATTGGACCCATTTTTGCCTTCAGAACTGCCTTAATCATTTGTTGCATAGATTCAACAAGGTACTAGAAATATTACTCAGAGATTTTGGTCCATACTCACATGAAAGCATCACACAGTTGCTGCAGACTTGTCAGCTGCACATCCATGAAGTGAATCTCCCGTTCCACCACATCTTAAAGGTGCTCAATTGAATTGAGATCTGGTGACTGTGGAGGCCATTTGAGTACAGTGAACTCATTGTCATGTTTAAGAAACCAGTCTGAGATAATTTGTGCTTTATGACATGGTGTGTTATCCTGCTGAAAGTAGCCATCAGAAAATGGGTACACTGTGGTCATAAAAAGATGGACATGGTCAGCAACAATACTCAGGTAGGCTGTGGCGTTGACACAATGCTCAGTTGGTACTAATGAGCCCAAAGTGTGCCAAGATAATATCCCTCACCCCATTACACCACCACCTGCAGCCTGAACCGTTGATACAAGGCAGGTTGGATCCATGCTTTCTTGTTGATGCCAAATTCTGACCGTACAATCTAAATGTTGCAGCAGAAATTGAGACTCATTAGACCAGGCAACGTTTTTCCAATCTTCTATTGTCCAACTTTGGCGAGCCTGTGCAAATTTTAGCCTTAGTTTCCTGTTCTTATCTGACAGGAGTGGCACCTGGTGTGGTCTTCTGCTACTGTAGCCCATCTGCCTCAGGTTTCGACATGTTGTGCATTCAGAGATGCTCTTCTGCATATCTCAGTTGTAACAAGTGGTTATTTAAGTTACTATTACCTTTCTATCAGCTCAAACCAATCTGGCCATTCTTCTCTGACCTCTGGCATCAACAAGGCATTTGTGTCCACTGAACTGCCACTCACTGGTTATTTATCTCTTTTTTAGACCATTCTCTGTAAATCCTAGAGATGGTTGTGCGTGAAAATCCCAATAGATCAGCAGTTTCTGAAATACTCAGACCAGACCGCCTGGCACCAACAACCATGCCACGTTCAAAGTCACATATATCACCTTTCTTCCCCATTCTAATGCTCGGTTTGAACTGTAGCAAATCATCTTGACCATGTCTGCATGCCTAAATGTATTGAGTTGCTGCCATGTGATTGGCTGATTAGAAATTTGCATTAACGGGCAGTTGGACAGGTGTACCTAATAAAGTGACCGGTGA
>CAIGQZ010001313.1:13726165-13738478 GCA_903798205.1 Danio tinwini
TATATATATATATATATAATATTTTTATAGCTTTTCCAGAAATGTATTTGCATGATTTGTACCATCTTCTTTCCATTTAAAACTTTTGAAGAAATATTAAAAAATAATTATTCTATCTGTATATTAGATAGACGCATATATCGCTGCAACTCTCACATGGTCGCCCACTGAAGCTAAGCAGGGCTGTGCCTGGTCAGTACCTGGATGGGAGACCACATGGGAAAGCTAGGTTGCTGCTGGAAGTGGAGTTAGTGAGACCAGCAGGGAGCACTCAACCTGCGATCTGTGTGGGTCCTAACGCCGCAGTATATTGATATGGACTCTATACTACTCAGTGAGTGCCGTCTTTAATGAGACGTTAAACTGAGCTCCTGACTCTCTGTGGTTGTTAAAAATACCAGGATGTCCTTCAAAAAAAAAAAAGAGTAGGGGTTTAACCCCTGCATCCTGGCCAAATTTACCCTCTGGGCTCTGTTCATCATGGCCTCCTAACCATCCCCATATCATAATTGGCTTCATCACTCTGTCTCCTCTGCAACAATCAGCTGGTGTGCGGTCTGGCGCAATATGGCTGCCATTGGGTCATGCAAGTGGATGCTGCACACTGGAGGTGGATAAGAAGATTTCCCCCAAAAAATGTGTAAGATGCTTTGTGTCCAAAATAGCGCTATATAAATATAAGGAATTATTATTATTATTATATTTTTTGCAACTTTACAGTTCACAGAAATTGATATTAATAGTCACATTTTGATATTTTACTGAACAAAAAGAACAAAAACCCTAGTTAATACAGATTGTTTTTGGAGTGAACCATGCTCATTTTTTAATAAAAGAAGAGAAAACGAACAATACCACTAGCATTGATTACACGAGGACTATTATCTTTGGTCAGAGCCAAAGGAAACACTTGACGATATTTATGATGTGTTTCCAAGGAAGGAATTCTGCGCAAAGGCCTCCCAGAGGACAATAGCTCTTCCTAATAGACGCTGCATCTTTCTCCTCTAGCAGGAGAAACAGATTTACTCCAGGAAAATGTGAACACACACACACACACATACACACACACTTACACACATATCTACAGAACATTGAGGTCCTGTAATATTATAGAAATGAGTTACTTCCTTTTGGCTGCTGTTGAAAACCCACAAGCAATTTCCCAACTATTTTAACCACCATGACCCCTTTTCTTTCTCCAGGTTGTTTTCTGATATTGCAGACAGAAGATCTCATATACTTACTGCTCCTTATGTTTACTTTGTCCTTCTTCCTGTTCTCTCTTTAACCCTGTTTTTATTTATTTTTTCTGTTTCCAAAGGCCTTTCAGTGGGCATCCAACCATCCAGCTTTAATTACTGTCGACAGTAATTGCGTATTTTGATCATGTTGTGTTTTTAAAAATGTAATATTGCGGTGACTGCATTGGTGCATTATCTCTGCTCTCTCACATCCTTTGAATCACTTCAGGTCTTTATATAAGCCGTAAAAATATGTATATAAATCTTAATTATGATCTGTGGAGTATGACTCTTAGCTATGTCTGGGTACGGATTGTTTCCTGCATGTTTTGATTGCTGTTTTCTCTTCACTTGCATTTTTGTACAGAATGATGGAATTTATGCTCTTCCTCCTCACCGTTGTGTTACGCAATTAGAGAGCTCCATCTTAAGTCTTTCACTCTTGATGTGTGTTTGTGCGTTTTTTTTCTCTCACAACACGTCTTCAATTTTTTTCTTTTTTCTTTAAATCAGCTCATCCTAATGCATAAAACGGAGTCCATTATCACATTATTATAAGTCAACATCAAATAAAAGTGACCCTGCTGACTTTCTTAAAGCATGTTCCTGGTCCTGATGTGAATGATTCATCAGTGCACATTATTTTGTTTATTTGTTGTTGTTTTGTCATTTTTTTAATCACAATGACTTGTTCTTCCAGAGAAAACACATTCTTATTTCAGCTGACATCACTTAGGTTATAAAGAATGAAGCAAATCATAAATTAACTATTGTTTTAGTAAATTCACATTCAAATCTTGCTTCATTCTAGTGTGTTAAAGGTGACATCGGATGCCCATTTTACACAAGTTGGTATGATTCTGTAGGGTTTTAATGGAAACTTCAGTGATTCAATTTCTCAATGGAAGCCTAAATACCCTACAACCCACTCTTTATCCTGTCAAAAAACACGTCACTCCACAGTGAGCCATTTCACTTCATACAATCCCATCTTTCAGGCTGCAGATTTAGGAATGGCAATCTATTATTGAGGAGCAGCTAAAAGCTACGCAGCACACACACCTCAATGTATTACACAAAAGCCTCATGCTTTTGCTGCTTTTAGGCCCTTTCACACAGTGATACTAGTAAATATCCAGAAAATTTCTGAAACAATTTTCAAAAAGTGCTGTTCACTCAGACACGGATGTTCCGGAATTTTTCCGGAAAAGACCATTCACACATCCATTCCCAAACACCAATAAATTCTGACACCATTGACCAGAAATGACTTCTTAACAGCTGCGCTTGTAATAATAGGGGTCAGGCTTTTGTTGATGGTTTCACTTTTATTTAAAGCTTTAGCATTAATGCAGCTGATTTTGTCCAAGAGACATCCAAACGCAGAACCGCTGCTATCCGCACCTAAATGTTTACACATTTGATTACATAACAAATTCTGTGGATGGATACACTCCAAAAAATGATTTTCTTACTTCGATTTTTTTTGTCTTATTTCTAGTCCAAATATTCAAACATTCTTATATCAAGAAACATTTTCTAGACAAGCAAAACATATTGTCTTGTTTTGAGAAATAATATGACAATATTAAGTGAGTTTTGCCTTAAAACAAGCAAAATAATCTGCCAATAGGGTAAGCAAAATAATCTTATGTCAAAAGGAAAAACAAGATTATTTAGCTTACCCCATTGGGAGATATTTTGCTTGTTTAAGGCAAAACTCTATGTTGGCATATTATTTCTCAAAACAAGACATTATGTTTTGCTTACCTAGAAAATGCTTCTTGGTATAAGAATTTTTAGATATTTGGACTAGAAACAAGACAAAACATCTATGTAAGAAAAGCATTTTTTGCAGTGTACGTACTGTGAACAATTTTGATGTAAACATATGGGGGAACACTTCCACATGTCGAGATGTAGATTTGTTTGTGGGTTAGCACTCACTGGAGCACTTCTTCACGTGCACAAAGACAGGGCTTGCAGGTAAGCTCACAGCGGTTTATCATAAGCATTTTATGGAGAATCTTTTCCGCAGTTGGCATTAGGAATGAACATGAAAACATTATCTGACTATCAGCTCGCAGCTAAAGATGTCTGGAAAAGTATTCAAGGGTGTTTATTTCCATAAACAGCACAGATGTGAATGAGTCTGAATGTTCTAATTGGCTGGAGTCGTTCTCTCGCGTCAGCATGTTTTAAACGTGAACATGCTCTTTCCAGCAATTTTCTATCTGCGTTCACACAGACTTCACAACTTCTCTTTCCGAAAAATTGGTGGAGCAAATTTACCGGTATTTTTAAAAAGGGCCTTTTCACACATGATCCCTTTCTGGAAAATTGCCAGTGATTTTTCAGAAAGGTCTGTATGTGTGAAAGGGGCTATTGTCTGTATGACTGACATGGAGCATTTGAAGCTGTTTCTACATTATAGTTACAGAATGTGAGATTGAGCATAGTTGTGTATCAGTTATCAGTGCTTGATATTGCAGCCTGCCATTATCAGTGAAAAATTTATTCAAACAAACATCTATACAAAAGTGACACTGGTGGCACCATCATTAGCCATTTAGAGGTGAGAAAAGGGTGGAGTCCATAGTTTGCTTCGTGGCGGGCACATGTGAAAAGTAGCTAATTTTGTTAAATCCAGCACAGAATTCAAACAGGTCAATTATGGCACATAAATACACTCAGCCAGCTTGTAAAAACAGAAACCTAACTAAAACCAAAATAAATTTATAAAAGTAAAAATATAATTCGATGTCACCTTTAAAACGCTGTTCATACCCACTTAACTGCAAATCTTTTAGGGCCACATCTTCACTCAAACACTAAACACTCAAAGTAACACGTGAGGTCATAAATAAAGGTGTGCACTTGCTTTTCTAAAAAGGTGGTTACTGTCAGGTTTTGACCTCTTATTTAAAAATGTGCTTTATAAACACCTGCTTGTTTAAACTTTCTACACTTCTTTTCATTCACCACATCACTTTTAAGTCATCTGGCTGTTTTGATGTTGTGTGTGTCATTCAGATTTCAAGACATTTATTCAACATTGATCCACTCATATTTGGACATGGAGTGTCTGTATGAAGATCTATGTGTGCAGATCTTTTTTAAATTGTGTGGGGTCCAAAAGCTAAGACCTCCAGAAAGTGTGGAATTGGAAATATAAAAAAAGCACATAAACCATCATCCTCAAAATGATTGTCTTGCATGATTGATTTCTCAAAAATCAGGCACTGTATCTAAATGCAAGACAGTGAGAGAATTAAAAATATATATATAATTTTCATAAATCACACTAGTTTCAAAGGAAGTGAGTTAACACATGGGATGACAATGATGCTTTCTTCACAGATGTTTTATGCAGTATTTTATTTTGCGCATAAAATAACGTTTTTGAAATAAAGTTTGCATTTTTTGTTAAGACAGGAATGTGAACCTGTGAAAATGAACCTGTTATTATGATTTTTTTTTCTTAAAATTTTGACTATTCTAATTTTTCTAAGCTTAATTTTGGCATTTTTTTTCTCCTGCTATTTTCTATTTGTGTTTATTTACTTAAAATTCTAGAAAAGTTGATCATAATGGAAATGAGCTGATTTGCGTTTAATAGTAGTTTATCATCAACAAATTTAACATTTTGTCATAGATTACTCACCCTTCATTTGTTCTATGCTTATTTTAGTTTCTTTGTTCTGTTAAACCAAAAAGAAAATATTTTAAAGAATGTTAAAAATTAGTAGCCACTGACATCCCTAGTATTTTTCCCCTGCTATGGATTTCAATAGCTACCGGTGTCCCGCACTCTTCAAAATGTCTGCTCGTGGAACCACTTTAGGCTGAGTAAATTGTTTGAGAAGAAATGGCTATGCTGTACCAAACTGGCCAGCAGTGATCAGTATGCATGCTTCCAGCCATAGTCATTGCGCAGTGTAACTCTGCTTTCACACTGGACACAGACAGCATTGCAATATGAAACCCATTCATTTTCGTGTGAACTATCCCTGTAGGGGCCAGTACATAGCAAGCCGAAAACACCAAACGACTAAGGTCGTACTCACACTATGTACAGTTGCCTTGAACCGGGCCAAAGCACGCTTGTCCCCACTCCCGTCTCCCCCGACGACCCGCACTCACATTACATTTGGGCCTAGGCGCGCTTACGTCATTGATGACTCACTGCTCAGTAAGCGCTCTTACTCAGCACAGTGGAGATTTCTTTAGTTATATCGGTAAAGTCGTTTGATATGCGGTGACATGCAGTCTAATATTTCGGCGAACAGATCAACCACTTTTGACGCTCATAAACAATCATAAAGTCCTCGTGCTGCAGGAATTAAGAAGTTTGCTGAAGGCGCAGCTGACGTGCAGTGAGGGACTTGCATCTTTAATAATCTACGACAGTTTGCGTTCATTGAACAGTACGAATGATTAATTAATCCATATGAAACAGTCCCTTAAAAGTCACGTCTTGCTTTCAGTTTCGGGCTTAGGCACGCTTGCACTCACACTGTAAGCATACCACGCCTAAGCTCAAGTGAACCGTGCTCAATCCCACCTCTTCCAACTGGGCCAGGGCCGCCCAACTGTTCTGTGCATGAGCCCGATTCAGAGCGCTCGCACTTCTCAAACGATCCGGGAAAGGGGCCTGGGCACGGTTCAGATAGCATAGTGTGTGTAAGCCTTGACTCCAGTGATACCCAACTGTGTTGTTGTCTCGCATCGGCTCATGTCTAGTTCCACCTGGACCAAAAAGCTGTGCATAAACACACCAAACAGATGGAAGCACATGGCAGTCCTGCGCCTGCTTAAGGGAACGTGACTTTCTCCACC
This sequence comes from Danio tinwini, assembly GCA_903798205.1. Classification (NCBI taxonomy): domain Eukaryota; kingdom Metazoa; phylum Chordata; class Actinopteri; order Cypriniformes; family Danionidae; genus Danio; species Danio tinwini. The sequence continues at coordinate 13,732,249 of CAIGQZ010001313.1, forward strand.
GCAGGGGGCAGTTGACTGTTTTCTCATTCAGAACAGTAAACTGGAAGTTCCAGCACGTGCTTGCAAAGCATAAACAGAGCAGCGTTTTGTACCATTATCATAGTTATTGTCACTCAGCACGGAGGAAGTCACTCCTGCAAATATTTTTCATAATGTAATAATCCTTACCATTTGCAAATATTTGAGTTGTGTAATATACCAAACCAACTAGCCGGATCGACACTGACCGAAGCCCACCGGCCAACCGTCAGCTTGGTGTGTCCCAGCCCTAACACATTGCAGTCTCATACTAATTTGCCCAATTCAGTAACTGCAAGTAGTCTAATTTGAAGTATGGCTTATTTTTGACTTTTAAGTGGTCTCAGACTTTTGGATCTCACAATACAACTCAAAAGCATTCTTCAAAAACCCAAAGCAATGGTTTGAAGAAATGTCTTGATCTCAGTCAAAGATTCACCAGCTGTTTCCTCACCATGCTATTGTCTTTTTCCACCCATGTCCCCTGTGTGTGTGTTTGTGTGTGTGTCTCCTGCACCAGGCTGCGTGGCGTCTCTACTCCACAGACCTGTCCAGATCATACCTGAGTGCCACATGGCTGTTCTATAAAAGTGTTCTCCCTCCTCAAAGGCATGTATCAATGCAGTGAACTGATGGAAGAGCGCTTACATGAACCGGTTGTTACTAATCTTTTTTTTTTTTTTCTTTTGTTGTTCTCCTTTTTATTTTCCCAATCCCTGCTTTTTTCCTGGCCTTGTGTATTCCTCTTTATTTTCTACTTTCCTCATTTCTTGGTTTTGTATATTCTGCACGTAGTGTGTGTGGCGTAGCTATGCGGCTGATGAGAACTCGGTTTCCATTGCTACCTGGAAGCCTCATTTGAAGGCGTTGCATACCTGCAGCCCTACAAAGTAGGTACAACTCTGGCAGCTGGTGTCGTATTTGGTGTCAGTGCTTCTAGCTCTCATTTTCCCACTTCCTTCAGCAAATCAACTGTGTTTTCCTTCAGTCTGTCTTTCTTCTTAAGCATAATCATCTTATCTGTACCCTACTATAGTCTTTATAGATAAGATATCCATGCTTACTCATTAGGTTGCTGAGTAAATGTGAAAAGTACAGAGAAATCACACAATGGATACTAAGCTCAGAATTGTATATATCTTATAATTGTATAAAGGTAAAACGTAAAACTATTTCAAGTTTATATCTCATAATACAATATCAAAAGTATAAAATGCACCTTTTTTTTTTACAAGATTTGAGTATTTGTCTCAGTATGTCAAACTTTGTTAATAGTTTAGGTAACAATTCACACTATTAATTGCTTGCTCATTACCGTTCTATTATTAAGATATTAATAGTTTATCAGTACTTATGAAGTATGAGCTACTTCTACATCTATATTATTCTACATCCCTATCCCTACCCAATATCTAAATCCAACCACAGCCATACTATTAAAATGTTTTAGTTATTGATTTGTTAAAAGCAAGAATTGTAACTTAAAGTGTGATGCAAACTATAAGTTTTAAGGAGAACCTACGAGATTGTGCTTGTAATCAAAATAAATTTAGAATTGTGTATTTTTAGCGTCACCTGATTTCTTACAATTAAATAAGCACATACTATACTTTTTTTAAATTATTTAATTTCTACTCCAGTTTGCTTTTGAAGTTAAACAATTATATTAATCATAAAAAAAGAAAAATTACTCAGTTGTTCATTTTAGATATGGGTCAAATTATAGTTTTTGATGTAAGAATATTGTTTCTAGACACACAAAAATAGACATATATGACCACACCTGCCTCAAGCTTGTTGAAATTTAAAGCAAGAGTTCTCCAAAAAATTTAAAATAATTTTTTAAATAATTTTTTTTAATTATTTTAGTTATCCCCAGGCCATCCAAGATATACCTGACTTCTGTACTTCAGTCATATATATATTAATAGTACACTACCATTCAAATGTTTTAGAACATTTAAGGTTTTTGAAAAAGTCAGTTAAGTTGCTAATCAAACCTCCATTTGAAAACATTTTTGTTATTATTTAATTATCATGTTGTTAACCCTAACAGCTGAGTAGATTTTTCTTTCTTTGACGAATAGAATATTCAGTAGCAAAGCATTTATCTGAAATATAAATCTTTTGTGATATTATAAATATCTATCTTTACTTTTGATATATTTAAAGCATCCTTGCTAAAGAAACATCTTAATTCTGATAATTAATTTACCAAAAAACAGAAAGTTACTGCCTCAAAGCTTTTGAATGTAATAGTATATAATGTCACAAAAGCTTTTTATTCCAGATAAATGCTGATCATTTTATCTCTCTAATCATCAAAGAATCTTCAGAAAGAAATGTAAATTTTTTTTTAGAATAATAATAATAATAGCAATAAACTTTTCTTGACCAGCAAATCAGCATATTAGAATGATTTCTGAAGGCTGAAGTCACTTCTGAAGTCGGACTTGAGTAATGGTGCTAAAATTCAGCTTTGAAAGCTCATAAGTAAATTAGATTTTAAAATATATTCAGAAGTTACTTTAAATAATACAAAAATATGTAACAATTGTGTACAATTTTGCTGTACTTTAGATCAGTTAAAGGCAGGCTTGGTGAGCAGAACAAATCTCTTTCAATAAAGATTAAAAATCATGCTGTTCTAAAACATTTGACCGGTAGTGTAATTCTAGTAATCAGGGTTTTGATTGTCTTTTTTAGCTCAGCAAGATCGAAACGACAAAAAGAATAAATAATAATTATCAGAAAAAAACGTTGTACTTTTATTGAAATTTAGGAGTAAAAAAATTTTAAATTGTTCTTATGAATTTAATGTAGTAAGAACACATTTTCACTACAAGTTCCTACGCAGCCACGTGTGTGGCAAGATTCAGTTTTTCACGTTAAACAAAAACCTTCAGCATAACTGAAGCTTTCGAAAGTTTCAGTTTGGATGCAAGCCACAGACTCACACCTGCTTCCTCGTGTAGATCCTGTGGCTAAAACCGAAGTTTCCCCCCACATTGCCCAGAACAGATAAATCACATCAAACAGAAGCCAGGACAGTTTTGCAGACAGACAATGCACTGACAAATGAGTGTGCTGTTATATTAAGGCAATCCACCAATTCTTGAGTAATTACACTCAGATAACACAGCTGTCCCTCTGCTAGTGCTCTTCTTAGTCAGCTTGTCTATGCACTGCTTGTAGCTTGCACGTCTGCTTGTTTGCTGCCTGTCTAAAAAAAGCTTGCAGTTTCTTTCTACACTTAATGTATGTGTGTGTGTGTGTGTGCGCGCGTGTGTAATTTCTTTTTTTCTTTTTCTGTTTTTTTTTACGTTTAAACTGTATTTTGTGTGACACAGAGTGAAATATATTGGTGTCATTACCAGCACTCGGTATATTTCTGAGGCCTCTGTGTCTCTTCTGTAGTCTCCTTTAGTAGTTTGTGTCGTTCATGTAAAGTGTTAATATCCTGCCTCTTTTCTCTCTCTGTTTTAACTAACACCTGAAGGAAAGACCAGGGGGAATCCATCAGCAGGTTTGTTGTTCTTGTTTTTGTTGTTTTAGTTTTTCCAGTGTTACCTGTGTTTTCAGTGGAAATAGGAAGACGAATTAAGTACATTCATTCATGGCATGTTACATGTCTTTCTTTGTCATTCATTGTCACTGATTTTCTTGTATTTGTAGTACTATTTATAGTGTATGTGGTAAGTATAATGGTTTGCTCTTTATTGCAAAATGTACCAATCAGGGTGCCGATGTAAGCTACATTGTGAGCTACAAGCTTCAAAACTACTGTATATCACCTTTCTAGTTAAGGATCCCTAAAATAAATAAGTCAATCAATCAATACATGGACATTAATTGTACATTATAGCTGAAAGGGGTCTGGAGGACTTTTAATAAAATAATTCATTATATTATTTAGCAAGGATTTTTTAAATTGACTAACAGTGGCAGTAAAGACATTTAGAAAACATTTAGGCCCAATCCCATAATTATTATTATTATTATTTATTTATTTATTTATTTATTTATTTTACCTATACTACTTTCTCCTGGCCCTTGAAACAGAGTGTGAAGGTAATGAGCTTCAAAATTTACCCCTAAGAAAAGGGACAGCACTACAACACCCGCACATGACATCATATGTCATCGCAATCTCTTACTTCATATGAGATCGATGACGGCAACTGCTGTAGTTATTCCAGTTGCACTATTTTTTTGCTATTGTAAGACAACAATATCATGTTATCATAACAAAAAAAATCTACACCATGGCCATATTCATCTATGTAAACACAAGAAAACAATATTAACATTATAGCAGACACTGCAAAAAAGGGTAATTCTGCAGCCACTAGACTTCTCCGTCAGGGTATTTGAGTGTCAGAGTGTACTGTACAAGAATTATTATTATGGATTATCAATGCGTATGCAGCCATATTGCCATTGTAGCTGCTGTATTCTGGGACATTTTTGTACCCCTTGGCTTCAAAAGACAAAATTAGTAATTAGAACTAAAGACAAATGTAGTAATTTACTAGCAGTTTAGTAATTTAGTTTTGGATGAAATTGTCCAATCAGAATCAAGTTTTCTACGAAGTTATGAGCAAAAGTCACAAAATAGTAGTTTAAATGTGGAGCAGCTGAAAATGAAGTGAAAGTGTTCATCTCTACTAAATATTGTGTGTGTGCGTGCGTGCGTATGTGTGTGTGTGCTTTTCTGAATACATGGACAGAAACATGATGCACTTTTTCCATTCAGAGATTGTTTATATTGGTCGTTAGATATTTTACAGTCATAAATGCTTTAAGATCTGTTTTTCATCTTTATCTTTTCCCCCATAAAAGCCCGTCACCCCTCTTTAAATTCCTTTCATCAATAGGTCCAGTAAGAAACAGTGAGTCAGTTCCAGACTTAGCTTGACATTTAGAACCCTGCATGTTTGTACACAATACTGGACTATGTTTAGACACATTAAAGACTGTCACATCTGCAGGGCAGTAGTGTAGTCCGATGTTTGTTGTCAGGCAGGTGACGTTTGTGTTTTAACCTCCATGTCATTTCAGCAGGGGTGGAGCGCATTTCTCTGTGATTGTAAATAACGATTGCACCAAAGTCTTTTTTCCCTTATTTATATTCTCACACTTTCAATTAGTGCTGGAATTGGATGTTTGCATGGTTCATATTAAATGTGTGAAATGCAGAGCAGCAGCACTCAGACGTAAATGAAGTAATTTACAGTTGGAAAAGACCCTCAGTGTGTGGCAAATGTGTCATTAAACATGATGGAAAATGAACCTTTAAACTGCTAAGGCATTACAGCACACGGATAAGCTATGAACACTTTTAGTTTAGCTTCTGGAATCTTGTTCATGAAAGAACATTAGTCTTTAAGAAAGATAATTCGCATAATCCATTTTGTACTGCTTAGAGTTTAATCAATTAAATATTTACAGAAAGAAAATGGAAAATTTACCAGCAAATCCAAGAAAGTTTGTCAGTTTGTTGATTGCTAGACATGTTTATATTAATATACAGTACTTCAAGCATGGGTGTGTGTGTGTGTTTGTGGTGCAACAGTGAAGTCTTTTAAAACATAATTATTAAACTCTTTATAACCATGTTTGGTTGCTCAAACACAGAATTAATATTGTCTTTTGCTCCACTTTTACCCCCAAGTAGAGAGTCTGTTTCTGTGTTGTGCCATCCATTTAATTCTTTCACTTAAGAAAGTCGTTTCTGCTCACCGTCTGACTAACTCATCTACCATCTGTCTCCCTCGTTTCCTTAGTAAGGGTCATAGTAATAGACAGAGGCTCTTCAGGAGGTATACCACAAGGAAATATAGGTACCCAGCATCCCCCACTGCTCCAGCTATATGACCAATGTGAATGCTGACTAACCTTCTGCATGGATGATGATGATGATGGTGATGGTGGCAGCCACCTCAGAGTACTTACAGAGAGTCTAATGTTAGGCTCTTGTGAATGTTGCCTGAAGAATTTAACTCCCAACACTCCTAATCCCAATACATATATAAACATAAACCCCAGTACATGTATACATGTAAATAAATGTAACATCCATGTAGTCTAATAAGTAATGCTAAGAATTCTTCACTTTAAATCACCATTCTTCCGACATCTCATATTGTAATACTTTGCAGAAATAGTGATTAAATCAAATGGTTTTATGGGTTCAGTTCAGTTCAGTTAAG
>CAIGQZ010001313.1:13738578-13751298 GCA_903798205.1 Danio tinwini
ACGAGTTCAGTTGTGCAAAAATGTACAATTTTAAAAAGAATGGGTAGCACCCAACCCCACCCCTAACCCCAACTGTCATCGTATTAAAATTGTATGAATGAGATTGTACGAATTTATATGAATTAGCCACTAAATCGAAAAGTTACAAATTGCTGTGAGATCGAGTTTATAGTATTATTCATAGTGATGTCACACTTTTTTATAAGAATTTGGACCTGGTGGGCAAAACAAAGTCACTATTCATATTTACCAAGGATGTATCAAGTACTAATGTAGTAAATCAGTATAGGTATTTTCACAATTCCAGGTTTGGTTCAGTTAATGTGTACAGTGATATACAGACCAACTGTCATTACCTGGACATCAAACAAGGAAAAATTAAAAAAAATTAATTGCTCTTCAATATGTTGTGCTGAAATATACAGACAAATTATATGTGAAATCAGTTGATAATGTTGCAGATATTGTCTCACTCTTAAAACAAATAAAATAGTGTACGGGGTGTTAGAAGAGAACAGGCATTTTTATATTAAACTTCCTTTTAAACTTCCTTTTAAAATTCATTTTTTGTTTGAGTAATATTACTTAGTTATACACTCACCGGCCACTTTATTAGGTATACCCTACTAGTACCGGGTTGGTCCCCCTTTTGCCTTCAAAACTGCCTTAATTCATTGTGGCATAGATTCAACAAGATACTGGAAATATTCTGAATACTGGAGATGCTGGTCTGAATTGACATGATAGCATCACGTCGTTGCTGCAGATTTGTCGGCTGCACATCCATGATGCGAATCTCCCGTTCCACCACATCCCAAAGGTGCTCAATTGGATTGAGATCTGGTGACTGTGGAGGCCATTTGAGGACAGTGAACTCATTGTCATGAATCAGTCTGAGATGATTTGCGCTTTATGACATGGTGCGTTATCCTGCTGAAAGTAGCCATCAGAAGATGGGCACACTGGTCTTGAATGCAACAATACATTCAGGTAGGCTGTGGCGTTGACACAAGGCTCAATTGGTACTAATTGGTACTACACCATTAAACTACCACCAACAGCCGCTAATAGAAGGTGGGATCCATGATTTAATGATGTTGATGTCAAATTCTGACCTTACCATCTGAATGTTGCAGCAAAAAATCGAGACTCATCAGACCAGGCAACATTATTCCAATCTTCCATTGTCCAATTTTGGTGAGCCTGTGCCAATTGTAGCCTCAGTTTTCTTTCTTATCTGACAGGAGTGGCACCTGGTGTGGTCTTCTGCTACTGTAGCCCATCCACCTCAAGGTTTGACATGTTGTGCATTCAGAGATGCTCTTCTGCAAATACCTCGGTTGTAAAGAGTGGAAATTTGAGTTACTGTTGCCTTTCTTCTAGCTCGAACCAGTCTGGCCATTCTCCTCTGACCTCTGGCATCAACAAGGCACTGCCACTCACTAGATATTTTCTCTTTTTCGAACCATTCTCTGTAAACCCTAAAGATGGTTGTGCGTGAAAATCCCAATAGATCAGCAGTTTCTGAAATACTCAGAACAGCTTGTCTGGCACCAACACCTATGCCAAAGTTCAAAGTCACTTAAATCACCTTTCTTCCCCATTCTAATGCTCGGTTTGAACTGCAGCAGATCGTCTCGACCATGTCTACATTCCTCAATGCATTGAGTTGCTGCCATGTGATTAGCTTTTTGGAAATTTGCATTAAACTACACGGGTTAGATTTAGGGTTAGTTGTATGTAATTATGCATAATTAATTGTAATTGCAAGAACATGTAAGAGCATGAAACGTGTAACAAGGATGCCTTAAAAATGTGTCACCAACTTTTCCCATAGAAAACCATTATAAAATGCTTAATATGGTATAATGCATTCAAAACAGTTGTTCATCTGCTTGCCTGTAAATAGTGTGCATCATTAGGTGTATTTAATTTAACTCTTTAATAACACTGTTTATGTTAAGCCTTTCCACATTAAGCATTCCCACTTATTTTTGTGCTAAAAATACTAGAGCAGGTGCTGTATCCGCAGTGCAAGTACCCAAAATTTGCACTTTATTTGTTTTTCTTCTGAATATTTGTGGCTTGGGTGTTTTGCCCTTCAGGTCTTGTGACTGAAAACTATGAATGTTTTTACCTTCATATAGCATTATGTCTTCACTCTCCTCTTCTATATCTCTTTTACACACAAACAACCAAGCATGAACCCAAAGCATACTTGGTTAAATGGATATGTAAAGCATGATTGAAGAACCCAAGCTCATGGATTTGTCATTGTAGGGAAATGTTTACTGTTTAAAAAATATCTGTCGGTCATATGGCGATCCTTATGGAAATGATGTCTGGCTGCTCCACATTGAAGGTAGCAACAGAAGAATATACAGAACAACAAAGAAAGAATAGGATGTTCAGAAAGTCATGCTTCAAAATGTTGCTTGCTGATTGGTGGAAGCTTTGGAATGGGATTTATGTTGCATAATGGTCTTTCGATGAACCGATATAGGCAAGAAACTTGTACTTTTATACTATGAAAACTATCTAAAGTAAATGAGTAAATGAAAATGCACCATTGGTCCAAAGTTTGAAATAATTTAATGTTTAATAAAGCATTTCTTATGCTCTGCAAGGCAGCATTTAAAAAAAACTAAAATACAGTTTGTTTGTTTTTATATTACACTTTTATTACTGTGTTGGTAAAGCCCAAAATAAAAAAAATTATGTCACAGGATCATCTGCATTAAATATTAAATATGAAAGTCAGATTTGGTGCATAACAATTTTTATTAGCGTTAAAAAGCCCCACCCACTGCCCCTCAAAGAAAAAAAAAAAAAAAGAAAAACTATTACTTAAAGGTGCTGTACGTAAGTTTTTGACTCTTCTAAAGCCTAAAAATACCATAATATGTTTGCAGATATTCAAGAAACATGTCAAGTGAACATTCTTGTTTATCTGAAAAATAATGCTGACGTCAGATTCAACTTTAAAATGTCTGTTACGTGCCAAAACGCTGTCTTTGTTTTGGTTGTTTTAACCTGCCCAATGCCAGTTTAGCCAATTATATTTCAGCACCCCAGGTTGCCTTGTTGAAAAACAGCATATATCATTTAGAAATGTTCTCAAAGCATGCGTCTGTGACCAAAATGCAACCTCCAGTGGACAGTAGTAGACTCTGAAATGAGACGCAGATTTAGAGTTCCACATGAGATTAATAATTAGCAAATAATATAAGTATTACAAACGTAAACATTAGGTGAGCAGGTTACATTGTAACCCTGTGTCTCAGCAATTTGGCTGTTTGTAGCAGACAAAACACGACAGAACTTTAAATACAGCCATTCAGAAGCACAGAATATGCTCTCATACACAAAAGGTAAGGTTTATTATCTAAATAATACATATTAAGCCTTTTTAACATTATTAAATGTAGATGCTGAATCACTGATCTGTGTTGGTTTGCATTATTTCACAGTTCTAAAGTTCAATTTCAAACGGTTTGTTTTATTTTCAAGATCTGAGGTGAACTATCTGCTACTGTTTTCTGTAGTATGGCAATAAATGTCATGTAAAATGGCATTCAAATTCACATTGTTAGCATTTAACACTGAATAAAGCACATGAGGTGTACCTGAGATGATCATTGTCAGTTTTTCCTGTTGTTCACCTGTGAGAAATAGATGCCGTTTCTAAAATATTAATTCGAGGTGTTGATTAGAACAAAAACTCCTTTTAATATAGAGAATATTACTTCTATCACATGTTGCTTTTATTTAGAACACAATTTAAAGCAGCATTTAGGCTCGAGACTCGCTCTTGTTGGTCATCTGGCAACCTGCACTTGCGTTTGTTTTGATCCAGGAATGCAATACCTAGTTCAACCACTGGGTGTCAAGCGTACATACTGCACCTTTAAAATTGATCAAAGTTGATATTAAAAACTGTTATAATGTTTATTTTTAAATATGTTTAATTCTATATAATCAAATTTTAAGCAGGACATTTTTCAACATTATTAATAATTTTAACAATTATTTTAATATTGAGCACCAAATGTGTATATTATAGAATTTCTGAAGAGTCATGTGACAGAGTAGAGAAATGATGCTGAAAATTCAGCTTTGCCAGCAGAGACATGCATAAACAAATAGCTAACAGTTGTTTTGTATTGCAGTAATATTTCACAATATAACTGTATTGTTGTCAAATATATGCAGTCTTTGTGAGCATATGAGATTTAAAAAAAAAAAGACAGAAAATTTATATTGTTTTACCTACAGAATATATTAGAGACTAAAGTAATGGTGTACAAATGTTGTCAGATGTCATTGTGTCCAAAATAAAAATCACAAGATAAGCCCAAATTAAGCCAACTTTCAGTAAAAAAAAACTCTTATTTTTTTTTCTATATGTATTTATTTTTGTTTTTATTTTTCCCTCCCCACTTCTCATCTTACTTCATTCATCCTCCTTCCTGCAGTCAAAAGTTAAGTTTCCGTGAGCGAGTGCGCATGGCCAGCCCTCGTGGTCAGAGTGTAAAGAGCAGACAGATGTCGGTGAACGACCGGCGCTCTCCTGGCACAGAGGTGGCAGTGGAGGGCAGCAGTCCAGCCAAGGTCCAGAAGAGCTGGAGCTTCAATGACCGAACACGCTTCCGACCATCGCTCAGGCTCAAGAGCCAGTCACGCACAACGGCTGAAGGTGAAAGGCTTTTTATTTCTGCCCATTTACAGGTGTTCCACTTCAACTGTAATTGGGGCAAAGACGAAAAGGGGGTTTCAAAGCATCAGCAGAAAATTTGTTTCATGCAGCTGTTTTTTCTTCTTACTGTTTTCTTTTGCCATGCATTAGAATGTGTCCTGTTTAGCTTTCTTTCTTTCTTTCATTCTTTCTTTCTTTCTTTCAAATTAAAGATTACAGACAACTAAGTTTTCTTTTATATATTATAAATCCAGAATGAGTATGCTTAATTTTACATAAATATATTATTTACATAATTATTTGGACATGTTAAGGTATTTAAAACATTAAAGCAGATGCTTATACACTTACAGTAGGGGAAATAAGTATTCAACACGTCACCATTTTTTTTTAAGGAAACATATTTCTAAAGGTGCTGTTGACTTGAAACATATATGAAAAGAAAACAAATCTAATTAGTTTACAAATTAAGTTATGTGTAATAAAATGAAATGACACAGGGAAAATGTATTGAACACATGAAGAAAGGGAGGTGTAAAAAGGCAGTGAAAGTCCAGACAGCAGCTGAAATCTCTCAGAAGTTATTCAACAACCCTTTGTCAGTGTAAATTAATATTTGCTGCTCCAGTCCAACATCTAAATTATCAGGACAATGACGATGAAAACAGAGTGGACATTACAGCAAGACAATGATCCAAAACACAGCCAATGAACCTCCCAAATGCTTTCAGAGAAAAAAATCAAGCTAAAATCATGGCCCAGCCAATCACCTGACTTGAATCCAATAGAAAATACAAAATAAAGATCAGATTTGATAGACGAGACTCACAGAACCATCAAGATTTTAACACTGTGTTGATGTCTGTGAAAAACTTACACCTGAGCAATTCATATGACTTAATTCTCCATATGTGAGGCATCTTTAAGCTGCCGTCACCAAATCACTATATATACAGTACAATCAGTATTGTAAATTTAATTGTAGGACACTGCAATAGGACATTACAGATTTAAATGTGTTAAGGTTTTCATGAGCTTATAATTCAACCAGCTGTTTTTAAAATCTTGAAATTATGTCATTACAAACCCTATAATGATTTTCTAAAGACCATTATAAGTCCTGTGTATTGTGTTTTTTAGCTATTCTTAACATGATTTGACTGTCTTTTGTTAATAACTATGCCTACGATAGATTTTTTTTTAAATGACTAATTATTTTTCTGATATAATTCTGATTATATAATTTTGATTATACAATTTACATATGTTTAAAAATGTTTAATGTTGCTGTAAGAACAATGAAATATATATATTTTTTTTATTTACAATGTTTTAGTAGTATTCACACCACGTCTTTCTCCACCTTAATGTAATTTATGTTTTTCTGGACCTTTCCCTGAAGTCTGGATTTACAGGCTGCATGTGGTCTCTCATGGGACCGTTGTTTGCTCTGTTTAACCTTGGCTCAGTCTCCCAACACCAGACTGTCCCTTAGGGAGAAAGAGAGCACAGCACAGATAGAGACATTGGTTATAGCAGGATATTCAGTTTTGACTGAACCCTGTACATTAGTAACAATGGACTGACAGTATCAATGATCCCATGGGGAAATAAGACACAGGCAGTATGACAGAGATAGTTTAGGGAATCTTTAGCTAAACTCGCTACAGTGATACAATACAGATTTGTCATGCTTCATTTGGAATGTTATTCAAAAGTCATGAAGTTAAATGTGATAATTTTTTTTAAGATAAGGCATAAGGAAGAATAATTATTTACTTTTTGTGTTCACTGTTAGATTTAGCTCTAGATTTAATAGTAAAATGCAATGCCAAATGCAAAAATACAGTAAAATGAATTACAGTAACTGAACATGTGAACATACTGTAAAAACTCAGGAAAATCATGAACAGTATACTGCTTGATTTACATTTGAAGGAACTGATTCACAGAACTAAATGAGCAAACTTCACTTTGAGTCTGTAGTTCAGTCTGTACGTTAATAAACGAAGAAATGTAGCATTTAAGTGTTGTTTACAGTGCTCATACAGACACAGGTGAATGCTGACAGTAACTAGATTTTTTTCCAGTGTTTCAAACGCTGCTTTACATTTAGTTGGCAAAAACAAGCAATAGGGTAACACATTTAGCTGACATTTCTTGACATGGGTGTTGCATTTATCTGTCATTGCATTGTGAATTACCTATAAAAACTAGTTTGCTTTTAGAAAAGCTGTTATTGTAATGCTACTAAATAATGATTCGCTACTTGAAGTCACCCTTCAACACTTCACTGACATGTTTTTGTTGTTGTTGTTGTAGTATCGTGGGATTTATTATAGAATTCTCAATTAAGTACATTTTCACAAAGCTACCTCTATAGGATTTTGCAGAGGTAGCGCTTTCACAGCAGTGATCTGACATCAGCCCAGTTTGAGACCCATCAACCCAAAATGAGCCTCATACCTGCTGTGCGATCACACACACTGGTATCTAACACACACTATAGATCCACAACATTACTATACGAGGGAGCAGGAAATTACACATTTCGATAGCAATCTCTCTTCCTCTGCCATTTATCTGTGATTTAGTGCTGATGGGGTCATAACAGTGTTTAAATGGAAGAGTTCAATCTCTTGTACAAGCATCGCTTTGAGATAGTTCGTCTGTCTAGTACTACTCATTGGCCACTTTATTAGGTACACCTCTTTGTCCCAGATTCAACAAGGTGCTAAAAACATGCCTTGGAGATTTTAGTCTTCATTGACTTGATAAATTGACATAATCGCTGCAGATTTGTCAGCTGCATATCTATGATTCAAATCTCCCATTCCAGCATCTCTAAAGTGCTCTATTGGGTTAAGATCTAGTGATTGTGGAGGCCATTTGAATCCTCACTGAGAACTCACTGTGTCATTTTCAAAAAGCCACATTGCGATGATCAGAGCTTTTCATGGCAGATGATCCTGTTGGAAGTAGCATTACAAAACGGAAACACTGTGGTCCACCTCCAGCAGATTGAACGCTTGATATTTGGCAGAATGGATCCATGCTTTCATGTTGTTTGCCCCAAGTTCAGAGCCTACCATCTAAATGCCACTACAGATTTCCCATTAGACCAGGCAACCCTTTTCCAATTTTCTATTGTTCAATTTTGTTGAGCCTGTACGAATTGTAGCCTTCGTTTCTTATTCTTAGCTTAAATAAGTTATATAAGCTGCTCACTGGATGTTTTCACTCTTTTGGACATTTCTTTGTAAGACCTAGAGATGGTTCACAATTCTAGTAGATCAGCAGTTTTCAAGCCACCAACAACCATGCCACATTTACAGTAGTTTAAATGACCTGTCTTCCACATTTTGATGCTCAGTTTAGAATTCAGCAGATCTTTTTAGACCATGTCTGCATGCCTATTTGCATTGAGTTGCTGCTATATGATTGGCTGATTATATATTTGCAATACTTAGCAGTTAACTAGATATACCCAAGACGAATTAAAACTGTGCATTTTTTGCAGTTTATTTATTTAGATGTTTTATTTATTTATTTATTTATATTTTGATGAACAGCTACTGTGTTGCCTTTCAGCTAAATGTGAATGCTTGCTTCAGTATGTGTGTTGTAAAGCTCAGTGGACTGGCCAGTGTGAGGGGGTCAAGGAAAAGATTTGCTTTGAATGCTATTTTGGTTCACAGCTGTATTGATCTGCCCTTGGCTATCTCTGCTATTCAGCCATGTTTTATTTTCACCCATTTTAAGGATGTGCTGCAAAACTAATTTTGCTTGATATGCATTTCCTTTTCTCTGCCTCTCTCACACACACAGCTGACACCAGTCTTGGACCGGATGATGCTTTCGATGATAAGGCTTGCCACTGTGATGTGACAGTAGAAGATCTGTCAGCCCCGCTCAAAGCAGTGATCCGGGCCATTAGGTGAGAGTTCCACTTCCCAGAGAATTCACAAAGAATTCACACTGTGCACAATAAAAGAGTTTTTGTATAGTGGTTCATCATAGTCATTTTTGAGACATTTAGTTTAAATATCAAACAGCATAAATGTATTATGTTGAGTTTGGTGCCAAGGGCTCAAATAGCAGACTTATCTGAGTACCCCTTTTCAGATTTTTTTTACATTGATTTTTAATTTACTTAAGAATTAAAGAGTAAAAAATATATATATTATAATGTTTTTATTTATTTTGCAAGTGTGCACACAAGTGGAAATAACAAAATATATCATATTGCCTATATATAGCCAAAATAATGTATATAAACACAAAATGTGTATTACCTGACAAAAGTCTTGTCACCTCTCCAAGTTTTAGGAACAACAAATAATAACTTGACTTCTATTGGATCATTTGGTATTGGAATTGGCTGAAAGGCAAAGACCTCAAGAATATAATTATTTTACCAAAATAAAATATAATCATGTCTTGATGTTTAATTATTTAATTAGGACAGTAAGGTCTGATTTGCTTAGACAAAAGTCTTGTCACTTAACAGATATAATGTCAGTATATAATATTATAAAGTCATGGTGCAGTGGAAAATAATTTATATTGTGTATTATTATTATTATTATTATTATTATTATTATTATTATTATTATTCGAATGAGCTTGGATGACTGCATCCATACATCTCTCCAATGACTTAAATAACTTATTAATAAAGTTATCTGGAATGGCAAAGAAAGCGTTCTTGCAGGACTCCCAGAGTTCATCAAGATTCTTTGGATTCATCATCAATGCCTCCTTCATCTTACCCCTAGACATGCTGAATAATGTTCATGTCTGGTCATTGGGCTGGCCAATCCTGGAGCACCTTGACCTTCGTTGCTTTCAGGAACTTTGATGTGAAGGCTGAAATATGAGAAGGAGCACTATCATGCTGAAGAATTTACCCTCTCCTGTGGTTTGTAGTGTAATGGTCAGCACAAATGTCTTGATACCTCAAGCTGTTGAAGTTTTCATCCACTCTGCAGATCTCTTGCACGCCCCTATACTGAATGTAACCCCAAATCATGATTTTTCCTTCACCAAACTTGACTGATTTCTGTGAGAATCTTGGGTCCATGCGGGTTCCAATAGGTCTTCTGCCGTATATGTGATGATTGGGATGCAGTTCAACAGATGATTTATCAGAATAGTCTACCATCTGCCATCTTTTTAAATGGTCAACTAGAAGTCAAGTTATTATTTGTTGCTCTTAAAACTGGGATTGACAATAAGACTTTCGCCAGGTGTACATGTGTAATGGGAAAAATATCAGAAACTTTCTCAAAGTAACTGATCTTTGGTGGATGTTTGAACACATTTGACAACATTAGCATTACACTGCAAAACAATCCACTCAAATGCATCGTCGTCTACCATTGAAGGTTTACTTGTGATGGAACTGATATAAACAAGGGGTTCTGTTTTCACTCATTGATGACTGAGACATTCGGGTTACATCATTACCGCTAGAGGCCATTAATGTTACATCAGGTAATATCTTTCAATTCGATTGGCCCAAATTATTTGGGTCTCTAAGGAGAGTTGAGATTTTTTGCTGCTCCTCTTTCCCAGGGTGTCAGATGGACATGTTCACAGTCAGTTCTGCTTACACACCAGCTCATCTGACAAGAAGAAAATCTGACAGAGCTTTGACTCTGTATCGTTACAAAGACAGATTGCTGAGATTTGTTCTTCTCAATGTCAATATTTGCAGTTCTAGCTTGACTTTAAAGAACGTCACGCATCGCATAGGTTTGGGTTTCAGTGTGCCAGTGGTAATAACTGTGTTTACACAGCTAATGGTATCCATCACACATAGCTTTACTTCAACATAAACCTTACTTGAGTAATGTTATTATTAACAGTTGTTTTTTTATATATATAGTGGAGGTATACAGTATCTGACCAGATTTTTCACTGGGTCATAAAACGTTCTGGTTTATGACTTTTTTTCTGCCCTCTAGTGGTTTCTTTATGTACAGCAGTGAGGGAAAAATTAAAGGCCACTTTACATTTTTTTGCAGTTTCTCTGGATTGATTTTTGATTAGTAGATTTGTGTTTGAAATTAAGCATAATTTTTGTTTTATTCGGTGAGACATTTCTTCCAATATATACATATATCCATTTTTGTTATTTGAGTAATTAAAAAAAGCAAAAAAGGTGCGATGTTTTTAGATGTTTATGTGTCAATACTTTAGCAATGGTTTGACTTTTGGTTATTTTGTGAGGGTCTTGCTTGTTTTGTGATTTCAAATCTAACAAAATGAAACTAGGTTTTATAAATTGTATTGTAACTCAATTCTAGATTATCTGCATTCATGTTTTAACAAACTCCTAATCAAATAACAAACTCTTATTTATATTTATTTTATAAAAATATATATATATATATTATTATTTATATTTTATTTTTGTTTCTAGCTTAACCAATCAATGGTTGAACAAACACATTTACATTATAGTGTAATATAATATAACATAATTTAATTTAATTCTTTTTTATTGTTGTTGTCAGGATAATGAAGTTCCATGTGGCCAAAAAGAAGTTTAAGGAGACACTGCGGCCATATGATGTAAAAGATGTGATCGAGCAATACTCTGCTGGACACCTAGATATGTTATGTCGTATCAAGAGTCTGCAGACTAGGTGAGAATAATCAGCCAAGGGAGTATAGCGAAAATGTACTATTTTTATTCTATGTCTGTGGAGTTTTATTTTGGAAGTTTTATGTTTTATGCCATTGTTATTGTTTATCAAAATGTGCTGTACTGTACAGAAAATAGTTGGTTTTCTTAAAGCACACTTTCTTCATCTGGATATCCGTGTCTGTCTAATCTCTTTGTGTACGCTCTCATATTCAGGTTGGACACCATTGTGGGTCCACAGACCCTGAGCAGCAAAGCCAAGACATTTTCCTCTCCTTCCCTGCACTTGTATTACAGCCAGGCCAAGAGGAAACACTCTGCCCCAGGGTCAGCAGACCCACAATCCCCCACTGCAAGCTTCTTTACCTTTGAAAAATTCAGATATGAGTCAACTGCTGAGGTTGTGTGTCTGAATCCACCATGACTTTTACCTGTGGAAATGAACATTACTACAGTTTCAGATTTTAAAGGACATAAAACTTTGATATAAACACAACTAAATCAGTCAATCAATCAATCAATTTTTTACTCATTGGTAAACTTTTGCTTGTCAAATTATTACATTATTTTATTAGATTTAGATTATAAAAATGTCAGTGAGGCAAAGAAACTTGACATAATTCAAGATTGCAATCTTAAGAAGATAAAAATGATTGATATTTGACGAAAAAAAAATATATTTTGAAGAATGTTATCCAATTACAATTGAACCAATAGTCATTTACTTTTTATTTTTAATTATGTTGATGTCAGTAGCTGCATTTATATTTACCCTTCAAATTCACCTGATGGAAACATGTCTGTTTCATGAAAAACACCCAAAGATTGCAAAAAAGCTTTTACGCTTGAAAAAGTTGTTCTTTTTTTAAAGCTTGCTTTAAGGATGGCTTAGTAGGTGTCAGATGAAGATGAACTGGACATCTTTCTAAAAATACAGACAAAAAAATAATAATTAGAGCAATATTATATTTAAAGCAAAACAGAAAATGTCACCTGCATAATAACCTCCCAGAAAAAAACAAAAAAACACACACACATACACACATACCATCTCAAGTACGGGTTTTTAGCTTGGCATTAAACCTTGTATAACGTCCATATGTCTACTTCGGGGGAAAATAATAATAGCTATATCATTGATTGCAATATGAATAAACCTAATTTCTGTTGCCATGATTTGAATGACTTAATGTGATTATGGCTTTTATTTGAATAAGATTGGTTAATGGAAAGTTATCATTTTGCTACTTTTTTTTTTTTTCAGCAGATACATTGCTAACAACAGATAAAAATTTCTAACGTTTCATGCAAATCTGTAATCAAAGAGAACCTAATGGTTTCCTATATATGTATGTATGTATATATATATATA
>CAIGQZ010001313.1:13751698-13772643 GCA_903798205.1 Danio tinwini
AGTTGAAGTCAGAATTATTAGCCCCCCCTTTGAATTTCTTTTTCTTTTTTTTTTAATCATTCCCAAATGATGTTTAACAGAGCAAGGAAATTTTCACAGCATGTCTGATAATATTTTTTTCTTCTGGAGAAAGTCTTATTTGTTTTATTTTGGCTAGAATAAAAGCAGTTATTAATTTTTTAAGAACCATTTTAAGGTCAAAATTATTTGCCACTTTAAGCAATTTTTTTTCGACTGTCTACAGAACAAACCACTGTTATACAATAACTTGCCTAAATTACTCTAACCTGCCTAGTTAACCTAAAAAACCTAGTTAAGCCTTTAAATGTAACTTTAAGCTGTATAGAAGTGTCTTGATAAATATCTAGTAAAATATTATTTACTGTCATCGTGGCAAAGATAAAATAAATCAGTTATTAGAAATGACTTATTAAAACTATTTTGTTTAGAAA
This sequence comes from Danio tinwini, assembly GCA_903798205.1. Taxonomy (NCBI): domain Eukaryota; kingdom Metazoa; phylum Chordata; class Actinopteri; order Cypriniformes; family Danionidae; genus Danio; species Danio tinwini. The sequence continues at coordinate 13,752,151 of CAIGQZ010001313.1, forward strand.
TCTGTTGAAAAAATATTCTCTCCTTTAAACAGAAATTGGGGAAAAATAAACACGGGGCTAATAATTCAGGTGGGCCAATAATTCTGACTTCAACTAGCAAAGCTTACACTTTTGTAATGTTTACGTCTTGTGGTAATGAAGGTAAAAGTCATTATGCAGTCTCATTCAAAGATGTTTAATTATGTTTAATGTAATGTAAAACAAGGCAAATGTTCTGAATAAGAAAGAAAAACATCAGCTACTCTTAATTTGAGGTTCAGTAAGTAAATTTTTTATATATAAATGAATGATTTTCATCATGCATTAAATTTATTTAATTTAATGCATATAACTAAATCTAATGACAGTTACAAAATATTTATATAAAAAATATTAAGTAATTTATTTTAACCAGACATATGAATAATATACAATGTTTTTTGAGCAACCAATGGGATATTAGAATGATTTATGAAGGATCATGTGAAAATAAAGATGGGGTAATGAGCTCTCAGCCTTGCAGTGATGTTTTAAAAACAGAAAAATTTACTTAAATTATATTAATTATATTAAATTAAATCTGACCCCGAACTTTCAATGAAAGCGCATTTTTATTGATTTATTTATTTAAATATATTTTTTTGCAGTCACGGCTGGACACTATAGGATACTATAGATTTTACGTGTCACTGACCCAAAACCTCACGCTGTTGGCTCTGTCCTATAAATCCTCGAATCCTGTTTTTCATCAAGCTAAACTCTCTCTTTGTTTAACAAGGTTGGCTTGTTGTGCTAAACCAGCATAACTGATGCAATGCATGCTGTCAGATCGAATGTGCCTGTGTATACAACTAACTTCTTTTAGATCATTTCCTCCAGGCTTCCCCTAGAATATAGGTTTGTGTTCCAAAGCTTGATTGTTAAATGTGCAGTATGTAGGATTCAAAATATTGGATAGGGTTTTTTTTAACTAGGGCCCTTCTCTGACGACTAGATGCAAATGCATGTTGCCAGATTGACAGCACTAAAGGTCGTCACACACCGGATGCACCGCTCAGCGCTGCGACACGGCGCACACATGACAGTTGAAAGTATCGCACACCAGACGCGCACATTTGCAGGCTATTTAAAACTAAACTAATCAGATAGCGCTCTGTGGCATGGCAGAAATATGAACAGTGTCCTGAGTCATGGCTGGGCGCCGTCGATAGACGACGACTTGCGGCGCCAGTGTGTGTACCCTGATAGAAACTTATGTTTAGAATTCTAAATGCATGGCACTGCGTGGCGCATCACCGAGCGGCGCTTCTGGTGTGCGACCTGCTTAAGAGAAGCAAGCATACCTGATGATCAAGCCTTACAATGTGAGCTGCTTAGCTAATGCTTACATTTGTAATATTTGATTGTTTCGTAATTAAAAACCATCTCATGTGGATTTTTTAACTCAAAATCTGTTTCTAATTCCAGAGGCTGCTACTGTCCTCTGGAGGTTAGGTAGCCTTCATGACTGAAATTAAATATGATGGGTTTTCCACTAAAGCAACACAGGGTTTTGAAATATATTTGGGTAAACTGCAAGCATAATATGGTACACAAGCTCATTGGGAATATCTGCCCAGGGATACATTATTAAGAACCAAGAAATAAGTGCTTTCAGGTACATATGGCTGCATTTTGTGTGTTAAATGAAAGCTACTCTGCGGTACCCCTGAATAGGGCTGCACAATATATCGTTTCAGCATCGATATCGCAATTTGATCATCCGCAATAGTCACATCGTGTTTTTTTAGGCCTGTGACTGTGTGAGGGTTTTAAAAGCATTGAGACTTAAAAAATTGTAGTGTTTTTAACTTGATAAATTGATAACGAAAAATTCTATTAAATTGTTTATAAAACAAAGTCTATGAAGTATTATTTTACATTTGATTATTCAATTATTATATTCCTGAATACAGTTTAAAAAATACTGTCCTTGAAAAACAATAAAACGCTGGTTGTATAATTTGTATCTCTTCTTTTTTATTATTTATCTATGTGTGTAGATTGTTTTTTATATTTTAATTATACTATCCCCTAAAGAATCATCCCAATCAATCTAAAAGGATAAATTCTTTCCTAATAATTGTTCAACACATCTAGTGAAATTGTATTCATATCGAAAAAAATCGCAGTGTTAGATTTTTTTCAATATTGTGCAGCCCTACCGCTGACTGTTTATCCTCTGTATGGATGGCTTTTCCAGTTTGACTGGTTTGCTTGGTAGCTGACTACGTTGCCAGACTTGGGCAGATTTACATCGCCAGACTTGGGAGACAGAGCGGAACGTGGTTCAGTCTGGCAAAGGACAGTTCCAGAAACCAGGGGAAAAAAAGCAGTGTTAGATAGAAGCATGCAGCCATTGCTTTTGAAAACACTATCGGTTGGGTTGGTCAATTGATTTTAAGCTGGTATATTTTGCTCAAAGACAAGCTAACCGGCTTCTCCCATGGATCCACACAAGAAGGACGTTGAGATTGGCAGAAATGTACACAATGATATCTAGTTGATTAACAAGAAATGGCACGTATGAGAAAATGGGCCCCAGTAACGTATTTGAGATTGTCAAAAATGTATACAGCGACCTCTAATGCACTGGAAAACTGCAAGAAGATGTAGTCCAGGATACATATTTCTCTGTTGTCAAAAATGTGTCCCTGGGTACATATTTCCAATGAGCCTGGGTAGGGTATTTTTATGCTTTAGAAGAGCATAAAAATGCTCTTCTAAAGCATAAAAGAGCATGCTTTATCAAAAACTTATATCCAGCACCTTTCCTTCTCTGACATGGAGTTCCCTCCTAATCTAAAAAGAACAGATTTAAAATGGTCTAATGGTGAAGCAGCAGGTTTTGATAAAGCTTTGTTTTAAATATCAATGTTTAACTTTAGTCTTGAATAACTGGTGACTGATTTTAAACCAGTGACTTAGTTGCAGCATGTTTAAACTAGATTATTTAGACTTTTGTTTTGGCCAGTTATATATTTGTCTGTATGTCCGTTATATGTAACTGACCTGTGATCTGTAACATATCTGATCTGTAACTTGCATGTATCTCAGATTATCTTCTATCTTGCCTCTCTCATCAGCTTTCTCTTTTTACTTTCCTTGATGGCACAGCCTTCAAACTGTTCTTGACCCCAAATGTTCTCTTGTTTAGACTGAACTCAACCATGGGTCCACATCAGACACTCGGCACCAAAGCCAGGAACCTTTCCTCTCCTTCTCTACACTTGTATTACAGCCAGAGCAAGAAGAAGCACGCTGGGTCAGAGGCCTTTAGAAGGCTAGGGGACTATAGTCATAGGGCTTTACTTACCTTAATCACTTCTTTCTGCACAAGGAGTCCAATGGTGATGATTTATATAGCTCAAACTATTCAAACTGTTTAACTGACACAGTTTATACACATCCGTATACACGTACAACTGTATAAATAAAGCTTCCAAAAAGAATATTTGCAGTGCTGCCATATAAAAACCATTGCCTGCAGCCTAAGCAATTTTGTATTTATTAGACATATAAGCGACTTAAAAACATCTTGGCTAAAACAAGACTACATTTGAGCTATAAGTGAAAATCTAACAGACATCTAACAATAGTCTATTTGATGACTATAGTCTATTTTTAGAGTGTTGTAAGACATCTATTAGACTTTCGTTTAACTTAAGAAAGTCTAACGTCCCTTCTTTTTTTATGATTAAATTTTTTTTTTCTTTAATAATTTAACAGTACAAGCAGTTTACACATTTTTACATCCTTTTAACACCCCCTCTCCCCTCCCCAACAGCGGCAGTTACAGTAATTAGATGTTGCTATCATAAATCCAGTAAATACAGATAAATAAACTCAATAAATAAAAAAGCACACATACAAAAAATAATAGTAAACAAATGTTAAAACAAATAAATAAACAACACAAAAATAATAATAATAATAATAATACATAAATAAATCAAATAAGATATTTACACTTTTACTGTGGCCTTATTCATCCTCAAAAAATGCCAAATAATTTCCCCATCTTCTCTGATAAACATCCAAATTATCAAGTAATCTTTGTCCTTTTTTTCATATGCTGCCACCTTCCCCAATTCTGTAACCCATTCTTGAAATGATGGTGGACTTGCTGAATGCGATCCCTTCATAATGGTTTGTCTTCCAGTCAGGGGCGGTATGGGGCCCTAGCATTTTTGAAAAATAAACTGCATGTTAAGAAGTTACTCTGATCACTGGCGAACTGTTAAAATCTCTGCGATTGTGAACAACAGCAACAAAATAATAATCGGTCCATTTAAATTCATAAATTTAAAACAGCAGAAGCAGAAGGAGAAGCAGATCAGTTTGACTACAAGGGAAATACCTCACGTTTGCGGTGTTAAAACATTTACTGTCGATCTGCTCTCAATGAGATCTACTCTCAATGCTGCAGGTGTGAGAGACGGCTGTGTGGCACTGTGCCGCCTTTGAAATAATGGCAAGGGAGACACCGACAGGATGACCCGCAGCCCGTTGCGAAGAGTAACATATAAGAACGGTACAGTTCCTAGAAGTAATAACTTCAAAAATCTTAATAGTTATAGACAGATTTTACAACATATGATAGAAAATGTATAAAAGAGCAATGTGATTAATACAGGCTGCTTGGCATTGGTCGGACCCAACCACAATCCAGAAACATCCTGAATGTAATTGTGCAGCTTAACCCACAGGGTGGTCCTGTTCCCCTTGTGAGTGAACAAGGAGACCATCAAGTCTCCTTGTTTACTCACATCTCCAGCATTCAGCAGAGTCCTTCAACCCAAGCCTGAAAAGCCTACTCGGAGTCTAACAAAAAAAAATTCAACATTTTTTATTGTATTAAGCGTACTCCTAAATTTCTTGACATTACTTTACAGTTTTGGCAAATTTTCTTCCAATGTTCATCTTTAAATGTACAATTTAGATCCTTACTCCAAACAGTTTTAAGCACAAAATGGAAACTACTGCCCATCGTTTCCATTAAACTTTATACCCGCTGCCATATGCTCTAAGAATTACTGATTAATTGCAGTCCTCATTTGGAGCTCAACTTCCCGTCTTAAAAGTACTATTTAATAGATGTCTAACCTCTAAATATCTACAAAAAAAGATTTTTGTTGGAGCCAAAATGTTGGATTAACTGGTTAAATGATTGTAAATCTAACGTTCCTTTTATTCATTAATTTTCTTTTTGGCTTAGTCTCTTTATTAAGCAGAGGTCACCACAGCGAAATGAACCGCCAACTTATCCAGCATATGTTTTACGCAGCGGATGCCATTCCAGCTACAACCCATCACTGGCAAATGTTCCTTCTAAAATAAGAAAATATTTTTAGTATTACTTTATTTTATAAATAATGCTTTTAGATTTTATTATTTTAAGTCATCTTAAGGTAGTTGAGAACCACTAACATACAGTATGGGGATTGTAGACCATACCTGCCAACATTTGGTTCGTAAATTCCGGGAGACCGGTGCGTGGGGGGTGCGTGCACGAACTGAGGAAGGACGGGGAAGGGTGAGAGGTTTGGGGAGATGGGGCGGTTGCGCGCGACCGGAAGAGCACGCTCACAAGCACCAGGTTTCAGCCGGACTGTACCAAAATGCTAAAGAACTGGGGGTGGGGGGTGAAATTCCGGGAGTTTTCCGGGAGACAGAACAATACGGGAGACGGGTCTGAAATACGAGAGACTCCCGGGAAAAACGAGAGTGTTGGCAGGTATGTTGTAGACTGATTTTATTTTTTTGCATTACACAATCTTCATCACTGGACTCCAAGCTGTTTAAAAAAAACTGTTGTGAAGTCAGGAGATTAATATTAAATGTGTTGCACACACTGATTGATTTAACTGATTGATGCTGGTTTAACTCAAATGGTTCTTGCATGACAAAATTGAAGAGACAAAGAAGCATAAAACTTTTTTCTAACTCCTAGCAATAGTGAATCATATACTGAAACAGGAAATCTAAAATATATTATGAAATCTGTAACTAATATGCATATATGCATGCAATTCATTGGATTATAACTACATGAAAATGTAAACTATTAAAGGTAGATCAAATTCAGCCATTCTTTACATGGAGCAAATAACATTTAATGCTCTGAATATACAGTGAATGTTTAATTTACCAAACGTATGTCTCAACATGTCATTCTTACTATCTTTTAACAAAAAAAATAGATGATTGTGATGCACTAACATCATTTCTTTTTCACTAACTGAAGTCCAGCCTTTTCCTGCTGTGCCGTGCCATGCTCGAGCTTAAGGAACAACAGTGTAAAGGTGTACATCCTCATCATGTGCTCAAAATCACTGTTTGTTTCCTCTCAGGGTGGATCAGATACTGGGCAAGGGCCAGATTTCGGTGGACAGAAAAGGCAGAGAGAAAATCCTCCCAGAAGGAGAGTCTCTGGAGCATGACATGAGCATGCTTGGCCGCGTCTGTAAAGTAGAGAGACAAGTAAGCCATATGAACTTGGTATTCTAATGAAACACACTCTTATTTTGTAATAAGTTTTTGGGAAAGAAATTAATACTTTTGTCATACTTATTGTTTTCTGGTTTTCAGAAAAATAATACATAACTAAATGTCTGTGTTCAGTCCCAGTTCCAAGAGTTTTGGAATGTATTTATGGTGCAAGATGTAATGGTTATGGTGCAGGATGTAAATTATGTAATGTACGTATGGTGTAGGAGTCATAAATACATTCAGATGGACCATTTTCAAAAACATTAGACCAAACCAAACATTTTAACAGTAGTATAGTAGAATATATTTAAAATAATAATTAGAACTGTGGCAAGAAATTTGAGAAATCAATTCTCTGATCGATTTTTAAAATGCATCACTATTCTTTCTTGAATTGATTCTGAGCATAGTTTTTATCAGCAGATGGTGCCGTATGCTTTGTAATACAGTCCAGAAAGTATTGCAACATTTTGTGTTATCTGTTGGTATGGAAATGCTTCTGAAGCCCAAAGAGGTCATTGGGGAAGGTGGTAACAACAGCCAGTAAGTTGTTGGGAATAAAACTAAAGAGCATTTATAGTATATACAAAAAAAAAGAATACCAAATAAGGCTATCATGATTGTCAATAATAAGAGACATCCTTTATCATACACCTTCTAATTGTTACCATCAAATAAATAGTTAACTAACTAACAATCTAATTGTATCCTAAATTATCTTAAAATTAAATAATCTAAAATTATAATTTTAAGTTACGAAAGGTTTACATTACGCAAAGTTAAAGTTGAGAAAAGTGCACACAGTGTTAATAGTGAGCTAGGTTTACATTAATTTCGCACAAGCCCTCTTCTTTCTGAGCATCTGAGTATATAGTTAAAAACTAGCCGAGAGCGCCATTTGCTGTTATAATCTAAACTCTAAATCAATTCACTTCAATTTAAGATTTTTTAACACAGGTCTAATAATAACAATAATAAGCATAAAATCAAAGAAAATTCAATGAGATGTGTGTTTCTTATATGACACAGGTCCAGTCCATAGAGTCAAAGCTGGACTCATTGCTGGATATTTACCGGCAGGTGTTGCAGAAAGGCTCCTCTTCGATGCTCGGTTTGTCTGCTTTGCCACTATTTGAGCTGGATCAGACCTCCGACTACCAAAGTTCCCTCCATAGCAAGGATTTATCATCTTCCTCCCAGCTCACTGGCAGTGGTGTAACTCGATCCTGCAGCAGTAACCTGCACCGCGGTTTGCATCTTGCTTTGGCCCCCAGTGAACTCAACTTGGCTACCGGTTACCCGCATTCAGCCTCCTCCTTCTCGCCTTCCCCTCTCCTCAACAACCAACCCTCCAGTCCAGACAGTTTCTACCCATCATCCCCTCCTCCAATTCTCACCCCCAACAACCTCTCCAGAAGCCACCAGCGGTTTAGTGAGCTAACCAGGCCTGTCCCAACAGTCCATTCAACCTCAACAACCCTTCAGCTCCCGCCAATGGTACCAGCACCTCCAGGCCGGCCTACCAGCCTCATCCCAGAGACTCTACAGGAGAGCCGGGCTGAGTGTCCGAGCAATTGCCTGCTCGGGTCCCAAAACGAGGTTGAGTCAGACAAGGAGGCTGAGAGTATTCCAAGCACGGTACAGCTTCGGGACAAGCCTGAGCGCAACTCCAAGGAAGATGGGTCCTGGAGAAGACACTTGAGCCTTGACATTGATCCACTGATGCTCATGTCTTCCACAGCAGCTGCTTCGCTACAGGTCGAGCGTGGACTTGGTAAGTCTCTTTCGGCTCAGAACCTCATGCTACCAACCGCTGCTGACTGCCACCCTGCATTATCCACTCGGAGCAGCGGCAGCAGCAACAATGAGTCCAGCGACCGCGAGCCACTGACCGACTGGGGCGAAACAGAACTCTTTATCAATGACAAAGAGATGGACTTCCTCCACCAACAGAGCAACGATACCACCTTCTCTTCTGAGCTGCTACGGAAAGGAGCCAGCGGGACGTCTCCCAGTCAGGCTGGACCAAGAGATGTTCTCGAGTCCCATAACTTGCCTCACGTATGCCTCGAATAACCCCACCGGAGCACAGGAACGTCACTGTGGAGACTGGACACAACCTCATGTCCCTCATGTGCTTCTTTTTCAAAGGAGTTGGAGCGTCCCATACGTTCTGTATGTTTTTTATTTTTTTTGAGGAAAAGAAACGATGTTCTTATGGTTTTGTTCATACGTACATATCAATGCATGGACAATTGATCATATAAGAGAATATCTATTATTGGAAAGCTGTTGGGCAAAAAAAAATAAACATACTCCCGGTTTAATATATACCTTAAGCTCAGTCGACAACATGCGTACTGTAATCTTTCATTTGTAACATTTTAGAATGTATAGTAGATTTAATTTTATTGGGATATTTGTGATGTTTTGTGCGTGTGTGTTATTTTGTTGTCAATCATTTTTTAGTGAATTAGTTTGAATGAACTTCAACTTGCCCTCCTTATGTTACTGTAAAGCATTAATTAAAGTGAACAGCAGATTGGTAAACATTAATATGATCATTTATAACCAACAGTAACAATAGTGTCAGTGAGTACGTTTACATGGACATCAGTAATCAAATTATTTGCCTTAATCTAAATAAGACAATAATAGAATAAAGGTGTTCACATAAGTTGCTTTTTGAACGTTCCTTTCATGATCCCGTTTTACATGTTATCACACATAATACGATTAACATCATAGTGTCATCACGCTATGCACATTTCCTCTGGAGTTTCATGTAGTTTCAGGTGTTTCATTTTTAATTTGTCGACTAACTGCAGTTTATCACTTTCACTTTAATTCAGGAACATTTCATGCATGCCCCCATAACAAGTTGAGATATTGGCTGCGAGTACGAAGAAGTCAAACTTGCTGTCAAAGAGCCGTGTGTGTATAAAATATCCTGTTGCAATACGTAGCGAAAAGTACTACATGACGGTAATAGTTTGATTGTGGTGTTTACATGTCTGTACTGCACTTCACTAAAATCAGCATACTCCACATGTCTTAACTCAATTTCTGTTTAGTTCGATTATGACCTTAATCGTATTAAATTAGCCAAAAATTGCTGTTTACATGGTTGACTCTTAATCAGAGTATTGTCTTAATCGTATTAAAATTTGATTTATCGGTGTCCATGTAAACGTATACAGTGTGAATTTAGTAGGTTTTTATTTTACTAAACTTCCCTTTGTAATATTTGTTTTGACATAAAATCCTAAAATGACAGCAAAAAATGACAAGAAATTTACAGCCTGACAGTGGTAAGTTTCGGAAGAACAATTCAAACTTTTGATTGTATAGACTTACATTCATTCATTTTTTTAAATGTTACATTTTAAGACCAAGTCAATTCAATTTAAGAGATCATTTAAAGGGAATTTGAGTGGATTAATCCGCTTGTTAAGTGTGATGTCATGCAAAGTGGCTTCCGGGTCCAAGCGCTATATACAACTGTATGGGGAGACTCATTAAATTGTAATAATAAATGTTTACAAAGCAATGTAATACTTTCGAAAATTGTGATCATATATATATAAAACCAAACCTAATATCAGATGAAAGTGATTAATATTTATATATTGTTAAAATATTGGTGTCTGTTATGCAGCAAGTCCAGAGACTGTAGTAACCATAATTTTATATATAAAATTCACGTTACTGTGTGATATGGCTAAAAAGTGGTCTTAAACGAGGATTTCTTCATTCAAATGAGTAGCGGCTTAAACCTGGAAACAGTATTTTATATGTCATGACTTAACAAGTGGATACTCACAATACAATACTTGTAGATAAATTTTTAAGTGGTGAATTTCCATTTCATGTCCACTTTAAGAAAATGAGTGGAGAGTTACTTTAAAGATGATCAACATTATACTGTAGCACAAGTGTTGTCGGTTGAGCTTATCTTGCACAGAACCAAGAACATTTCTTTAAAATAATGAAGGGTTATGGTATACTGAATGAGCACCTCTTTCAGTCTTGCATGGATCGGCATGTTTAAAATGCAACTGCAAATAGGATTGGAAGCGTGTTTGCACCTGTAGTAAGAAAATCCTCGCTCGGAATTAAGATTCATTTCTCAATTTATTTTTTCTGAATGTCTGGTGGTCCACTCATTTGCATGTCTTAGAATTTATGGGGGAACAGCAGAAAACCAGATAGTCTTGGTCCACACTACAAAAAATGTTTTTCTTACCTAGAGGTTTTGTCTTGTTTCTAGTCCCAATGTCTACACATTTTCAAATCAAGAAGCATTTTCTAGACGAGGAATAAATATTGTCTTGTTTTGTGAAATAATGTGCCCAAATTGAGTGAGTTTTTCCTTAAAACAAGCTAAATAATCTGCCAAAAAAAATCTTGCTTTCGATTTGCTTGTTTTAAGAAAAAAATCACTTTTGCCACATCATTTATTAAATCAAGACAATTAGTTTTGCTTGTGTAAAAAAAATGCTTCTTAATTTAAGAATATTTAGATATTCAGACTAGAAACAAGACAAAAAAAAATCTTAAGAAAAGCATTTTTTTGCAGTCGTTAACCCACAATACTATGCAAACCTCAGCCAAAAAAGCAGGGTTTGCTAGCAGCTCCAGAAGAAACCCAAAATCAAATGCATCTTCACACTGTAGCCTAAACAGATATGCTTTCTAAATTTGTCTTTTAAAAGTCTTAGCATCTGAAGAAATCTGAATGTTGTGAGTAAAAAAGATGGCGAAACGTCTTGTGAAGAGGTTTTTTGTGACAATCAGGCTTCTTGAAGAAGACTGATTATAGGATTTGCTAATTCTTTAGTCCTTGTCGATATTTGGCTGCTAAAATGTAAAAAGAAAATCAATGAAGAACAAAAAGTTGAAAATAATGTATCATCGGCATCATCATGACAACAAATCACAATTGCAGTATCATTACTAATGATTGTAATTAAATGTACATTTTGATTCATTTGTAACCTGCATTCGTATAATCAGAAACGATTTGGACTGTCGAGTAGAAAGTCTCACATATGTGATATGTGTTTAAAATTGAATTGCATATTGCATTTCGCTTGTGTGTTTTTTTTTTTCAGATTTGTTTGTGTTTTTATCTGTAGCAAGTGAGCGTCTTACCTAAACCTCAGCTTCAAACATTTTTATTCCATGCTTCTGAATGATACAATAAGTGCTTTAGCTAAATGCTTGTCTGTATAACTTAGAATGTAACGTGAAACATTATTTGTAGAGTAACCAAGATTAGCTGGGTTAACTTGTTTTGTTATGTTTAGTTTCGTTTGTTTGGTTAAAAGCATCTGAGGTGTACTTAGAGGATGTTTTTGGCACTGTACTATTGGAAGCACAAATGCTCAGATGTGTATTGAGGAAACCTGCAAATGTGATGATGAACTGTTTTAACATAAATATATGCTTTAAATAAGATTTGTAATCCAGAGGTAGTTGAGTTGCTTACTTTGCTTTAGACTTGGGGTTAATAATATACACCAGAGAAATGAACTGAGAAAATGTCAACAGCTATGGAACTAACTGATGCTTGAAATGCTGATAAAGGTACAGAAATATTAGTCTTATTAACACATTATGATTAATATTCTTTCATTATTGCTTTTCTGAGAGTTTTTTTATTATTATTATTTGTAGTTCAATGTTTTACGGTGCCTTTTTTGCATTTTATTAAACATTGATAAAACCTCTGTATTCATAACAGCACTCTTACCTTGAACTCTTAATGAAACTATGTTTGTATTTCGATAATTGCACATTCTCTGTTTGGCTGTGAACTTAAAAAAAGCGTCTGTCAGTTAAAGCAGCATTTCTTTGTTTTACCACTAGATCAAATAATTTATTACACAAAAACTGGCCTTAATATACATGCTTGATAATGTTAGCATTCGCTGTCATTCAGAATAATTTATTTCATCGTTGTGCACATAACAGAGTTGATGCTCTGGGATTGAAAAATGCAAAATGAAAATTTATTATCATCATAATACTTAAATAAACAAATGACTTGAAACTTGGCCTGGTGTGCTTGATGTTGATGTCTCAGAATGTCTCGTCTTACTAACAGTATTACAGTAGTTATAGGGACTTTATAAAATCCATTTTTGTTTAAAATTTTTTGAAAGGTACATCCCAGGTAGCAAAGAATTCTGGTCCAGATTTGACATAAAGCTGGCACAGCAGGCATTCATCTGGCACTGGCATACAGCGTATGGGCCAAATATGGCCCGGATTTGGCAGAGGTGACACCGTCTTTAAGGCGGCATACAATACTTGGGCCAAATGTAAAATGTAGTGTTTGGCCCAGATGTTAATTGATATGTGGGCCATGTAAGTTTGGCCTATCTGGACCCCCCATTTAAAAGACATTTTTATTATTTCAAAATAAAGACCAATCAGATCGCTTTGAGAAAAAAGTGCAATGCCTCATGTGTTATAATTTCATTGCAGTTGTGATGCACTAACATATCTGGCCCAGTTCAGGCCTAGTTATAGGTTATTAACTTGGCCCGGATATGGTCCATGTTTTGCCATTGTCAGGCATCCGGACTGAGTCCAGTCATGTACCGTAATTCACTGCGGCATGTGGGCCAAGCAAAAGCTGATGGTGTGGGCCAGAGCTGGGCCAGAGAAATTTTGCTATGTGGAATGTAATGCATATAATGAGGTTAGAGGGAAACAAAAAAACTAGCTTAAATATCCAATTGTTTTTAAATGAGCCTTTTATACTCCTGTTGTTGTCGTCATCATGACTGATGTAAGTAAGCACAACCAAGATGACTGATGTTCACTTAAAGGACACATACCGCAAACACTTGTGTGTAATGGCAGTCCAGAATTAACTCCTTCTGATGAAAGCCATTTATTAACTGTACATCTCTGCCCATACAATATTAAGTATTTCTTAGACAATAAAACAGCAATGTAAGCATTATTTTTACTGTTATCCAAAAATCCTATATGTAAAATAATCTAAAAATAAACAAAAAGGCTAAAGAGGTAGAAGCATTTCTTGATATTATAAAACAACATTCAACTTTATCGAGGACACATTTTTACAAATCCGAACAAAAACAATACAAGAGACAAAAAAATCTATGAAAAATTACAGTGACATATTTATTTTTTTTAAATATTGTAGCCATTTTAAGGCTAATGGTTCATAAGTGAGAAAATCTGACCGACTTTAATGCTGAGTTTGTCAGTGTTCAGATTATACTGTTTACAGAGGCTTATAAAATACAGCTGTACACAACATTAAGGTTGGCACACCATCTGACAAACATCTGGCTTCCCTGTCTAATTCTTTTAACTGAGTCATGAGATGCAAAGGCAGGGATGTGCTGCAGAGACAATTTGTGGGGCAGGGGCTCAAGTGCAAAAATGGCTTTATTTTATTAATCATTTAAAAAAATTATAAATTAAAGGATAGTTCACCCCAAAATTCAACCCATACCGACTCTTAATGTGGACACCATTAGCCTACTGATTGAAAAAAGGTGGATAGTGACTAGAACAGAATTAAATTTTCTAAAGAACTCTATATTGTTGTGTACAGTGTCATTATTATACCACTACCATTTTTGTAGTGTGTTTAATTATTTTTTGATAGCTGTCAAATGATAAAACAATAAAATGCAATAAACATAGTATCTCAGGTAGATTTTTAAACAATATTGTCCATCAAAATATTGCAATAATAACGACAACAACATCTATTTATTTGTTGTTGTTTTAATACTTATTAAAAAAGTAATAATAATTTGAAATAATTTCAGTTGTCTTTTCACGTTTTTTGTGAGTGGTCACGTGAGCGGAAATTGGTCAAAATGATCAGTACAGTAACGGTAACGTAGTGTGTTGTGGTCGCTCGGGAGGAGGACACAGTGAAGCGTTGGTTATCTCAAAATTTTTTGTTAACGTTACATGTTGTTTGTTTTAAATGTCGGATTGGGAAGATGAATACGACGGGGATGGTGTGGCGGTTTCAAAGCAGTTACCTGCTAAACCAGCGCCGGTAAAATCATGGAGGCCTCCGTCACCTCGAGGCGCGCGCAATCGAGAAACCTCGAGCACCGGTGCAAAATTCGGCGGAGACGGAGAGCAGTGGATGAACTGGAGGAACCAAGACTCGGATTTTGATGTATTTGACGGTGCAGCCGGTAAAAATAACAGTTTCAGTCGATCCAGGACTACACCAACACGAAGTCGCGGTGACGGAGACCGTGGATATTCATCACCGGTAACTCTGAATGTGGAAAACTCATTGGTCGGGAGAATAATAGGTATGAAACGTGTTTTGTGATGTTTAGGAAGTTTTTCAGGCTGTCAGGCTGATCCTGTTTCATAAACTGATTGAAACCGTTTCTAAAAATAGTTGGTTATTGTTATGTAACGTTACGTGGTAACCACATTAGACCCCAGCGGTTGTCAGGAATATTTACGATGATGTTTGCTACTCAAGCAAAAATAAATAAATAACTTGCTCATTCAGCATTTAGTTTTTACAATGAGACACTGCAGATGAAATTGAGGTGTAGTTGGTTCTATTTTCACAAATTTGGACTTTATTCTTAATATTATAATTTCAGGAGAGTAACTTATTCTTTGCAAATTATAAATAATGTTAACGTTAGTGAAATCATATTGGCAACAAATGACTATCAAAGTACAACGTTGTTCACAGTCAGTTAAATAGTGCTAATGTTGTTTTGACCTTCCATGCAGTGTGTAACACAGCTCTAAGTGATATGAAATATCCAGCTAAAGCTTAAATCTGTTTTTAAAACTATTGATTCATCAATCTTAAAAAGTTTTTAAAACTATTGATTCATCTAAAAACAGTCGACTCATAGTGGTTTAAATGAATCGTCTTGATAACGAGTCTTTAGCCGTTTCGGCGTGACGTCGATACGAAACATAATGGTTGCGCGTGCAGACCCACAAAATTTAAACCTGCGGCCCGCCCACTAACACAGCAGCAGTTCTCGGTTTTGCTTGAACTTGCTCCCAAGACAGGCAAACAGTACATACTGTCATGTGATTGACCGCGCATTGGGCACTCAAGGGCACTAAGCTGTTTGCATTTAAAGGACATTAAATTTTTCTGTGTGAAATACAAGGGATTTTATATATACTAGTATTGAACAGTTCATTCCAGTGCATTAATTTGAGAGTATGCTGTCGGAGCTAGTTTAAGCCAAACAGTGAGAACAGCGCCTACTGGGGTGATAGAATAAGATGGTCACAGAATTTGGACATGTGCAAAATAAGGACAAATTATTAGGTACAAGTCAAACAAAGGCACTCTGGACTTCGGGCTGGTGCACAGCACTGGTTGGGCAAAGCAGAGTACAGGTAAGCCCTGAGAACATTTCACGGAAGAGGTGCCACAGCAATGGTTGCAAATAGAAATGATCTACAGCTGAGAAGGGAGAAAAGCTGCAAAATGAAAGATGATTAATGAAATCAGACCTGACCCATGACACATTTCATAAGTGTAAGTAAATAGCTGCCTCCTTGTTTTCTCTAGCTTGTAAAGTATGTATTTAATTGTGTTGTTACTTGTAACCGCTTGCACTGTATCAGGTTGACTCTATATTCCCATATTGCGTCTAATGCCACGTTAAAAACGCGACGCGTGCTGCATTTAAATGTTTTTGTAGTGTTGCACTGCTTTCAGGGGTGAGGTGTCTGAAAAACACTGTTGAGAACCGGGTACTGTTTACTGTGGTGTTAGTAAGTTTACTTTGAAGTGTGTTTCGGGCGTCCACTGCGATCGGATCCTATACCAATGTTGGCGACCCGGGGGCTTAAACTGCTGGGCATTTTACTGTCTCGCGCAGAACGCTGTCGACCAATCGCAACAGGCTGTCATCGTCCAATCACCGTAGATTAGCTTCCCGCTAAGGAGGGGTTTGGGAACAAATTAATCGCAGAACGATTTGTATGGGAGTTGGATAATTAGGTAAAAATAAATGCATAATATAAGACCATGAAAGTGTTTTTTGACCTTGCATGCATATCAGCCTGTTGTGGGAGACCCATAAAACCGAAATATGACCCTTTTTAATGTATAATAGGGGATCAATAAATATAATTTTATACTTTTCTAGCGCAAAAATGATGTACATTAGATTAGATCTGAATTATTGACAAACTGGAGCCAAGGTATTGACAATCTAGAGCCATAGGTTTTTACAAAAGGAATTTTTTATTGTCGTTATCATCATTTTATAACTCTGGAAATACTGGTAACATTTTTACATTTGCTTGCTGTGTAAGATCAGGCGCAATATTTATGTCATCATCAGTCCCTAAAACATTCAGAATATGCGTAAGAATAAGACTGTTTTGTTTTTGTCTGCTCTACAGTGTCTTGCCACCCTAAGTGATTCTGAGCAGGTTTACAATACAGTATGTGACTAAATTGTCAAGAACTAAAAAAAACAAAAACTAAATCAAGAACTAAATTGTACCGTACCATTGGAGCTGGAATTGTTGAATCAAGTTTTAATGAGTTTTATGAAATGGTTCATGTGAACTAGTTAACAGAAGTGATTTTGTCTGTTTTTGTTTTCTGTTTGTCGTCTTAGGTCGGGGTGGTGCGAAAATAAGAGAGCTCGAAGAGTGCAGTGAAGCATCAATAAAGGCAAGTTAAATACACCAGATCTACCAAAACTCAGTTTAGTAACAAGCTCAGGAGAGCTTGTATTTACACACAAGATCAAACTTTAGTTTATTTGAATATATATTTTTTTAATATTTGCCTAAAATGATATGATCTGTTAGTTTAATTTTGTCCAAAAATGACTATATACATTAGGCCTGTCACGATAAGGAATTTTTGTTGTGCAGTATATTGTCACAGAAATTGTTGCTATAAGCAATATTATTGTAATAATTTAAGATCATTTTATGCCATTGATTATATAACAGCATAATAATGCAAATAGCCATAAACACTTTCAAATACTTATCATTCTTAAGATTATTTAGATTATATCATTTGATGTTAAAAAGTTAGATGTCCTAATATATACACTAAATGTCCTATTAGGTAAATGTCCAATTATAGGTGACTGAAAAATGGCTTTAATGGTATTTGTGAATTTGTAAATGTATATTGCAATGACAAAACTTAATGAGGTTATCTTTAAGTATTGCATGATAAGTTGATATATATTTTGTGACAGGCCTACTATTAGGGGTGTGAACCTACACTGGTCTCAGGGTTCGGTTACGATTATCATGCCATCGATTCGGTTCAATTCGATATCTCGGTGCATCACGGTGCATTGACGATTCTTTCCATACACAGTTTTATATTTTCTTCACAGCACAGCAATTCTTGTATTAAAATGTATAAATATAATTATATACTATTTGTTAAACAATTTAATACAAACAGTCAGATATATAAACTGTACCTTTAAACAACACGAGCATTTATAGCAAATAAACAAATATAAATATCCCGCTAGCTTTCTGAGCCTTGTCTACCAAGTTCTCTTACACCCCTTTGATTGGTCACGCGCTCAACAGAAAGGGCTGCGATTGGCTCTTACACGCTGACGCTCTTCACAGATGCACTCATGGGCCACAGTGTGAGAGAGAGAGAAATTGAGTTTACTTTCATTCTTTTAATCGCCGTGAAATAGGGGCTTTTGCTGTGTCTGTGAAACAGTGTTCAGCAAACACACTCGCAGTGAAATTGTGCAGTTGCTGAGTTTTTACATAGTTAGAGCGTTGGAAATCCTCGTGCTCGCGGCTCGCCTCCCTCGCCATAGTAAGCTACGGCGACACAGCGCATGTGAGATAAATGACGTCAGTACATAATAACCGGTTATGATTATTACTGAACCGATACTGAATTATCCGTGTCTGCATCGCGGTGCACCGAAGAAATTATAAATTTTGGCACCCCTACCTACTATACATCCCTTTTTTTTTTTTCTTTTTGCAATACTGTTGGATCTGATTTATATGAAGGAAACACTGAGAGAAACTTATTCTTTATAAAACCTACTGTTATGATCAAAATAAAACTTTGAGAAATGTCTGATGATGGGAAATGTCAATGTGGGATCATAAGAGTTGTGATCTTCATTGCATTATACGCACTCTTGCAGAAATGGATGATGTTTCAAAACTTTTATCAAGGTAGTTTGAAGCAAAGCAAGTTGAAGGGAAACAGGACTGCTTGAAGTAATTGCTTAGCGAGCATGAAAAATAGCCCTAGCAGGAAAGCTAAAGGAGGGCAAAATCCCACCTTCGGATTTAAAGCCACTAATAAAAGGCTATATTTTAAACAAATGAATGGGAGAACAGAATGGGATTAGTGCTCAAAAAATAAACCTTTTGAAATTCAGCCAGAAATAGGAAGAAAATCTAATTTATTTTTTAACTCGAGACATGATGAGACATTTTTAACTCGCACATGAACATTTACTAAAAACAGAGAAGAACCACCAAAATGGCAATATTGTAGCAAAAAACAAACTGTTAAACATATTGTTGTGGAATATGTCCCTATTTTTTATGTTATGATACAACAGTTTTTATCTGGAGAGACTTTAAAGGGCACCAATGGTGAAAAATCTACTTTTCTAGCTGTTTGGACAGACATTTGTGTATGTATGGTGTATAGACCGTCATATTAGGGTGATATAAACACACTCAGTCCTTTTTTTTAATTTAACAACATAAAAACGGTGGACCAATTGGAGCGGTTTTCAGACCGACCGCAATTTGACGTAGGAGTGCGGTCCCCCCGCCCACCGAATTGATTCACAGCTGCGTATTAACATGTCTCCGTAGTAACGTGTAATCATATCAACCAGACACAGGACCAGGACGTGAGCAAACTAAGCAACCATAAATAAAAGGTCTGTTCAGTTTGCTAGGATCATCAGTCATCATCAAATGTGATCAAGAGTGAGTTTTACAAGTTTAAAATGTTTTAAAACAGTGCATGTGTGTAATGAATTACAGCCATTTACTTCATCAACACAGCCGCGTGTCAAAACAATCATAAAAGAAGACGCTTTAATCCTGGTTTGTGGACATTAAATCAGGTTTATTTTGTACATTAACATAACAGACATCCATACAGCAGTGGATATTAACCTGTATTCTGTCACATTTGCATGCAAAAACAGTGCAAAGCTAAATGTGCGCTGTCTGTGTGTGCCTGTCAGCGCTGTGTGTGTGTATTTGTGTGTGTGCGTGAACTTTGTAATGACATTGTGTGTGACTCATCCTGCAACTCCACAACATGCATCAAATACTCATTGGTAAAGTTCTTACTGTTGTTTTTCCTCACAAACGTTACGTGAGATCTTATTCCTTCGTGTTTGTCTGTTGTCTGATGCAGCCTAGGGAGCCGCTGCCAGGCACAGGCACGTGGAAACAGTGGGCGTGAAGTACTAGCCTTAAAGGCGCAGTACACAAAAACAGCTAGCTTCTGCTAAATGCTACAAAAAAGAAACTTATAAAAGGTATAATAAATAATCTGTAGGTGTTTTGAGATGAAACTTTACAGACACATTCTGGAGACACAAAAAACTTATATTAAATCTGGAAAAAGTGATAACCTATGTTAAAAGTTAAATATTTTTAAATGTGAATCCTTCTAAAATTGTAAAATTTTTATTAAAAGTAAACCTTAAAAAAAACTTGTTTAGAGTTTTATCTTTTATTATTATTATTATTATTATTATTATTAATGTATTTTACCTTGTGTATTATTTTTGGCTGTTTATGAATTTTAATTGTTAGAATATTTTTATAATTATAAATGTAGTATTTATAAAATGTAGTAAACTTGATCTGTTTTTTTTATAGCCATAATAGCCATAGTAGCTGAAACGGCAATAAAATCAAAATTCTCTCTCTCTCTCTCTATCTCTCTCTCTCTCTCTCTCTCTCTCTCTCTCTCTC
>CAIGQZ010001313.1:13787643-13801047 GCA_903798205.1 Danio tinwini
GAGGAAAGCTGGAAACCTTGACTTCTATAGTATTTGTTTTTCCTACTGTGAATGTCAATGATTACAGGTTTTCAGCATTCTTCAAGCTTTATTTGTTATTGCTTAAATAAAGAATCTCACAAAGGTTTGAAACAACTTAAGTGTGAGTAAATTGTCATTTTTGTGGTGAACTATCCCTTTAATCAGATTTTGCTGCAAGAAAGATGCACAATGACCACTATTTGATTTGTGTGGTGACCTGTGAGAGTATGATCAACTGTATGGCTATCCATTTATGATCCTCACTGTTTGTTTCCCTTGCTGAATAGAGCTGACGACCTCTCCAGT
This sequence comes from Danio tinwini, assembly GCA_903798205.1. Classification (NCBI taxonomy): domain Eukaryota; kingdom Metazoa; phylum Chordata; class Actinopteri; order Cypriniformes; family Danionidae; genus Danio; species Danio tinwini. Next base: position 13,787,971 of record CAIGQZ010001313.1, read on the forward strand.
GACCTGTGTCTTCAGGGTATAGCGGTTCAATCTCTGCATGGAGACCGAGAGCAATGCGACAGAGAAGAGGCCCTGCAGGACTTTAAAGATGGTACAGTATGTTAATAAGCAGCAAATAGAATGGTGATTTGTCATTTCTGTGCCAATACCAGTAATGCTGACAAATAGCCTCAAACAAAGCCAGTGCTGTGATGAACTGCTTACTGCTTTGTTTTTAATCATGACTGACACCAAAATTGCATACTTGATTAGTACTGGGCAATTAAATGAAGAGAAATGCAAACCAAAATTTAAAACCTTTAACAGATAACATTTCATAATTTAATACTGTAATACTTTCCCCTTCAAAACATATTACAACATGTGAATTCAGTATTATACGCTACATGTACAGTATGGCCATTCTGCTTGCAACTTTTTTAGAATTTTGCAAGTGGTATAAATAAAGACTTGAACCTTTTAATCAACAACTTCAAATCACTTGCACGTGTGACCCAACCTTAAATTTAAGGATGAATTATTTGATTTCACTCACCAGGGATTGAGGCTTACAGTAATTTTGGTGTACTGAACAGACTGACAGAGTGTTTTAGTTTCCCTGAACTCCAGTGTTATATCAGAGGATGCACAGCATATCTGACGCACTGTAAACTCATGATCTGTAGTTTTATTAGGCAGGAATAGCAGCAATTCAAAAGCTAGCGATTTTGTATGACAATCTGCATCTTGATTTTAGCAAAACAGTTTGACTGAACACATACAATGAGATTAATATTCAGAAACCCAGCAGTTTATCTGTAGGCCAGAAGCAATAGTTTTAGTGTTTTTATTATATATATATTTTTTGAATGACCTATAAGTTGATCTTTGTTTTTAGGAAACTAGCTTTTTGCAAGAAAACTGAAATTGCTTTTAATCCATAACGTGTTTCAAGCGACGTGTTTTTGAAATATTCAACAAATAACAAAAATATAGCTTGTTTTCTTCAATTGTTTTTTATCACTAAGAGAAGAAATGCTCTATTTTATTATGTTTTTGTACTGATTGTTTTGGTGAGTTGCTGTTAAGTCATATGCTTTTTCCTTTTTTCAAATAATTTGAATTTGCAGTTTAAGATTATTTGTATGTTTTTTAATTGAGGAATCTCACTTTTTAATAAAAAAAATTAGATTTTCATTGCAACAATGGCAGAGTAATTAAGAAGCTATTGTCTATCTACATGATTACGTGCTTCTGGAGAACCTGGCTAATCAGTGCATAATGAGAGTTTATTATATAACTGCATAACTGCAGTTTTCTGTTGTCAGAACATAACCAACCCTCTCTTTCTCGAACACAAGTGCATGTGCCTAGGTCATTGCCATGGATACAATCCGAAACCCAGTCTTATCTAAAAATAGAAGCCAGCAGCAGTGGTACCAAGTTAAAAAAAAAAAAAAAAAAAACATTTTGAGACTTTTGCATGACCTTGAAAAATACAATGTGTCCTAACCAGACGGTTTTCAAGTTACTAATAATAGATTGTTACTTCTAGTCATGTTGTCGTATTTTAAAACATTTCCTAGTTACAATTAATTGAAATTGTGAATTTCTCAAACTTTAGGAAAAAAAATCAAGATTTATTTATTTTTTTACCATATCACCCAGCCCTACTTAAACAAAATTAAGAATGGAAAGACACTTGGTTTCCAATACCAAGTGTCAGGTGTTAAAACGATCTGATGTTATCATCTACCTGGCTGCTGTTGAAGGTCGTGTGCGTATTCTGGTGGCGACTGACCTTGCCTCCAGGGGGCTAGATGTGCATGACATCACGCATGTGTTCAACTATGATTTCCCGAGGAATGTGGAGGAGTATGTGCATCGTGTTGGGAGAACAGGTCGTGCAGGGTAAGTCAACCAGGGTGTGACAGAATTATCAGAAACCATAAGAATTAGGATAACAATGGAATAATTCAGGCTCTTTATGTAAATTGAGTGCCTGTCTTGAATCAGGAGGTCCGGTGAATCTGTAACCCTGGTGACGAGAGAGGATTGGAGAGTAGCAGCTGAGCTAATCACCATCCTGGAGAGATCTGGTCAGGTAAACAACTGCAGGCATTCACTCCCTTCATTATGTCTGTCACTCTCTGCTATGCAAATCTCTACCTCAGGCCCTTCTAGTTAGAAATGTGGAGATTCTTACAAATTGTATTGTGTATTTGTTATAAGAATGTTGTGCTGTGAGTAATACAGACAGAAAAAACAAATACAAATATCAGATTAGTTTATTAATATCCAAAATCAAACAAAAAGTGCTTAAATAATGTGTTTGTGGAAGTAAACTTTTTTTTTGTCTGTTAAAGCCTAAAGTTTTGGTATTGCTATTTTCAAATTGGTCCCATTTTTCAGAAACTTTGGTTTCACTCTAGTTTTTTTGGTTCATCAATAATATTACAGAACAGCTCATTGCAAAAAGTATTGTACATTTGAAGATGTATTTGTTACTTTCATTTTGGATGGTAGTAAAATTCCCCACACTTAACAAGGGTTTTGAACAAACTTTCTGAAGCCTCACTGCAACAATCTGCCAGTAGAAGTTACTAAAACAAATGTTTTTGTTTTTTTTACCACAGCCATTTGTGTACACTAAAAAAACTATTTTGCTGCTTGTTCAAACTACTTGTGCTAAATAAGCTTAAACAACACGATACATGTAAATTAGCTTTATAGCTAACTCTGGCACGTCATGTTGTACATCGTCTCTGTATAAATAAATAAAATAAATAAATACTTTATTTTTTTTCAGGGGATCTGTATAAAGGAAAGCATTTTTTCTTTTTTTTTTTTTAGGATGTACCAGAAGAACTAGTACTAATGGCTGAGCGTTATGAAAAACACCGCAGGGAGAAAGAAATGTTTGGACCCAGGGGTGGAAGAGGAGGAGGAGGAGGACGAGGCGGCGGTGGTGGAGGAGGACGAAGAGGTGGTTATAGAGGAGGCTCAGGCCTGCCATTCTGATCTATTGGAAGGTAATATTTAAAAAAATAAAGTGGTTCAGCAGATGTTTCTTAAAGAGATGTGTGCTTTTTTTATCTGTTACTGTAGTATTTATTTTTGATTGTGTCTTTCAGTTTGATGCCACTGTACTCAATGGGTCCATAAGCTTTTAAAATGTTAATCCTCTCATTTGTAGAGAGGCCTGTAAAGTCATTGTAATTGACTATTTACGTTTTGTAAACTGATTCATTTATGCTTGATGTTTCTTTAATGTTAAAAGATTTTTTTTTCCTGGTTCAGTAACATTATCTATGTTGAACTTAGGTAAAGCAAGCCTAAATGTAGATGATGTAGCCGTGTTGTTCAGTTGAATACATCAAATAAAAGCCTGTAAAAACGTTTTTTAAGATGTTTATTGTACATTTGATCATCAAGATAAAAGCACAACACATACATAAATAGAAATCAATCACGAAAGGGCACCCCTTTTGCTAAAATGTAATACAAGTCTTTGGTGTCTCTGGAATGTGTCTGAACTTTCATCTTCAGATCATTTATGTAATCCTGTTGAAATTTTTGGCCAGAGTAAAATGACCTGATTTTGTGGGTATGCCTTTAAATGCAAATAGAGCAGTGTTTGGTCATGTCCGCTTCAGTAAGCATAGGCCAGTGATGTGATTTGTATGGTTATGACATGGCAACAAAGTGCAGTAAGAGTAAATGCATGACAACAAATATCTGTAAGACAACGCTAGTTTTAACCCCATTTGCTATTGATTTATATTACGATTTGTTCCAAAAAATTATATAAAAATACAAAGTGTGCCACTACAACTTGAAGTTGGTTCACAGATAATTGAAAAAGATAAATCCTTTAATCTCAGTTTCTTTGCAAATCCTATCATGTATTGCTGATTTAAAAACAGAGCTGACTGAGGTCACAGTAATACATGCCTGTCTTTCAGTAGCAGTGGTGATGTCACATTATGGATGGTCTTGGGATTGATGGATTCTGGTTTACTTTTATTTTTTATTATTTTTTTAGATAAAAAAAGAAGACTAGATGAATTTATCATTTTAAGATGGCTGTGTACACACAATTCCAACACATTTTGTTTAAACACCTGGATTTTTGCATAATAGGTGCCCTTTAACTGAATATAGGAAATTTATTGTTCAGTTGAAATTCAATTTCTTTTGCCAGGAAATCACAGTTGCTAATAGAGACATGATTTAAGAGGTTGTGGGATGGAATGAAGAAGTTTGGGAGTTGATGATTTCTCAGATGTTTGATAAAATCTTCCAGAAGCTGCTGAAAACAGTTGGTCAGCTCACTGTAAGCCCACTCACTGTCAGTTCCTCTTGAAGCACAAGCGTGGAGCAGGGTGGTCTTTGCATGATAAGAGCAGAAGCTGGACATCTTAGTTGATTTGGACTCATAATTTTTGAGCCGTTGTAGAAGATACTTCAGAAGTTTTAGACACACTTTCCTGAAGGGTTGAAAGAAATTTAAACAAATCATAGTTTGTGATTGAGTTGTTGAATGGCTTGAATGTGCTTGTTTCATTGTACTTTTAGAATTTTTTTAAATGTTTATAGTTTCTTTCTGTAGATGAGTATTTTAATGGAAGCAGACAAGAACTCACACAATGGACAATTTCTACACCAAACTAAAGTATCTTACAGTATCAAGTGCAGTACAGTAAAGTATATTTGATAAGCATATCAAAGTTTAATATATAAGGAGAACATGATATTTACCGGCAGCATTTCTGTCCATGACCCTCACAGCATGTCTTGGTGTGGCCATGTAGATTCAGAATTTCTTTTTCGATATGTGAAAAAGAGATTCGCCAGGAATCTGCGTAGAGAATAATTTACAAACTATTTGATGATGTTATTTTGTGCACTTGCTCCATTCATACAGAATAATGTAATGTAAATTCCTGACTGTTGGCATACTATACCTCTTGCCACAACTCCATCATGCTCTGCATTTCCCATCCCCTCATATTTAGGCACCAGGTAGAATGGCTGACGCTTCATATTAGCTTTTTCTTTTGTACCAAGCCAGTGTTCTACTTTGAAGCCATCCTTCGTAAAGTCTGGCCAGCTTGCACGGTGAACTTTAAGACCAAGAACAAAGTCGACAGAAATTTTCTTCCTACCTTCTGTCACTTCTAGTGTCACTGCAGGACACTTTGGCTTTTTTCTCTGAATTTGAATTTTGTCTATAAAAAAGCATGCAAAAGTTTTGGTTAATGTCATATGAATGATCATTAATTTGAAGCAATCAAGTTTTTTTTTTTCATGACTAGTTTTTTATGAAATAGTTTTTTTTTTTGCATGGTACCATGACAGTTTTGAAGATGGCATCTTATGTTGTCTTGCAACATAAGGTGGCATGCAGTTTAGGATGATCATCTTGCATTGCTGCTGCAACCTATGTTTACTGACTATCCAATAAAAATTCTATGTAAAACAAAGTTTAGATAAAAATGACATGGTGCTAAAACGTAAAAATCGAGGAGGCATAATGCTAAGTAAAGAGCATGTGGGAGCAATGTTCTTGCTTGCAGGAGGTCCCATTTAGGGACATAAATATTGCTCAGTTTTTTTTCTATGAGCACATGCTCATGACATTCAACTCTAACCCGTGTTGTAAGGGTAGGCTGCCATACAATAAGCAACATCACACAGGCTATGTAAGTGGTTATCCCATAAGCTAGAAAATTCTGGATTACTTGGAAGGTTGAAAAATTATTATAATCTAGCTTTATGTTCTCACAACAAAGTATGATCAAAATGACATGGTGCTAAAACGTAAAACAGGGTTTCTGCTGATATCTTAATGTCAAATTTAAGATCTTTTTAAGACCATTAAGTATAAAATTTAAGACCTATATCACAATATCAAAAACACGCATACACATAAAGAGAAAATACAAAATCACAAAATTAGTGGTAAAATAAATGTATTCAAATTGAACAATATTAAAGACAGGTTAAATGCACAATTGAACTACAGAAAAAACAAACAAACATCTAAAGTCTGATTTATACTTTCGCCTGGTGCCACATCGCACACCTTACGAAACGGACAAGGCGTTTATACTTAACACGTTTGCCATTGAGATATTCTTTTAAATAACAGGGGCCGGTCAAAAGAAACAGACAGTAAAATCAGACGGATAAACAGAGAAGTAGAAAGTTTACGGAACTAGGTTATATCATTAATATCATTCAAGATAAAAAAATTTTTTTTTTTATAATTTATTATAAAGATTTTAATAACCATTCAAGGTTTTTTATATCTAATTTTTTTTTAAATCCAAATGATGCATCACTTGCTTTTTGTTCATATCTCGGACAGTTCTACCTATTAAAGTTAAATATTAATGGCAACAGAAATTGGCTTGCTCTACAATTATATTTTTTTATTATGGCAAGAATAAAAACAAAAAAGAAGTACACTTACTAAAAGTACTTACGTGAATAAAAAAAAAATTAATACTTAAACTTTTTTTTTTATTATTTTGCCCATTTAACAATTCACACATTATTGTCTGGCTAGTTTCTGTCCTCTACTTATAAGCTAAAAAGGCAATAATGGTCCAAAATTTGTGATCATTATCACCAATAAAGCCTAGAAATTGGGCATCAATATATTGTAAACTGATAGGTCCATATAGTCTTTTCTAGTTACAGTCAGATTTATTAGCCCCCCTTTTTCCCCAATGTCTGCTTAACGGAGAGAAGATTCTTTCATTACTAAACATAATAGCTTTAATAACTAATTTCTAATAACTGATTTATTTTATCTTTGCCATGATGACAGTAAATAATATTTGACTAGATATTTTTTCAAGACACTTCTATACAGCTTAAAGTGACATTTAAAGGCTTAACTAAGTTAGTTAGGGTAACTAGGCAGGTTAGGGTAATTAGGCAAGTTTTTGTATAACGATGGTTTGTTCTGTAGACTATCGAAAAAATATATTGCTTAAGGGGGCTAATAATATTGAGCTTAAAATGGTGTTTAAAAAAATTTTAACCGAAATAAAACAAATAAGACTTTCTCCAGAAGGTTAAAATATTATTAGACATACTGTGAACATTTCCTTGCTCTGTTAAACATTATTTGGGAAATATTTAATAAAGAAAGAAATTTTTTAAGGGGGGCAAATAATTATGACTTCAATTGTATCAAAGACATAATTTGTTACTTAATTTTAGTTTGTAACTTGTAAATTGTTTTAAATTTAAAATTGTAACCTATACATCAGTGTAAAACCTATGACTGGTGGAATAACATATTCTTTAATATTAAAACCACCTGGGTTTCAACTTTTGCCATGGCCTCTTTTTTTTTAACAAACTTATCGATCAGGTTTTTCCAAACTTTTACAAAAACTTTCCATTTTCCCACTGATGTTGCAATTTCTAGTCAAGAATTATTGGTCATCTGGTTATCTCTATGATCACGCATGGACAAATCATAAATTAGCTGTGTATACAGCCATACCCGTTTCATATAAAATCTCTTCAAAGTGTTTCATATTTAACTCAAATCAAATGCGGCATCGCACGAACGGTTCAGTGTTCACTCGAGTCTCAAAACATTACGTGAGTCTAGCCAGCCGAAATCATGTCGCACAAACAGATAGTTGTAATACCGCAAATTACAATTGGACTAGTGAAATAAAGAACTACAACAACACGAAAACCAAGCAACAGCAACAAAAAAGAATTTAAATGAGCATTAGATGTAGCGTTACACGGACATCGGAAAATTAAAACCTGTGCAAAAATATTTAAGACCTAGAACAGCGAATTTAAGACTTTTTAAGGCCATAAATTTAGAATTATTTATTATTATTATTTATTTTTTTACTTTTTAAGACCCCACAAAAACCCTAGTAAAAATAATAAAGGCATAATGCTAAGTAAAGATCATGTGGGAGCAATGGTCTTGCTTGCAGGATGTCCCATTTAGGTGCAAAAATATTGCTCTCTTTTTGTTTTTTTTTCTAGTTTTTTTTCTAGCACATGCTAATGACATTCAGCTCTATAAGTCTAACCTGTGTTGTAAGGGTAGGCTGCGATACAATGAGCAACATCACACAGGCTATGCAAGTGGTTATATATTAGATCCCGTAAGCTAGTAAATTAGTAAAGTAAATTCAGGATTGATTGCAAGGTCGAAAATGTTTACATCATAATCTAGCTTTACTTTCCATCCATGTGGGGCTGTATTATCTTGAGTATTATGTATACTGTTTGCAAAGCCACTTAGAAAAGTCTTCTTTTTTATCTGAACACTTATGATGTGGAAATGTGCTGTCAGCACAGTAAATCATCTGGCCATAGTCTGGATGTGAGTGAGGAAAGGTCAGACAACCGCACCCTCTTACTAATGGTTAGCTTATTAGTATAAGACAAATGACTATTCACCTGATTATAGATTCCAAATATAAAAAGTTATCGTATCTGCCAAATCTTTCATATCAATTCAAACCTTAATACGTCTACAGTGTGCTAACACCTCATCTTGTCCATCAGTTTTAAAAGAAACGGAAGGAATGAATAGTAACAATAAACCACTCATGTTGACCAGCACATGTTTGAGGGGATTAAAAGATACTTGCAGCTCAGTTTTAAATGAGTACAAATACTTTTGAAAAAATGTGCAGCCACTCGACAAGTTTGAATCCTTATAATGTGCATTTGTCTAAGTAGAAACTAATGTGAGTTTAGAAGAGGCAGCTTTAAGTCTTTCCACATTTATCCAATGTAGTACAACAGAATAGACATCAGAACTTTCTTAAATTATATTTTACAACATTTACATAAAAATAGGTTTTACTTCGAAAAAACAAAATGAGGTTATAACTGTTAACATATATTGTAAATAAGCATAATAAAAAAGGTTCAACCTACATGGGAGGTCTGTAGCCTTCTCCACAGCTTTCTTAACTCCATCTCTGAATTCACTTAGCATTTCACTGGCCTGAATGGTCTTGTCTTCATTTAGGAATTTGTCCAGGGGATGTTTGTTTGGGTGCCGTTTCAGTGCAATACTGTAAAATGCTCCAGCCTCATCGAACTTCTGAATGTCCACTCTCTCCACAGGAACAGTCAGCATCACGTCAAATTCATCTGGTTCACAAATCTAAATTGTAGCAAAGTTACAGCTAATGTTGATTGTTTTGAACTTTAAAGGCCTTTTATGAGCAGTTACCTGAATCCCAATGATTAGAAATATTAAAACCATCAAATTTGTAGCATAAAGACACGGTTTACATGCATATTCTGGGAAAAATAAACTATATTTATAACTTATCTGCTAATAACTGCAGTGCTATTGTAATATTCCACACACATGAATGTGGACATTATTAGCATTCTCTGTAACACTTTATAATAACTACACACTATGAACCATTTATTAAGCATTAGCATCTAGTGAATTCATTATCTGTTAAGCATTAACTCCACATTAATAAGCGTTAGTAAGCAGTTTATAACTGCAGCTACAAATGCTCTATTCTTGACTTACAACCACATTTATAATGTGATTAATAACTACTTTCATGCATCGTTAATAATTTATTTTTCATTACTAAATTTAATTTTGCATTATTTACAAACCATTTATTCAAGCATAGTTGGCACAGATCATTCAGAATGAGTTAGTAAATGATTAATAAAATATTCAAATTAACATTTATACTTATTAGGCATATACTAATAGTTAATTTGTATGTTAATAAATGCTTTATTAACTCAACTTCATGCAGTTGTGTGACCTAATCTAAAGTGAGAACTATTTATGCTTTATAAATTTCTTATAAATGACAATTAAAGGCTCAGTTATATTTTAAACAGGAAAAAGGAACATAAAGGACATTATTTATTCCTATTCATTTGAAGATACACAAATGAAACTGTATCAAATAAAAAACAAATCTTTGCAACCTAATCTAAAATAAAATTACTGTAGTTTAAACATTGCATCCAATTATATTGTTAAATTATTATATTGTTGTTGTTTTATCCAATTGTATGTCATATTTTGACACTCCTGTTATTCAGCAATGCATGGGTAAACTTTATAGAAATTTTACTTTTTAGATAAAATTGCTAATGTTATTGTTTATTTGATACCAAGCTTTTAATTGTCATTTATAAGAGATTTATAAAGCATAAATAGTCCTCACTTTAGATTAGGTCACAAAACTGCATGAAGTCGAGTTAATAAAGCATTTATTAACATACATAGTAACCATTACTATATGCCTGAATAATACAATATATAAGCGTTGATTTCAATAGTTTAATCATTTACTAACTTATTCTAAATGATCTTAAAAACCACCAACTACTTTTAAATACAAATGGTTTGTAAATGATGCAATACTTCATTTAGTAATAAAAAATAAATCATTAACAAAGTATGAAAGTACAATTATTAGGCACATTATAAATTTGGTTCTAAATTAAGAATACAGCATTTGTAGCTGCAGTTGTAAACTGCTTACTAACGCTTATTAATGTGGAGTTAATGCTTGAGGGATAATGAATTCACTATTTACTAATGCTTAATAAATGATTTATAGTGTGTAGTTATTATAAAGTGTTACCGCATTCTCTTGTTGTATCTGGTTATACCTGTTGTTATATTTTTATCACCTGATGAGTTATATCGTTTGGGCATTCTCTGATCAGTATTCAATATTCATTTATGATTATTCTGATATGTCGGTTTACTGAAATCATCTAAAATTATAAATATTTATAGGTCTTACTCTGGTTTGTATAACCAATTTTAATCTCTTAAGCTTAGACAACTGAATGTTCACTGAATGGGAATTGTGTATCACCTTGTATGTTGTATCACTTACTTTAAGGTTTTCGTAATAACTTCCCGTTCGTAAGAGCTCGATATCTGCACACCAGGTCGTGTCTTGTTTCAGGTGTGCAATTACTTTCTCTGTGATGGCGTTAACACATCTGGATGCTTTAGATCGCTCCGATTTTCTGATCGTTAATTTGTCAATAGTTGCTTTAAGAACCTCTTCCAGTTCGTCTTTTACTGCAGTTTTTTCGATGCTTTTCAGTTTGCGGTCAGGGCTGCGCGCGCTGACCGTTGGAGAAGCGTCACGTGCGTTTTTCGCTCTAGGGAAGCCTGTTTTAGGAGTAAATTCATTCCTTGTAGATAATGCTATAGATTTTTTCTCAGATTTGCTTTCAGAATTTTCCGGTGTTGATTCTCTGTCAAAATTTGGATGATCTTTCTCCTTTTTGCTCGGTCGTTTCGGTGCTGTTTTTTTGCCTGACTTCCCACTGGCGGTCTGTTGAGTTTTGCCTTCACTTTCACAGTCAAGAGGAGCTGTCTTTCTTTTACTCTTTAGTTTGTTTTTTGCGCTGTCTTGTCTGTCGTTCTCATCTGTTTCTTTATTAACAGAACCTGTTTTAGATATCTCACCGTGCTTTTCTTCACACTTGCTCTCGGAGTTGTCCAGAGACTTCCTATCCCCGTTTGAAACATCTTTCTGCCTTTTACTCCGTCCCTGTTTTATTGATGGAGTTTCTTGAAGTCTAGCTTCACTTTCACAATCATGAACGTCTTTGTCCTTTTTCTGCGCTTCGTTCTTTCCACTTGTCTTTGCTCGAGCTTTGGCTTTGGGTCGTTCATCAGGACTAGTCTGGCGGACGCAGCCTGGTCTCCTCTGGTTGCTCATGATGGCAGGTGTGTTCACGAGGTGGCGAGCGCGGTTGTGTTTTTAAGGAAGAGTGACGTCATGATACAGATGGTGCCGTGCCAATCTCGAAATTATTCACTTCCTCGGTGTTATGACGTATTTATTTCGTGACTTAAAAAAATTAAACCACACACATTTATAGGCTTTCCTTATGTTTAGTAGTTTGTGGACAAACCGTGTAGACGAGGGCTGTTTGTCAGTATGTCCAGTGCTGAAAGTGCTTGAAATTAAAATTAAAGTGCTTTGTGTTTAGCAGGGCTTCTGGGGGCTCTTGCTAATTTGTAAAGAAAAAATGTTAGCTAAAATTAAAGAGCTTAATATGGACAGTTTATTAAATTAACTAAGCCTATACAGCTATAACAAATAATAGCCTACACTGTAAACAGTACAAGTGATAAACACCATACTCTCTTATTCACATAACAGTAATTAAACATTGCCTTGCCCAGCTTTATATATTTTAAGACGGGATGTCCAAACTCAGTCCTGGAGGGCCGGTGTCCTGCATAGTTTAGCTCAAACTTCCTTCAACACACCTGCCTGGAAGTTTCTATACCAAGAAAGAGCTTGATTAGCTGGTTCAAGTGTGTTTAATTGGGAATGGAACTAAAATATGCAGGACACCGGCTCTCAAGGACCGAGTTTGGATACCCCTAAGACATTTAAGAAAGTGTTTAATGCTAATATAATTTTGTAAACGAAGATAACTACTCTATTAGTCTACACATGAGCATTTTACAAATCTTTTCTGCACACATATCTCTTGCGCTGGACCTAGTGATTTGGGGGCCCTAAGCAATTCCAGGTATGGCGCCCTAGCATTAAAACTCAAAACACTCTCTTTCTAGATGTTTTTTTTTCCGCTGTAGATTTTGTTGTTGTTAAAATATATTATATATGGAAGCTTTATCTTTTATCTTCTTAATGTAAAATTAAAAACAATAAATTCACAATTATAAAAAAAAGTTCACAAACTAACTATAAGTACGGTGCATTAGCCATACAGTATTTGTGATTAGATATTATTTGCATGTGCAGTACGGAAGGAACGTTCCACTATATTCATCGGGGCTCCCAGTTTTGAAGAGTAATAATGTTAAAATCTTAATGGCTATGGACAGTTTTTACTACATATAATTAAAAATTTAAGCTATAAGATTAATTTTAGGCAATTCCTGGCATTAGTCGGGGCCCCATAATTCCCTGGGGCCTTAAGCGGCTGTTTACCTCACTTACTGGTCCACTCCTTATATCACTCCTTGTATACCACTCCATATATATATATGTGTGTGTGTGTGTGTGTGTGTGTGTGTGTGTGTGTGTGTGTGTGTGT
>CAIGQZ010001313.1:13801057-13816243 GCA_903798205.1 Danio tinwini
TGTGTGTGTGTGTGTGTGTGTGTGTGTGTGTGTGTGTGTGTGTGTGTTCTATAAAGTTCACCTGCATCAGTAATCTAAATCACCTTCTCTCTTATTTCATAAACTCACATATAATAGTTACAGTAGATAAACATGACTATGAAATAGATTGTTGTACCATGAGAAAATTTAAATATCAAAGTATGGCGTTCTGCTGGCCCCATTTGTGACCAGGGCTCTTGTGATCGTTGACTATCTACATAATTCCGGTTAACCTGTCTTTACTACTGTCTCGCCAAATGGCTTCGTAATCATTTTATAAACTGTTCACTTGCGACATCTTGTGGCTAAAAAGAGTAACGATTCATTTTATCTACTTTTTTTTAGGATTTTCGATTTGTAGGGTTCACGGTAGCGCAGTGCACGATCGTCTCACAGCAAAAAAGTCGCTGGTTCGAGCCCCGGCTGGGTTAGTTGGCATTTCTGTGTGGAGTTTGCATGTTCTCCCCGTGTTCGTGTGAGCTTCTTCTAGGTGCGGTTTCCCCCACCGCCGTGTATGTGCATGAATGCAAGAGTGTATGGGTGTTTCCCAGTGTTGAGTTGCGACTGGAAGGGCATCCGCTGTGTAAAACGTATGCTGGATAAGTTGGCGGTTCATTCTGCTGTGGAAAAAAAAAGAATGAATGACCTGAAGGTAAATCACGTTTAAAAACATTTTTGGACAATATATATGTTTATGATTTTGACCCTTTTTTGTTTATTTGTTGCTTTAAGGTTGTTCTCCACCAAAAGTGAGGCATTTAGGGTACACAACAGACTTTGAAACTAATTTGAATGCTTTGAAAATGAAATGGCAAAGTATGATTTAATCTACCATCAGTTTCTATTACAATCTATTGCTTTTAAACTGTATTCTGTGGGCTTTGTCAGAACTTTATATAGAATCTAAACACAATATTCTGGGATTGTACATGATTTTTAAAGGATTAGTTCACACAAATGTGGGTTAATAACTTATGTTTATGTTAGTTTATTTGTATAGCGCTTTTTACAATGTAGATTGTGTCACAAAGCAGCTTAACATAGTTCTAGTAAAGTCCAGATTCCAGAGTTGGAGTTCAGTTTAGTTTAGTTCAGTGTGGTTTTAATTTCACTGCTGAAAGTTCAAACACTGAAGAGCAAATCCAATGATGCACAGCTCCACAAGTCCCGATCTGAGCAAGCCAGTGGTGAGAAAAAAAACTTCACCAATTGATGAAGTGAAGGGAAAAAAACTTGAGAGAGACCAGGCTGTTAGGCACGACCATTATTCTTCTAGCCAAACTTCCTGTGTGTAGCTGCAGTCTAGGCGGCGGAGGCTGGAGAAGCTGGACGTCGATCTTGGAGAACTGCAGATGTGAGAACCACGTGTTCAGACTGGCCCACAGGATCAATGCGGGGACTTGTTTGTCATTGTGGTCTTTCAGGTGTCTCATGAACTGCATTCCTCCATGAACACCACAGCATCAGCTCTGGATACAGCCTGGTCCAGGATTATCGATACCTTGGGATCATCTCTTCACAGGTCTTAGTTCGCATCAATGGCACTGCATAGTCTCTAGGGGCCTTGGGATGAGTATCCCCAACTCACCCTCATGTCATATTGGCATTAGTAAACGTGCAGTCCGAAAGACATGGGTAAACAACGTTTTTGTTCTTGTAGTTTTCTTGCAGTGTTCTTAAGTGATCTTATAGATTTGCATGACTATTTGGAATATTTTGACAGTGTTTTGGGATACTTTTCTGTAATTTTCTAATATCTGGACCGCTGCTGTCTATAGAGGATGAGGGCGCTTTTTTCTAAAATATCTTTATTTGTGTTTTGAAGATGATTGAATGTCTCAGGGATTGGAATAACATTAGGGGGAATAACAGAATATTCAGTTTTGGGTGAACTAATCATTTAAAGTGTTTTAAGTAGGCTACACATTGGCTTCTTAAAATGCAAATACTTGAAAACTCTGGAAATAACCATTCAGTACTTGTATGAATTACAGCCAATAATACATACTCATATAGTACAAATCTTTACGTATTATCATATTCAAAAGTGAAATAAACACACACAACATAATTATGGTTGAGACATCTTTAATATGACATGAAAGCTTTTATTTTTTAAGAGTAAGGTGCAGTAGCTAATGCCAATTAAAGTCAACAAGTGCTTGTGCAGGGTTAGCCTACGCCAGTCAAAGTGCTAAACATAAAGCTGTCAGTGCACCGAAGATTGCATGAACCCAGAACTGGGCTGATAAAGAGCTTAGTTTGTTTACATTTTCTTTGTTCTGCAAAGCTAAACATACAGGTTCTCAAAGTCTACTAAATAGTGTCGTTTAAGTAGCTCACCACCAGTGGATACTGAACACATGGTTTTCTGCAAACAAGCACTAAAACAAGCGAAGACAACATTGTGAGAACCAGGCTAAAACTGCACTCCAGAGAAGGAGAGGTCAGACCTCTCAAGATTTTAAAAATCACATATGGTTTCGACAGCCATCATCGAAGAGAAGAGCACAACTATTAAAACGCTATTAAACAATGCATGGATTGAAGACTTATGAGTTAACATACAAATTAGAGTTACCTAATCTAAGGACTGCTTTTGCTATTGACTTTTTTTTTTCCTTCTGATACTTTTGCGATGCATTGGAACTATTAAGCAGTCTCTGACTATGGAACCTAAACAGCCAATAGGATAGAACAGCTGAATGACCTCTGCTTTTCCATATGTGTCTCTGGAGTTGGCAGTCAAACACAACATTCATTTGGCCTTCTGGGCTTTCTGGGCAGATTTGGTGACCTTTCCGCTCGTCGCGGTTTTCTTCTCCACTCCTTTAATCACTCCCACCGCAACCGTCTGACGCATGTCACGCACAGCAAAACGACCTGCAACCCCCCAAAAATTGTTTTAATCCAAGCAGTCATATTTAGTCATATTAGTCATATTTTATCTCTAGAATTCTAAAACGGTTTCTTCTGAGTTGTGCCAAAGCAAAAAAAAGTTTTCTTGCATGAACATCCCTATCCATTTTATATACATTTCTGGAAATCATATGTTTTTCTGGAGAAAAAAATAAATATAAAAGGCTTCTTCAATCATTTGTCCTTGAAGGTCAATTTATACTTCTGTATCGGGTTCATACTAATGGTCTGGCATAACCTTTGCACAGTTTCATACTCTTCGCCTTCTCCTGATCAACATCTCTCAAAATATGTAACTACTAATGTTGTGGCGTATAGCATAAGATCTGTGATTGGTTGACTTAGAAGTAATGAGTGTGGGGGTGGAGCTGAGAGCTTTGAGAGTGGAGGTAGGCTGGTGTCGTGAGTATTTAACAAGTAGGGCTGCATGATATTGGAAAGTCCTAAGGGCTGATTTATACTTCTGCGTTGAGCAATCGTGGTGACCCACGGCACATGCCTTGCGTGTAGTCATGCATTTATACTTCTGCATGCTGTTTGTGTTGCTCTGCAATAACACTTCCAAAACACTAGCTGGCTGTAGGTTTTTATGTTGCTTTGTGTCAAGTTTCTTTGTGGGTGTTTAGTTTTTTCTGAACGCTAATTTAATATACAAGTAGCTAAAACTCGCTCATTCAGAGGTGGAAACTGGCGACGTGCAACAACTTTAATCATAAGGTAAACACAAAACAACAGTTTCCATCTAGAGCTCCTTCACGGGACTCGACACTTGTAAACATTCACTCTTAACAGGTGTGTGCGGCTTTCGGTCCCACCCACACTGGTCACAGCTACCAAACCGACCATTTACAGAGCTTGCGCTACACGTCGTTGGGACGTGTAGTTAAATTTTTTGAGAATTGCGCATCAGCGTCGGCGTCAGCTATGCGACCGTGCGAAGGCTGCACCGGACCATACGCGTGCACTTCACACAGAATTATAAATCAGCCTTAACATTGTAATATTTTTAAATTCTGTGATATATATATATTGCAAAATAAATACAATTTCACTAGATGAGTTGAATAACTATTTGGAAAGAATTTATCATTTTAGATTGATTGGGATGATTCTGTAGAAAAGTGCATAAATTATAATAAACAATCTACAAGCATAAATAAATTCAACAGAGAAAAAAAACCTAATGAAATAAACAGCGTCTTATTGTTATCCGAGGAGTCGAAATGTATTCAGGTATACAGTAGTTGAATAATCAAATGTAAAATAACACTGCATAGTCTTCATTTTTATAAACAATTCAATAAAATCAATCATTAATTTTTCAGTTAAATGGAACATTTTCATAGGCCTGAATGCTTTTATAACCCTCATACAGTAACAGGCCTCAAAAACACTTGCAATGATCAATTATAATCCAGACTCAACATTGTGTATGTATTGGCAATATCACTATAAGGAATGATGATATATTGTGCAGCCCTATTACCAATTGTTAAGTACGACAGAGAAGCTTCAGATGGATACATTTGTTTGTTTACTTTATGATAAAAGTTGAGCATTTAGTCCTCTTTCTTCCTCGAATGAGCATGAGTTTCAGTTACTTCTTCAGTAGTATTGTATGCATTAGTGGCAAAAACCCAAAACACCAGCAACCAGCAATCGACACGGTGGACCATAGAGACCCCACTGCCAACTAGAGTTTCTGAAGTGTTATTGCCAGAGCAGCACAGATGGAATGTAGAAGTATGAATGCTCGCAATGGCATTGGCAAGATACAACAATTATTTGAGGCAGAAGTATAAATCAGGCTTCAACGTCCCACACCTTTCTTGCAATTGACTTTAAACTCACATTGATCTGCTTCCATTCAATCAACAAAAACAAAAAAAGATTTTGACAGTCAGAACCATTTTTAAGCCGTCTTTTCAGTAGCTATGGGAGGAACTTTTTTGTTTACATTTTTTTTTAATCCATCAAAACGGCACGCTCTGGTGAAACTGTAAATGTGACAACAACTTGCACTACAACATGCTTATACAAACTTATTTTTTATCAAAATTCAGTAATCATTGGCCAAAATGCATCACTATAAATAAATAAGTAAATAAATCTAATCATTTCTGAATGCACTAACCCTCTACCATTTCATAAATACTGCAGTCAAGTATGTAGCCATAAACCTGGCATTATTCAGTCAAAAATCCAGTTGTTTGGCATTGACATTACTGTAGATTTCTGTAATAGATGAATGGCATGCTCTAGAAAAATATCTAATTAAATGGGTTAAGCCTATAAAAAGCTAAGCAATGAAGTATTGATCTTGGAACAAAAAGTTGAGATGGCACTTACCCAGAGGAGGATACTCGGAGAAGCTTTCCACACACATGGGCTTTCCAGGGATCATTTCCACAATGGCAGCATCTCCAGACTTCAAGCTCTTGGGGTTGTCTTCAAGCTTCTTCCCAGAACGACGGTCAATCTTTTCTTTCAGCTCTGCGAACTTGCAGGCAATATGGGCAGTGTGGCAATCCAGCACAGGGGCATAACCAGCACTGATCTGCCCTGGGTGGTTCAAGATGATCACCTGATAGGACACATTGAAGTGTGTAATTACTATTCAGAATAGCAGAAGCAGTGAGAACAGATGCGAGTCAGGCTTACTTGAGCTGTGAAATTGGCAGCTTCTTGCGGAGGGTCATTTTTGCTGTCTCCAGCAACATTGCCACGACGAATGTCCTTGACAGATACATTCTTAACATTGAAGCCAACATTGTCCCCGGGCAGCGCCTCAGAAAGAGCCTCATGATGCATCTCCACAGACTTGACTTCAGTTGTCACGTTGACTGGTGCAAAGGTCACCACCATACCTGGCTTCAAAATACCAGTCTCCACACGGCCCACAGGGACGGTTCCGATACCTAGAGAAAACAATACATTTCATTCAAGCTTTTAATCATAAAACAAAATAATAGGTCAAATGTAGGCCATCTGGAATAGATCCTTACAAACCTCCAATCTTGTAAACGTCCTGAAGAGGCAGGCGCAGAGGTTTGTCGGTTGGACGTGTTGGAGGCTGAATGGCATCCAAAGCTTCCAATAGGGTGGTACCGGCTGCATTTCCTTCCTTGCGGGTAATCTTCCAACCTTTGAACCAACTCATCTAAAGTAAAGGTGTAGAAATATAAGTTACTAATTGGAACTATGCCATTTTGCTGAAACTGCCGTAATGCTTCATACGGACATGTAATCAATGGTAGAAAAAGTTTGGAGTGGGGTGAAACTTTTTTTTTTTCGTGGAGTCTTTAAAGAGATGGTTCACCCAAAAGTTTTTATTCTGTCATCATCTACTCGCTCTTATACTCTTGCTCAAAATCTATTTTAGTTTCTTCTATTGAGCACAAATTATATAAATATTTTTTCCTGCAAAAACATTGCAGGAATTAGATGTTTTGTTTCCAGTGAGGACTTGTTCATGATTTAATCACCAGTAGGGTGGATTACTTTAATGGACTCCTCAATGGCCTTCCCAAAAAGACAGTCAGACAGTTGCAGCTCATCCAGAACACTGCTGCCAGGATTCTGACCAGAAGCAGAAAATCAGAGCACATCACACCTGTTCTCAGATCTTTGCATTGGCTCCCAGTTACATTCAGAATAGATTTTACTTGTCTTTAAATCACTAAATGGCCTAGGACCGCAATACATTACAGATATGCTCACTGAACACAAACCTAACAGATCCCTCAGATCATTAGGATCAAGTAAATTAGGAGTTCATTTAAAGCAGGGGCAATCGCCCTTTAGCTACAACATGCCCCCTGATGCTGGAATCAGCTTTCAGAAATGATCAGATTTGTTCCAACATTAGGCACATTCAAATCAAGACTTAAAACACATCTGTTTAGCTCTGCCTTTACTGAATGAGCACTGTGCTACATCTGACAGATCGCACTATTATGTCTTTCTTTTTTCATTCTTTTCTAATCTGTTTTAACACATTTAAATCTGTTTTGAACCATTTTTTACAGATTTTAAACATTTTCTTGTCTTGTGTCTTTTATTCTTGTTTATGTAAAGCACTTTGAATTACCAAGTGCCCTATATTGCCTTGCCTATATTGAAAAATACTGGTTGCCAGGATCAATTAACTTCCTTTGTATCTTTTTCCTCCTATGGAAATTGATGGGATTATATGGTTATTTTTAGGTGAACCCATTAAGGGGTAATGGGTATCCCTTTAAATTATAAATAAAAATGTCCTCATTTACTCACACTCAAGTGGTTTTAGACTTTTTGAACACAAACTATTGATGTCAATTCCCAACATTATTCAGTATATCTTCATTTGTATTCAACAGAAGGAAGAAGCTCAAACTGGTTTAGTACAAGTCAAGGATGAGTAAGTAACTGCAGAATTCAATTTTATAAGTGAACTATCCCTTTAATGCGTATATTTTGTTTGTAATAGTTTATAAGTGCTTTATATTTTAAACTCTGGAAGATGGTTAGTAGATGTGGTGTAATCAATACATATTATAATAAAAGATTCATTCATTCATTTTCCTTCAGCTTAGTCTCTATTTCAGAGGTTGCCACTGCGGAATTTTACACATATTCACAACAGACAATTTAGTTTATTCGATTCACCTATACGGCATGTCTTTGGACTGTGGGGGAAACCGGAGAGTTGGGAAGAAATCCATGCGAACACGGGGAGAACATGCAAACTCCATATAGAAATGCCAACTGCCTTAGCCAGGATTCGAACCAGCGATCTTCTTGCTGTGAGGCGACAGTGCTCACCACTGTGCCATAGTGCCGTAAACATTATACCAATATATTTAGTGATGTATATTTTTTAAAAAAAAGAGTTCCACACTGTATTTATTTGCTTTTTGTTTTTGTAAACAGTCTAATAAAATCAATATCAAAATGAGTATAAATTGGCCAATATGTCAGTTATTAGCCCCCAAATATTGGTCATCTGTCAAGATGTCTATATCGCTCCTGAGTTATAAGTACAAAGCTGATTTGATTTGGTTTTATTTTGATAATTTTAATTACTTTGATTAATCATGCAGCCATAATTAAACAATCCTTTATAATAATACTTATCGTACTTACATTGGGACTGGCCTCAAGCATGTTGTCTCCATTCCACCCAGAGATGGGCACAAATGCCACAGTGTCAGGATTATAGCCAATCTTCTTGATGTAGGTGCTGACTTCCTTCACAATTTCCTCATAACGCTTCTGGCTGTAACTGGGTTCAGTGGAATCCATCTTGTTGACACCCACAATGAGCTGCTTCACACCCAGTGTGTAAGCCAGAAGAGCGTGTTCTCTGGTCTGGCCGTTCTTCGAGATGCCAGCCTCAAACTCCCCAACACCAGCCGCCACGATCAGCACAGCACAATCCGCCTGAGGGTCAGAGGAAACGGTGGGGATTATTACCTATATTATTAGTTTGTATGTTTATAAATAACAGCTATATTTGTGTGCCAGATAAGTTCCTAACCTGTGAGGTTCCGGTGATCATGTTTTTGATGAAGTCTCTGTGTCCTGGAGCATCAATGATGGTGACGTAGTATTTGCTGGTCTCAAACTTCCACAAGGAGATGTCAATAGTGATTCCTCTCTCTCTTTCTGCTTTGAGCTTGTCCAGCACCCAGGCATATTTAAAAGAACCCTTTCCCATCTAGGAGTGACACATATCATCATACCAAAAATTTGAACATTTTTAGTTTTAGTGAGTTCAAATGTCTCCAGTTTTCAGTCTTACCTCTGCAGCCTCTTTCTCAAACTTCTCAATGGTCCTCTTGTCAATCCCACCACATTTGTAGATGAGGTGGCCAGTCGTAGTGGACTTTCCAGAGTCCACATGGCCGATGACCACAATATTGATGTGGAGCTTCTCCTTTCCCATGGCTGATTGCTTTATTTAAAGTGCCAATGTAACTGTAAAGCTTTACAAACACCAACAATCTGTCACTTGTGCATATTCTACAGTACGATAGACCATTTCAATGTTGTCATGTCATCGGCCCATGCATATTTCCTGCTTGTTAAACTATTTCATAACTGTGACAAGAGGCAATTCAATCATAACTTAATGTTAAAACCGCTATCATAACATTAATTATCAGTATGTGGCTCTTTTTGAATTCTCAAAAGCTATAGAAAGTAAAAATGTAAAACAGGAAATACGTTGGGACCATTGTTTTTGTTTACATCCCTCAAAATGTTTGTAGATTTATGCGATTTTGCTAATTTATTTTGCTTTTAAACCTCTAATTCCAAGCTCAAAAAAGTGGCTATTTAGGTTGTGTTCTCACTTTAATTAAGACCCAAAAATGTTAAATATTTAGTACTGGTTTAGTTAGCCTTCACGCTCATTTTTAAGAAATAACCAAAATATACAACAAGCAACAAAAAAAAGCTTTTATGAAGTTTATTTTGCAAAGAAACTTTCTGAACATGCAAAACAATGCTGTGTTGTGCAAAATATGCTGGTTATATATGTGCATATGTGATGGTATTTTTATCATTTGAGAAGTCATGAAAGCTTAGAAAATTAGCAATCAAAACATGAGAAATTCATCCATCGCATACAACAATGAAGACCAGCTGCAAGAAAATACATTTTCAATGCATGTGTAACGGGCAACATTGCGACTATGATAAGAAGAATTTTTTACTTTTGACATTGTGTCCTGTTTTTCGGTTCATTTAGATGTGTTTGCTCTTTATTGTGTTTCTATTTAGGTTGGATTACACAGATTGTAAGTTATAAATAGACAGAGAGCCCTCTTGAAAAATCTGAAATGATCTCAGTCAGCTTGTTTGGTATACACCAACTTTCAGATGGCAGCATTCACACTTGTCATGTGAATCATTCTGAGCATGTAATCAGCATAGAGTTTGTTTTAATTGAACCAAATATTCCACGTGTGAACACACCCTTGTGCCTCCAAAAAAATAATAAAATCAATCACATTTCTCAGTGGTGTTCTAAATCCTTATGCTATTCTGAAAAAGAGGATTTAAAAGAATGCCCTGGTTCTCCTTTTCCACTTTGATTATGACTGACAATGCAAAGACTTAAAATAGATTCAAAATCACCATGGAAAACACCAACCAGCACATTCTTCAAAAATTCACCTTTGGTGTTCTGCTGCTGTAAGCAAATGACGTGTCTATTTTTTGGGTGCAGTAATCTTGAATAATTACTTGTGCAAATACTAGCTAAGTAACATCCATGTCTCTGTGGGGCTGCAGAATTTAAATGTCTTATGATTTGAATTTCACTCAGTTGGCACTGAAAGAAATTTGGTTAACAAATGTATTTATTATGCCTTTTTTCAAAATTCAGACAGCGCTGTTTATCATTTGGGTCTGTTTATAGGCTTCTTGCCCAGCCAAGTAACTAGCAACTGCTTTAACAGACTGGGCATGCCTTTCTTCATGCCTGGTACATCTTAGTCCTGCAGACTCCATTTTGTAAAAATTCGCCTACCAATTTAAAAAGACTGGCAGCCATTTGTGAAACACATATATCTTAGAAGAAGAAAGACACTGTCGCAGCTAGAATCTGTATTACATTCTACAGTGATGCATTATTGCTAGGTTGCATCATAAGCCTAACATGCAAGATTCTTGCATCAGCATCATTTCAAAGAAGCCGATCAGTAATTCTTCAAGGACAGAATTCCAAGACGTTCCTTATATGCAAGAGCCGGACTGCCATTAGTGCAAGGAAGCTAATTCCCAGCTTAACTTGAGAGGTTAACAGAAGAGCTATTCTTGCGGAGGTTACCTAACAGACGCATTGTGCTACAAAAAAAAAAAGACTAAATCATTGTTACAATCACATCAACCTGACACTTCAGAAATTAATTTCTTTTGGAGTAAATTTGCTGAAAATTATTGCAATGTTAGTCGTGTACTGACAGAGATCATTCGGATGTCTAGGGGATTTATTATTGCAATCCCTTCCCTGCAGCTGCCGCCATGTTCTCTTATTGCCAGTCTGTATTCTAGCGCAGTGTCGCATACAAACATTAGTAAACATCTATTACGAGCGGATACTATTTAGACAAAATCAATACCGACAGGGTATATCAATTTAGAATAGCAGACGCGCTAAATGAGTCCACCTTTAAGTACGCAGACGAACATGCGTGTGAAAGTGCGGTACTGTACCTGTGCGTGTTCTCGGATACTGGAGCGGTGCTGAAGAGACTGAGCGGCGCGTCTGATCTTGTTATAATACAGACTGAACATGCGCAGACGGCACTGCCTACATCGGTCTGAGGATGCTTGAGGTCAGACGACAATTAAGAAACGGTTACATTATTTATCATTTTGCGTACGGGAAAGAAGAAAGGTTAATGTGAGTTTGTTCTGAGGACATAACGTGTCGAGCAAAAATACTGCTGAGATTTTATTATAAATGCATCAATTAATAATTTCATGAAAACGTTGGTATTGAGCAGAGCTTAAAATATTCAACAACTCAAACGTGTGCGGTAACTTTATTAGGTATACACATTTGATAGGCATCAAGTTGCATCATCTTGACAGATTACATAACATACAGTGTTTACATAGGTTTTAGCTGTCATATCACTGGATTGCACAAAAAAACAGAAGAAAAATTGTAAACAAATCATTTGTATGCTACTGTGCACAAAGGTTAAAATGTAAAAACAAGGCATGGCTTTAAAGAAAATCTCTTGGACCTGTTGCTTGGACGTCGTGTTGTGCTAACCAGGTCTACAGTAAGGCATATTCCATAAGGATGTGAATCATAAAAGATTCTGTTAAATAATCCAAGTTCTATTTTTTAAGGATTATGTGAAATATTAAAAACAGAACTGTTTTAACAATTCGGTACTTATTATAAAGTAACTGCATTTGGACTTACAAGTCTTAAAAGGGATAGTTTACACACAAAAATAAAATATTGCTGTTAATTTACTTAACTCCGCCCTCCAAGATATAGGACTTTTATTTTTTAGTAAATTATAAAATATATATTTTTAGCTGAAACTTTGGTCCTTAGTGATTCATAAAATGCAAATCAACAGATTTGAAAGGCAAACATTTTGAGGGTCAAAAAAAAAATCATTACAACAAAATCAATACATGTGGCTCCTGATAATACATCAAGGTCTTGTTATGCAAGATAATCGTTCTGTGCAAAAAAGTAGCTATTGGCCTACATTTTATGAATCCACAAGGACCAGAGTTTCAGATAAAATCTTCTATTTTTTTCTTAAAAAATACTTGGGCTGAAGGGAAGTCATTTAACAGCTCATTTTCATTTCTGGTTACACTTTAAATGTCTAAAACAATCCTCTAAAAGAGTTCTGTATGTCATATTAAACCTTTATCTGGCAAAGACTTCCCAGCAGGCACACAACATCATAAGATTTTAATAGGTTAAATTTAAGTCATGATGTCAGGTGACCAAAATTCACTGTTTAGCCAGCATCTAAGGACAGCGTCATATTGAAGTCAAATACTGACATTTATTTGTCAGGTACGACAACCTAAATCCAACGTCAGATAGATGTCAAAATGGTTACTTCATTCGACGCAGATATTTGGTTAATTTTAGGTTGGAAGTTGGACATACTGTAGATGGCGGCCTAATGTTGAGTTCTGACGTCAACCTGACTTTCATTTCCAAACAAAATACAACATCCCCATGACATTGGGATACAACGTCAATCTGATGTCATGTTGATGTCCTGTGCCTGCTGGGTTGGTTCAACCTCATTGACATTGCGTACAATATCATTTATTTAAGTTAGAATTCTTGTATTAACCCCCAGTAACACTCCAGTATTTTTCCACTGAGTACTTCAATAAGTGCCCTATATAAAGGGTTAATTCAGTAAATCCTTTGATAAGTTTGAGGTTGTGTAGTGAAACCCTTTATCTCCTTATCATGGCTAATTGTACCATAAAGACACTTATGTATTATTCCCTTCATTTGCAATTTCATTTAAAAAAGTTGACTAGACAACTGACATTTGTGTCTAATACAGATATCACCAATATAAAATAGCTCAAATTAACTCATTAAAACATAGATTGTGCAATATTCATTAGTTTGCAAACCATATGCAATTACCTATAAAATATCTATGGAATTTAAAATAAGTACGTCCCTTTGGCCTTTAGGAATAGGCAAACTGTAGTCAAGTTTCACTGGATATGTACTGTCTGGACAGCCCAAGGCTGGACTGTACCCTTGCCAAATATTGTGAAGAAAACGGCTCCAAAAATATTAATTGCTGCAGAGATGTAGAAGACAATTTGCCACTCCGGAATAGTGTTCTAGATTAAAACAAAATATTCAAGCATTCATTACTTTTTCTCACTCAGTCAAAAAAAAAAAACTGGAAACTGATGACAAGTACATTTCTTTTTCTTTAAAAATGAATGTAGAGCAAACACATGACCGCCTACAACAATAAAACCAGAAGCCATTTTCAATGTAGCCCCAGTAAATGTTGCATGTTGGAATTACAAGCAGTAGCTCTAAAAATTATAATAGTTACAAGATTATTTTAATAAGGCAATTGTGTTGATTAACTATTACATGTATTTTGCAGCCAGTTTAGAACAGTCATTTCATCCTCTCCGAATATATATATAGTAAAGTTTTTCTGAGTCGTTTAGATTTAAGAATAAATTATTGAATATTGGTTATACATTATATGGTTTTATATATATATTATGGTATAGTTCTATCTATCTATCTGTCTGTCTGTCTGTCTGTCTGTCTGTTTGTCTGTCTGTCTGTCTGTCTGTCTGTCTGTCTGTCTGTCTGTCTGTCTGTCTGTCTATCTATCTATCTATCTATCTATCTATCTATCTATCTATCTATATGGTTGGATACAATATAGTGTAAAAGGATGATAATAATAGAAAATAAAAGGTGTCACTAAATAAAGTACTTGAGCGGCCGTTAATATACTGTACCTGGGTCTGCCCAAGTAAAGTCTATGTGTGGGAAACATGTGTGGGAAGCACTGCTTATATAATAAATCCACTAAAAGACAGAAATTATTACTTTACAAACTATTGTAAATACATCATATGAACATTTTCATATTTGTCAATAATATTACTAAAATTTATTTTAAAATGGAATACATATCAATTTACACACATTTACACAACTAAATAAATAGACTTAATGATGGGTTAAAATCTGTGGATTTCTGTGCTCAGATTTTGTGTGGACCTAGTCATTACATTTAAATATATGTTAAATACATATATTTTCAGAAATGCAAGAAAATGTAACTTACAGATTTGGTCAGAGATCTCGCAATTACAGGGCCAACCATGCCAGGTATAGTGGCAAATGAATTTGTAATTCCCAGCAAAATTCCAGCATAACTGTGAAGAAAAAAATACTCTAAACATATTGCAGCTCAGTACACAATTTACTTTTGACACATATTTACAGAAACCATAAAAAAACTTGCCAATAAAATGTCTTACGAGGGAGCAATGTCCAGATGGTTGATGTTAAATCCAGAGGCTGAAATTCCTCCTAGGGAGGAAGAGAATGTGAGGAGGGCCACAGCCAGGATGTAGTTACAACCAGTGTATCCTGCGGCCACCAGGAAGATGGCTGGTCCTGCCATTCCTGGACACATTCAACACACATCATCAGTTCACTCATCCTATCAGCATGTCTGTAACAGTAAAGTGTCTGTGAATGCCTCACCTACTACAGTGAAAGCCTTGCGTACAATGACAGTGCTGAAAAGAAACCTCTCTCTCAGGAGGTCTGCCAACTGACCACCCAGCAAAGCCAGCAGCCAACAACCAAGATAAGGCAGAGCCGAGAGCATCCCATTCTGAAAAATATACATTGAGCTCATGCGTAACTAAAGAGCAACCAACTGTGCATCTTGATAATAGTCAATGATTTCTCGCCGGTGAGTTGCTTCTAGATGAAATACTGAAATTACTTTTTATGGTCAGAATGATTTATGAATACTTAAATTCAGCAAAGAATGAAGATACTTTGTTACAAATAATCTTTCTGATCTTTTCTGACCCGGGACCACGAAACCAGTCATAATGACAATTTTTAAATTAAGATTTTTAGATCCTATTAAAGCTAAAAAAATAAGCTTTCCACTGATGTATGTTGTTGATGTTTATTAGAATCGCACAATATTTAGCCAAGGTACAACTTTTTTTTAAAATAAAAAA
>CAIGQZ010001313.1:13821243-13833743 GCA_903798205.1 Danio tinwini
ATATATAGTTGAAGTCAGAATTATTAGCTCGCCCCTTTGAACTTTTTTTTTATATTTCCCAAATAATGTTTAACAGAGCAAGGACATTTTCACAGTATGTCTGATAATATTAATTCTTCTGGAGAAAGTCTTATTTGTTTTCTGTTGGCTAGAATAAAATAAGTTTTTAATGTTTTTAAAACCATTTTGAGGTCAATATTATTAGCCCTATTTAAGCTATTTTTTGATAGTCTACAGAACAAACCATCGTTATACAATAACTTGCCTAATTACCCTAACCTGCCTAGTTAACCTAATAAACCTAGTTAAGCCTTTAAATGTCACTTTAAGCTGTATAGAAGTGTCTTGATAAATATCTAGTCAAATATAATTTACTGTCATCATGGCAAAGATAAAATAAATCAGTTACTAGAAATGAGTTAGGACTATTATGATGAAAACTATTATGTTTAGAAATGTGTTAAACATTTCAAAAAAACAAAATGCTAAACAAAATCTCTCCGTTAAACAGAAATTGGCGAAAAAAAATAAACAGGCGGGCTAATAATTAAGGGGGGCTAATAATTCTGACTTCAACTGTATGTAATAATTGAAATATAGATATGAAATAACATGCATGCGTCACTCAAAGACAAGGGACTAAAAATAGGTCTTTAAGTTATGTTTATAAGTTATTCAAGATATTTGGTGAAATATTGCAATATAAATCGCAGAAAATAAATATATCACATTACATGTTTTTTTTCAATATCGTGCGTCCCTATATTGTTTAAAACATTTGTGATTGAAGCACTCGCTCCAAAACTGTTTCTAAGAGAATAGTGCAAAGTATCAAATGAAAATGAATTTGTTTTTGTTTTTTTTAAGTCAGACTAATGGAAGCAGGGAAACCCCTTTTTCCTGTTGCAAAGCTATCTTGCATTTGGAGACCAATTCTTGATGTTTCCATTTAACGCTTTTTATGCAATATTGCAAAAATGTGCATAATAATATTTAGAGGTGGCCGCACAGTGGCACAGTGGGTAGCACAATCGCCTCACGGCAAGAAGGTCGCTGGTTCGAGCCACAGCTGTGTTAGTTGGCATTTCTGTGTGGAGTTTGCAAGTTCTCCTCGAGCACTCTGGTTTCCACCACAAGTCCAAAGACATGTGGTATAGGTGAATTGGGTAAGCAAAAATTGTTCGTAGTGTATGTGTGTGAATGAGTGTGTGTGGATGTTTCCCAGTGATGGGCTGCAGCTGGAAGGGCATCCGCTGCGTAAAACATATGCTGTATAAGTTGGCAGTTCATTCCGCTGTAGCGACCCCAGATTATTAAAATTGAAAAAAAAAAATGAATGAATGAATAATATTTAGATTACCAAAACAAAGCGATTGGCAAAGAAACAATAAAGAAAATACAAAAGGTAATGATTTTTGAGGTTACCTCCCCAATGCCTTCCAGCACCCTGACAGCGATGAGGTATCCTGCTCCCAAATCAGCGGCTAACGGAGTCAGCAGAGTAAAGATCACAGTGCAGAGGATGCCAAGACCCAACAGCCACTTGGCACCATACTTGCGTGCCAAGTAACCACCTGGTATCTGAGTAATTATATATCCATAGAAAAAAGAGCCCAGGATCCAGCCCTGAGTCTCTGAGTTCCAGTCGTATACCCTGGCCTGTTGAGATAATCAACATGTTCAAAAGAACAATTATTTAAGATATGAACTACTTTGACTGCACACACACATGCATGCACACATTTCTTACAGACTTTTAGTTTTATTTAGAAACTACATATTAAAATTGGTACTATTTTGAAAATATATTTCTTTCATTTATACTAATATAAAAAATGTTATAACAAAAGGTCCATGGAAGAAATATTAAACCCTTTACTGCCTTTTAAATTATGACAATACTAATTACATTCAACTTTTTTTTCTTTTGTGTGACATTAAAAAAACAATGTCACATAAACAACCAATACATTGGTGACAATGATCCAATGTACTCAATTGAGCCTGTGTTATTAGTTTTAGCGGTTGTTGTCTGGAAATAACATACATTGGATTGTTGTGCCTGACCAAACAATGTAAGAGAGATCAGTGCAATTAGGCATGGGCCAGTATAAGATTCTGACAGTATGATAATCTTGGATAAAAATTTCACAATATTGTGATTACTGCTCTAATATATGCTCTTTTTAAATGTCTGGGTAAAAAAGTCTAACTTTTCCCCCTTTGAACACAATATATTTTATGTTATGAAACATTTAAAATATTTTGGAGGAGTAGCTAAACATGTCTGGCTAAATAATTCATCTGAATTATTCACTTCTGCTGTCTTTATTAGCTTCAAAAACAGATTTCTTTACAATTTAAAACGGCATGTTTGGAGATTTTTTTTCTGCTGGAGATACTGTCGTCTTAAAAAAAAAATAACATAAAAAAATCTTACATATACCATAGGAACGGTATAGCAGAAAATTTAGGTGGATTAAAAAAAACGTTAACTTTTAAACGTTAAAAGCAATATATAATATATTATGCATATTGTAATACATCCCAGCATGAGAGAGAGAGAGAGAGAGAGAGAGAGAGAGCACATATAAAATGAAATGGTATATGCTCTTACGGTGTGATTGTGTTTGGGTACAGGGATGTTGTGAGGAGGGCAGATGGAGGAACTGGTGTTTGCTTTTGAACTGTTTTTCAGCATGTCCACCATTGCCACACTAAGATTCACCCTGAGGGCATATGCCACAAAGAAGCCATAACACGACAAAAACGCCAACCCGTATCGAGAGGAGCCGCATGCAGGAGCTGGAAGAACAGACAGGAACCAATGTCAAACATTGATCTTAAAATATCTCTTATCATTTCCTCACCCTGATGGAGCTGTAGAACTTTGTGTGCACAAGTTGTGAAAGTGTTTGCAGACTCAAATGAGTGTGGTAAGATAAAGCAATAACCTACAACCAAGCCTACAATAGTTTTCACCTATTACACAAGCAGACGCCACTCATCACGAGTTTATTTTCATCATTCAATAGGAAGAATAGAATTGTCAGAGGTTTAATTCAGCCAGGGAGAATTTTTTTATTATTTTAAGATAATTTATTTTTAATCCTATTTACTTTTAAACATAAAGGAATAGTTTGCCGCAAAACTTCTGCATTTACTCACCTCACCTTTTACCTGTTCAAAAACCTTTTTTTTCACAATTGGAGATTTTTTGAAGAATGCAAAAACCTGTAACCATCGACTTACCTGGTATTTGTTTTTCCTTCTATGTATTTCAAAGGTTACAGGTTTTCAGCTTTCTTCAAAATTTATATTTTTTGTGTGTCTGACAGAAGAAAGGTTTCGAGCCAACTAACCCTTTAAGGCAGGGGTGCTCAACCCTGTTCCAGGAGACCTACTTCCCTGTAGAGTTCAGCCCCAACCCTGATCAAACACACCTGAACCAATTAATTAGGACCTGAACAGCACTTGATAATTACAGGCAGGTGTGTTTGTTATGGGTTGCAAGTTGCAACTGAAATCGCAGGAAGGCAGATCTCCAGAAACAGGGTTGACCACCTCTGCTTTAAAGGGAGTTCATATTTTTCAGAAAACAAATGTACTAAATGCTACAGAACAACTTTTTCATCGAAATATGTTACTATTTACTATTTAATTTGCTATTTAATTCAGCTATGCCCATAACAATATAACGCTTTCTGCAATCTGCACTAAAAGTTTAATTTCAATGCATCACTATCAGTACATTGTTCATATGAAAACCTTTAGTACACTCAAAATCACCACAGCAATAAAACTTACCCTAACAACAAAGAATAAAACAATAACTATTCATTTTTTGTTGTTGTTTTAAAATACCTAATTCACCTAAAGTGCCTTGGCTTAAAAGTACTTTAATACTACTATTAATAATAATAACAACTAGGGATGCTCTGATCGATCGGCCAGAGATCAGTATCGGCCGATAATTGCATTTCATGACTCGATACTCTACTCGCTAATCTGGCCGACCTCATGAACCGATCACAATTGTTTATTTACGAGTTTACAAGCAGAGGACATATAAGAACTGAAATCTTTTTTAAATATCAGAACTGAAAGTTCTGTGTTTTCAACAATATTGCAAGTTCATTAGGCTGAAAATATTAGGGGAAAAAAGATTTTTTTTTACTTTTCATAATAATATAACTTATCATAATATACTTATTGCAATAAACAGTAGTTTATGGACCTATTTCCTTTTAGTAAAGAAGTAATGGATTTACAGGTGGGCATTTTAACTTCTGAAGTTCTTATGTATTAAATATGCGCTCCAAACTTCATTGAGACATGTTGAATTCTTTCATCATTTGCAATGTTTCTAAATCGCTTTGTTAGTAATTTTTCTTACAATTTTTTTGTATCTGTTTTATCTATTATTTTCTGTAAAGCTACTTCAATCCATAATACCCACACTAATTGGTTATGAGACATGTTTAAGGAATTATATGCAACATCTTTATTCCTTTAGGCAAGGAGAGATCTCCAGCTAAGTTTCATACCTAGAGGGGAAATATGCTTAAAGCATCAGAATCCGTACTTGGTATCGGAAGATCACCATCTCAAGGAATAGGTACTTGGTATCCGCTGCAAAATTGCTGATCGGAGCATCCCGGATAACAACCATGACTACAAATACAGTAAAACATTAACTAGTATATTTTAACATATTAACGTATATGCTATCTGACTAGTAAAAGCGGACAGAAGTATTAGGGCTGTTATCACTGATGTATATTAAAGAACTACATGGTATCGTGACGGTTACCTGCATGACTATCACACTTCCTCCTTCACGCGACATTCTGTAAAGAAAAGCCCATCTGAAAAGCTATTGCATTATGAATGTAGACTGCGACAATAACACTCATCTAAAAAGATCAAGTCTGCACTTTTAGGATGAACTGAACAACTGAGACGTTATAGATAAAGTTACTACTATATGTAGTTCAACCAGTAGTTTATTCCTGCAAATATTCAAGTCGTACAGCATATAGTCTCCCAAACCACCACTATTAAAGCTACATTCAATATCACTTCTGAAGTAACCGTTAACCTTAACGTTCGTAAGTCACTGACAATATAGCACATATGGTACTGTTTATTACTCAGCTCTGCATACACATGTAAAAACACACACACTGTTAATGTCTTGCTACCTTTCTGGATGTCTTCGGTGTTTTTCCGGCGAAGTAAAGGCTGGGCATGATCTTCAGATTCAGAGTCTGATGCTGAAAGCTCCATCATCCCCGCCGGTGTCAGAAGAACAACAACAACACACTCCAGTCAACGCAAAACCAAACCCGTGCTTCACCGTCAGCATAAACACGTGTCATAATAAAAGTCCTCCAGTCACTAGACAGTTTTGATCGTTGAACACCAGACAATATTCACAATGTTTTTGAAGGTCAGTGTTTTTTCCCTACATGAAGGTAATTTTAAATTATTATTTTACCATAAATACTGTATTTTTTTATATCAAAGAATGAGGGCTTAGGGGTTTAATCGATGACACTGCTTTTCACTACAAAAGTTTTTTTTCTAGTTGACGTGCTTTATATATTATATTTAATTGTTAGCCATTGGGATTATTAGAAATTATTAAAGCAGTAGATGGGATTAAGGGATTTGAATTTCAAAATGTACTCTATATCTGAAGTTCTCTTTTAAGATATTAGAGTCAATTGATAAGAATGGACATTGCTGGTGTTTTAAATCAGTTTTTTTTTTCAGGCTGGCAATTGACATTTTCTGCCAGGTGAGTCAAAAAAGAATGCATGTAGTGCTTCAAACTCATTGGCTTCTATTAGCATATGGCAATAAATGAATAAATAAATAATAAGGAAGTTAATGTGGTTATTCTTCCAAGTATGTAAAATTGTGTTTTGGAAAATAAATAAATCTTCCAAATACAGTGCTCAGCATATATAAGTACACCTGTGCAAATCTATCTTTTAAATTCATATTTTTAATAGAAAGCTATACAATATTATTATTATTGTGTGCATATACATTAGATCAGTCAGTACTGAAGCCAAATCTGGAGCTTATCTAACAAAATAACTTGTGATAACGGTCCAAAAACTAGTACACCCAAATTTATATGTTATAGACAAATATTAAATACAAATTCAAAAAGGAGGAAAAATCAAGAGAAGCAAAAAAATTGAAACATTTAGTTGAAATTTTGCTTGAATTTAATTGTATTATCTTTCAATTTCTAAATATGTTTGGTGACTAAAATATTACTTTAATAAATATATCTGTTTAATAAATCTTTTTTTTTTAATGCACCAAAATACATTGCCTATATTCACTGAGAAATGGATAAAAATATTCATTTTCAAAATGGGGTGTACCTAATTATGCTGATATGTTTTTTAAAGCATATATACACACATATAAAAATAATGTATGGGAATAAATATATATTTTTGGTGAGTTATTGATATCAATTTGGGTGAAATTTACAATTTATACACTATTTATTGATTTACTTTTCTGTAAAGTTGCTTTGAAATAAAATCCATCATGGCAAGCTCTTATGAATCTGAATAACCTTATGAATCTAAAAACATTAATTCACTGGAGGTTTATTGGAGACTGAAAAAAGTTGCCGTGCATATAGCCCATTCTAAAAATATCAAGGTACCAATACATTGTAGAGAAGTAGTAAAAGATGACAGATATGATAAATGTTCAACATCAGTTTATTGTGCAATAGAGTACACTGAAAAGGCAAATATGAAGAACTGACTACAGAATGAGTATGAGCTTTTCTTTAAATGAATACACAATAGTTTTTTAAATCAAGACTTCTCAAATCTGTGAAAATTCCCGCACAGATTGCATATAAATATGTATACACTTATCAGACTTAAAATAACGTTTTAAAACATGTAGTTTGTTTCAGTTGTGACTAGTGTTTCAATATCATCATTACATAGGATTAGAGCATTCCAGCACTCCGTCTCTTATTAAAAACACAACAATGCCCCGAGTTTACATAAAAACATGCAAATGTGAAGTACATTAGTAGAGCATGAAATACTTGGTAAGTTATTGAGGTTATGAGTATAGTTATGAATGTCAAAGAGCTATTCTCCTGTATGTGACTCGACCTTCCCTGATAGCATTTACAGTGACAAAAATCATTTCTGTTCATTGATATTTCCTGCCAATGACTCTTAACCTGCTTTAAATGTTTTTTTTTAATTCCCCTTACTTTACACAGAACTTTCCAGTTGTTCAACTTGCTAAAAAACCCATCAAAACCAAAATCAGCACATCAGAGATCTAGATTACCACAAGCCCTAAACATGTAGCTTGTCAGTAGTAGTACAGTATTTAAGAATTAAACCTTTAACTTTCTACTCTCTCCATCCCAACTGACTTCAACAAACGTAATGGTCAAAATCCATACGAAAGCAATTTGATAAAAACATCACTGGCAACAATGCCTGTTTTTTTTAAATTGGTCTTTTCCTCACAATAATACATGCACTACTATAATAACAATAAATCACACACATATTCTATATATATATATATAGAAATAATACAGTTTACCAGCAACTGCAAAAAAAATAAAAATATTAAGAATCAGAAAAACAATGGTCCACAATGTCTTTAAAGACTGAGATGTTCATTTTACTGAACAAATGACAAAAGTCTTTGCCTCAATGTAACTCTCTCATTCTGCAGAAAAGAGCAGTCAATTATAAATGCACAACCTAAAACAGGAGATACAGTCCTGAAGTACATTCACCTCTACTACTACTAGCACCACTGGTAAATACGAACAAAGAAGGCAATATTGTTTAACATTTTTTATCTTTTTCCAAAAAAAAAAAAGATGTAGTGTAGATCAGTCGATCCCAAAATGGGGGTCGTGAGACAACAAGAGGGGGTTGCGTGGTGATTTCCAAAAATCTCTCAATTGGAATTATATTTTATCTATAAACCACAGATGAAAAAACATGTTACATTAAAAAAAACAACATGCAAATAAAAAGCCATCAGGCTTTTCATTTTTTTTCAACTGATTATATCCAAATAAAGACATAGCAATTGCATCAGATGCAGCACATTGACTTTGCGGCACTCACGTTTAAAAGATGAATAGACGTGGGCCTATTGTGTGTGCTGTTTATATATTTATAACCACCTCCGAGGATATTGGGGGTCGCGAGTCACTGACATTGTTATTTTGGGGTTGCGGGCTGAAAAGTTTGGGAACCCCTGGTATAGATCGTAGTTTTCAAGACTTTCTCAGCCCAAGACCCAACTAAGGCTGCATTTACTCAAGTGCATTTAAAAATTTCATTTCAGACTGGTGTTTTTAATACATTTCAGAAAAGCAGTCTCTCTCCACACTCTACAGCCTCAAATGTGACCATCTCACTGGGCATGTGCATATTTTGTCGGCATTGCAGTCTACTGGTTGTCTAATGTCATATTAGAGGGGCTTGACGAATCAGTGAAGTATCAGCAATAGTCCAGAAGACCAATAAGAGAGCGATTGTGGATAGCCACGCCTTGTGTTTCAGTCTGTCTAAATTAAAACAGAACACCAGCATTTATGAGCTAAAACATTTTCCAAACACTCTGTTTTCATGGGTCCAAGATGCCGTAGTGCAGATGCAAGGTGTAACCGTAACAGAACCCCTATATGTTTTAAAACAAAAACGCATTAGCATTAATGGCACCTAACTGCTGCAATTCCTCTGCAGTGACTCTTGAAGATGTTTTGGCAGCCTGAACCCTCCTCCTGACAGAGAGACACACACAATGTTCACTAAAATTTCTGAAATATTGGCCTGATGGTGAAAATTAGCTTTTTTAAAGCCACTGCCCATAGTTTAAAGCTGAAGAACTTTTGCTGTAAATTACAGCTTTGTTCTTTGCTTTCAACCGTTGTGAAGACTGAGATAGTTTGGCTTTCCTGATATTTAAACCACAATGAAACAGGATAACCAATATAATGTTATATGAATTTAATATATTGAATTTAAAATGATTTTGGGTCCATCATATACAACATAGGCTCATTCTGAAAATGTAGCCCTATATATATTTCTGGACATCGTGAATTATGCAGCCAGAGCTACGTATAGCTGAATTTCATCTTTAAAAAGAACGCTACAGGGTGGTATGACATCATTCTTTACCACACTTACCAGCTGACCACTTACTTCTGTATGGACAGCTTTTCTGCAGTTATCAGTTTGACCGGTAGCTCAACATGTACGTCAGCGGAATTAGGACGCACAGTGGAGTTGATCGTTACAACAGGGTTTGAATCCGATGAAGAATGGTTCCAATAAGCAGGGAAGACAAAAACAAAAGCAAAAACATGAAATAAACAAGTAAATAACAGAGTGAGAATGTGATAAAATCTGAAAACAGTAAAAATCAGGGGACTTTTCTTTTTCTGGATTGCTGCGGTTGCATTTAGGGCAGTGGGTGGGAGGGTCAATCGGTGCTTTTTAAAACACTATTGGGTGGGTTTAGGAAAGAAGGAGGGTGGATCAGTCGATCGGTCAGTCAGTCATTCGGTCAGTAGACTGTGGTCTGAGAACAGCTGGCTCGAAAGGCACTCGCGAGAGAAATTTGAAATCTGAAAAAGCGTACACAGCGGCCTCTGGTGGATTCGCAAAAACAAAAACTGCACAAAAACGTAGCTCCTGCAATGTATTTTGCTCTCTCCAGAATTGTATATAGGGGTACATAATCAGAATAAGCCTGGGTTGATTATATAGGTCCTAATAATTGAAGCAAACATATTCATCAACACTATATATATATTTTTTGATAAAATTATGTTGTTTGCAATTGTTTGTTGAGTTTTTTCTTGTTTCAATTTTTAAGCGAAGGATCAAAAAGCCATTAAACAGAGACATCTTCCACAGCCTTCTTTGCTCATATTTACCAAGGGTGGCAATATTAAGGGAGAGCACTGTACATTGTATGAGTAATGTGCAAAGCTAACACAAACACAATACAAATGCTGCTCTTTCTCCACTAACCTGAATGTGTTTGAGCATTCCTGATGAAGCAGATAAAATATGCAGGTTAGGTGCAGTTACTCTCTCGTGACACTCGTGTGCCACTTCCCAAAACCTTATGAAAATATTGACGACAGAGCATAAAATCAGCTGCATCTGTCAGACGCATCCTTCCTTCCCTATTTCCCTCCAGCACATTTTCCGCTTCCCTTTGACTTTTTTATTCAAAACATTGCAGACGTTAGCAGTGTTCCTGGGGAAGCAGAGGAATCAGTTTCGCGAGGATTTGCTCCTCTTCAGTTTGGTGAAGTGTCGTCACTGAGCTGTTCTGACGGGACGGGGAAGTTTTGGATCTGCCGGTAAACAAAGTAGAAAATTTGTGGCTGCGACCGGCTGTGCAGTTCAGCCTTGATCTTCTGTGGGTGTGTGTCGAGCGCCAGCTGCTGCGTGGTTTCTTCTGTCAGGAGAAAAAGAGCATAGTTCTCTGGGTCCGAGATTTTAAACTTGTCTGCGCAGATCTGACACACGTCCTCTGTTGTGGCGTAAGGCTGAACCTGCAGAGTTTTGGCTGTGCAGCCGCTGCTTGCATCTTGCAGTGCCACCCGCAAATAGTTCTGAATATAAATGAAGAGAAATTCAGGTGTAAAAATTACAATTTAACAAGCCATTTACTATCATAATAAAATAATTATTCTTTATTTTCATTACTATTATAATTGTAAATAGTTTCTTTTCAACCCAATATATAAATATAGCAGTAATAATAATAAAACTATATAATAATAACAATAATAATAATAATAATAATAATAATAATAATAATAACAATCTTCATTAGGGATGCTCCGATCGATCGGCCGGAGATCGGTATCGATCAATAATCACATTTAATGACTCAATCAGTGCTCACCAATTTGCCCGGTCTTATGAAGCTATCGCTAGTGTTTCCAAGGAGAGGAAGATGCACGTGCACATCTGGGTAATACAGATAGCAGCACTACAACATTTGAGGAGGTAAATGATGCATGGGGGTGTAAGCAATCACTGCGCAAGCGTCATAGTAGCTAAAAATTATACAGACATGGTGCGACCTCTGTTTATACAGTTTATTGGCGCGACTCACGCGAGGGATTGTCTCTGTGTTGCAACCATTGTATATCCAGTGTTTTGAGCAATCAGCCCCATCTTGTGTCCAACCGTATGACCTCTCTCTGCGAGTCTCCAGCATATTATCTATTATTTTCTGTAAAGGTGCTTCTGTCCACACTAAATGGTTATAAGAGACATGTTTAAGATTATATACAGTAACTAGAAAAGTAAAGTTTGTAGACATGGTGTCTTGAGAAAGCCTAGTGTGAATGTTTGTAGTAGTTTTAAAGTTTAAATAATTGAAGTAGTTTTTAAGATGTTTGAAATAGTTGGCATAGACAGATAACTACATATATGTTAGCATGTTTCTAGTTTGGATTGGCATGTTTGCTAGGCGGTTGATAGGGAGTTCTAAATGGTTGCTAGGGTGTTCTGAGTGCTTGCTAAGGTGTTGCTAGGTGGTTGCTATGGTGTTCTGAGTAGTTGCTAGGTAGTTGCTAAGGTGTTGCTAAGCGGTTGCTAAGGTGTTGCTAGGGGGTTTCTAAGGTGTTCTGAGTAGTTGCTAAGCAGTTTCTAACATAAATTAGCATGGTTCTAATATGAATTAGCATGTTGCTAGTATGGTTAGTATGTTTGTTAGTATGTTTCAGTATGGATTAGTATGTTTCTAGTATAAATTAGCATGTTTGCTAGTATGATTAGTTTGTTTGTTAGTATGTTTCTAGTATAGATTAGTATGTTCGTAGTATGGATTAGTGTGTCGTTAGAATGTCCAATGTAAAGTCAATGGCAGTTTTTTTTACAATGGAGTCTATAAGACAGTTGCTAGGGTGCCGTAAGTGGTTGCTAGGGTATGGCTAGTAAGTTGAATGGTGATCAGTGATTGGCAGATTGGTAGTCTGAGATAAATGAGCCCAAACTTAAGTCTGTATGACACAAATTTTGATTTAATATTAAGTCAATGGGACTTTTCCGAATTTTCCGGGTCAATTATTGGAAAACCGTAAGTCAAAGCAGTTGGAAAAGATATAGCAACCCGAGTCAGACCACTTTAAAGGTCTGGAGTAAGTTTGGTGTTTGTAGCTTGAACAGTCTAAGAGGATATGCAGCATCCGTATTTTATTATCTAAAGTAAGGAGAGATCTCCACTTAAGTATCACACTTAGAGGGAAAATGTGCTTTATGTAATGGCAAGGTTATATATTACACAAGTTGCACATGACAAGGAATCAGTACTTGGCAGTACTCGGTTGCAAAAATCCTGATTGGAGCATCCCTAATCTTCATTAATGCTAACTAAATTAAGTTAAATATATACAACTATATAAATATATTTTATATAAAATATTAACATTATCA
>CAIGQZ010001313.1:13836243-13841511 GCA_903798205.1 Danio tinwini
ACACTGGGCCATCACATATGTCAGCATGGGCAAGAAATCATCCGCCCCATACATCCTCCCTGCCATTAATACAATACAGAATCAAACCATGAGTCTGTGCACAAGTACTAATCACTATGTACAGGGTATCATTCAGGTAGTTTAGATATATGTTATCATTAGGCCCACGCGGAATCTGCGCGCGCAGAATTCTGCAGATTTTTCCGCAGATTTTTAGCCCATCATTAATTCTGTTTATTTGCTTACAGTTAACTATTTACTGTTAATCTAATTGGATTTGCATTTTAAACATTAAATAAAAGTTAAAAAGATTTTATTTTTTATTTCACATTTTAAGATTTTAGTTATGATACTCCTAGAAAAATTCCGCAGAAATCCGCAGATTTTTACCAAAATTCTCAGCAGAAATAGCAAAAAATGTCCGCAGATTCCGTCTGGCCCTGGTTATCATCAATCATATACCTGTAAAAAATGATCTTATATGATTCTTTCTTCCCACATTAATGATAAACAAACAGTCTAATATCTTCCTCTCAATTCTAAGAATGGTTTGGCCAGGACTGTACAGTGCGACAGAAAAATCGATCTGTGCAACGAATAAATGTACTATTAGCATGTGTGCAATAGAGTTCGTATTAGCATAAGCATTAGCCTATTTACAAAATCAAACACATTTACTGACACGTTTACTCCAAATTTGCTTTGGAACATCAGTCGAGGGGTTGAATTAACTTCTTTTTGAGACCAGACATGTTTTCATATCACTGAATGAGGGAAAAAATCATCCTACATTATAGTATTCTATACAGTGATAAAAGCTATGCCAATTAGCATGTTGATTAGCAGGATGGCTTAAATAACAGATAAACTATATATTGGCAAAACTGTGCGTTTACTGTCTTCATGTTTGATCGATTTTAGTGCATCTATCTTATTCTAAATATCTACTTCTAACTACTTTTTCTAACAAGTTCCAACAAGTTTTCTAAATCCATCAGACCTCTTTTTTTGTAAATTAAACTGACATTAATTAAATCTTAACAGTCTGTTGTCATTTCTGATATTTGGGATTTAATGTAAGTAGAGCAATGTAAACATTGTAAACTAAGCTTGGTAGATTCAAATAATGTAGTGTAAAAACATCAATATCTGTGCATTGTCCGTTAATATAAAAAGCTTATCAGGCATATAGGTATTATGATTATGATTATAATACAAATAGTGTATAGTTTTATACGTTATATTTATCTTTAAAAAAAAATTGCTTAAATTAGCTAATAAAACAAGCTAGGCCTACTGGGCAAAAAGGGGATGTCTCTCAGACAATTTTAGAAGCTGTCATTCAATCATTCTCACCATACTTAAGGTCTTGGTCTCTTGTTTATCCTCATAGCATCCACGTGGGATAAAAGAACAACATCTTAATGCATGAATGCATGCTACACTTCCGACTGTACATTGTGTTTTCTTTTTCTTATAATGCACAGAGTTTTGAGGTAAGCGACGTTTTCATTTGCCATTCACTGACAGTCGGACAGGCTCATCCAGTTCATCAAACTCAGTCCTTTAAAATCGAAATCTGAAGCATAATAAAACAGTCTCCTCATAAAAGCCGGTGTATCAGCGTGCTGCTACATTGAAAACATGTGATTCGATTCACGCCTTCTGATTGGTTCTCGGGATATAGAGGCTTTTGCTGTCAAAGGCAAGTGGCGTTTAGTGACTTTTGCCAATAAACTGTTATTTCTGAAT
This sequence comes from Danio tinwini, assembly GCA_903798205.1. Classification (NCBI taxonomy): domain Eukaryota; kingdom Metazoa; phylum Chordata; class Actinopteri; order Cypriniformes; family Danionidae; genus Danio; species Danio tinwini. The sequence continues at coordinate 13,837,996 of CAIGQZ010001313.1, forward strand.
GCGCTGACGCTGGGATTTGAATGATTAGAAGCAAATCTATTTGTTGATGGTGTACTACGTGCCTGAAGCATTCACTCAATGTCATTATCCCATGTGTGGCAATTAGCGGCTTTCGCATTTGAACTCTTCAGTTAGTCTTTATTTCTGTAAACGAAACACATTATGACCCTATTGGTGGTTTAAAAACTAGGAAAGCTAATACTTCTCTGTTTAGATACATAACAATGGATACATCTAAAATATCATCGCTGATATAGTCATTGCAATAAATCCCAGAAAATTTTGTGAAATATGTGGTCCATATTGAAGTAGTTTAAAGTAGTTCACACAAGAGTACTGCACCTGAGTTGTTCTCCATGATGGTGTAGATAAGTTTGCACACACTGAGCAGCAGAGACACTTTCTTCTCTGGTGAGTACATCTTGCACATGTTGTTGAATTTGTGTCGGATCTTCTCTATGGCCACATGGTCGGGGGGCTGAGCTCCATCTACACCCATTTCCTGCGGCTGCTTGGCTTTGGCCAGAAGCAGATTCTCCTTCAGCTGCTGCATAGTCCCGCTGCTCAACTGGAAGTCCCGCAGAGCAGCCTCTATCACAGGCTTCAGCGGCTTCAGCACACACTTGTACATGGCTTTCTCCATTACCTGATCTGTGGAGGACAAAAACATGATATGGTAATTACAATGAAACAACTGTACAGAGTATTGAATGAGTGCAGTATATACCACAGCGAAATGAACTACCAACTTATCCAGCATATGTTTTACGCAGCGGATGCCCTTCCAGCTGCAACCCATCACTGGGAAACATCCATACACATTCACACGCATAGACTACGGACAATTTTAGCTTACTCGATTCATCTAGCACATGTCTTTGGACTTGTGGGGTACACCGGAGCACCCGGAGGAAACCCACGTGAACACAGGGAGAACATGCAAACTCCACACAGAAACACCAATTGACTTAGTGAGGCGATCGTGCCACCAACTGCGCCACCGCTTTGCCCATTTGCACTTGTGTGACTTTAATAAATCAAATATAATTGTTTGAAACATTGACAGACATTTCTGAGTATTTTTACAGTACTGTAATGTATAAGCCTAGGGGAGAGCGGGGCACAAATTAACACTTTTTGATTTTGGTCAAATTATAAACAAAGTAGGGTTAGACAAACCATATTTTTTTTAGCAACAACACACAAACCTCTCCTAAAAATGAGCACTGAAATTATGATCACCGGACCTATGGTTTCTGTGCAGTATTGCCAAAAGTGCCAGGAGTAAAAATGTTACTATTTACCTCACCTGTGGGGCAAGTTGTAACAGACAGGGGGTTAGTTGTAACACATGCTTAAAAAGGCAGATTTCACACCATTAATTTAAATTCACTTTAAATTTACTTTAAATAGTGGCTATATTTCCTCAGTAATTGGCTCATTTCTTTTTTATTCTACATAGCACAGTATGTTTATTTATTTATTTATTTATTGGATAAACACATTTGAATCTATTTGCATTATTATCCATTCATCCATTATTATACAATGCATTTATTTGCATTATTCGCAATAAAATAATTTTTTTCTATTAAAACAATATTTGCTATTAGAAAACATTTTTATTTTAAAAAGTTCTCAACATTACACTCAAAATTCCCAAAAATATTTAGTTAGTTTAATTGGTGTCCAACAGTGTGTGGCTTAATTGTAACACCCTGTTACAACTAACCCCGCTGTGTCATGTTTTCCTCAAAGCTGTTTAGCAGTCACTGTGTGTTTTATACATCTTTCAAAATGGTTTCATCTTTTAGCCTAGAAGACGGTGATCACAACAATATAAGATTTTACTTACATACTTTCACCGATTTGTTTTAAATAAAAAAAATCGACTGTAAAAAAAAAAAAACTTTTATGCTGCAAAAATGGTTTCTCCTGTATTTCTCACACAAATTTTGCCGAAATTGTTTAATAATTGGCAGGAAGATGTCTGCCGACACTGTGGTGAAAACCTCTGAGGCATGCCATGGTTAACCCTGAGCAAATACCTTAAAACTCAATGTTACATTTAACCCCGCGTTACTTTGTGCCCTGCGCTCCCCTATACAAAAAAACGTACGGCGACGCGGTGGCTAGCACTGTCGCCTCACATCAAGACAGTTGCTGGTTCGAGCCTCGGCTGGGTCAGTTGGCATTTCTGTGTGGAGTTTGCATGTTGTCCCCGTGTTCATGTGGTTTTCCTCCGGGTGCTCCTGTTTCCCCCACAAGTCCAAAGACATGTGGTATAGGTGAATCGGGTAAGCTAAAATTGTCTGTAATGTATGTGTGTGAATAAGAGTGTATGGGTGTTTCCCAGTTATGGGTTGCAGCAGGAAGGGCATCCGCTGCATAAAACATATGCTGGATAAGTTAGTAGTTTATTTCGCTGTGATGACCCCTCATTAATAAAGGGACTAAGTAAAAAAAAAATGAATGAAAAAACTTTTTTAGAAAGGGTATTTTCTATTCTGGTGAAAACTTTCATGACAATGTTGACATTTGCATGGAATTGCTACTACTTTTGAATGATATTACATAATTCTACGAAAGCTTTACATTTCAGATAAATGCTATTCTTGTTTTATTCATGCATTAAGCGTCATGAAAAATAAAGCAAAAATTGGAACAAACAACTGTTAAAAAATTTAGAAAAACAAAAATAAATGGTTTAACAGTAGAGTTTCTAAAGAGGATTTTGTGAATCTGAAGACTTAAGTAATAATGCTGCAAAATCAGCTTTATATCACAGAAATAAATAACCAATATTACCTTTTCTACTGGATTTGTGGTTTAAATACATGCAAAATTAGTAAGCAGAAGACTTCTTAAACAGTAAATATTAAATATAACTTAAAGGATAGCCACATTATGTATTTTGAAATTTGTTTTGGTGCACTTAAAAACAGAACCTGTAAAGAAAATCAGAAAATGAATAAAAAATGAACAAAATGTCCATGGAGAAGTCTATTTATGGCTGAGATGACTGTGACCATGAGTGTATACACTGGGATCTCTGATGTGGATCATAGTTTCATTTCCTCCTCTAAAAGGACATACCTGCTCAATGTATTTTTACACCTGCTTTTCCAAAACTGTTTAAAGAGTACAAAATGTCTCCCGACAACACAACAGTGTCTGTTATGTTCACACATGACTCAATACAACAAGTTTTGTCATGTAACTGATTGTGCAAGCAGGGCTTGAAGATCATACCCAAATTTTACAATCATTTATGAACTAGATAGAGTATGTGTAACTATATCTAAAGAGCAGAATGTAATGTTTAATCTGGTTTTGGAAAATGCTGACAGTGTTGCTTCTGTCAGCAAACTGAACTACGAGGGAAGCAACACGGTCATCATAAACGCTTTGACAAATGCTTTCAATAGGCATATCTAAATGTATTAAAGCAAATGCAAACTAATGCAACCTGTGTGCTTCATTTTCATCTTTAGATTCTCTTTCAATATATATATA
>CAIGQZ010001313.1:13846511-13864059 GCA_903798205.1 Danio tinwini
TTACACTGATATAAAATATATATATATATATTTTATATCAGTGTAAATTTGGATGATTTCATTATCACAACATGCAAGTTTATGCTTCACTTGACTGTAAGCCTTGAGATAATTTGAGTGACTCATTGGCTTGTGATCAGAACAACCTGCCAAACCTGTTCTGGAAAATGTAATTAATTAAATAAAATTCAGTTCAGTTTGGAGTTAATTTTTATGTTTTGTATTTGTATCTTTTCACAATAAGTATCCTTCCAAAGCAGCTTTATAAAAGGTATATACAATAATATATACAAAATCATAGAACTAAGGTCTATAAGGTGGACAGTACAGAAGTCAAGAATGAATAATTAACCTGTTCCGCAGTTATACAATATAGTGTACTCTTAAAAATATATCAGCTGATATCTGTATATAATTCATGACCATGACAATAATGAAATTAACTAAACCTGCTTTTGAGGTTTATTTTAAAAGTTCTCAAAGTAAAGTTGAAAATGCAAACACACTCACAGAAAAAAAGGTACAAAAGCCTGGGGTGGTACCTTTTTAAAATTTAGGACTTTTTAGGTGCTAATATAGACCTTCAAGGCACTAATCTTGTGGTATAAGTGTGTACCTTTTGAAAAGGTTCCACCCCGGTGACAGCATTTATCTGTTTCCCTGAGAATGTAGAAGTGGTCACGGTGTGGTCAACTGCTATCTACAAGTGTCAATCACAAAGGAAATAATCAGCTTCCTTTTAACACCGGTTAAAGTTATAAATACGCCTACTCTATTCACAAGAAATGATCCATCAGATACACATTTAAAACAGCCAATCATCGTGTGTTGCTTCACGTTGTTGTATAGGTCTGACTTTTGCCCAATACAATAGTCACAAACAGACTGAGCGGATTTGTAAATGTGTTTATATGGTCATATGCTGGAAGAGAGAGGACACGGGACAGGTCAGTAAACAGGCGAGCCAACTTTTTAAGGAACTAGTTTGCAGTTTAACTTAAGAGGTCTGTGGAACAACCACAGACTCAGTGGAAGCAAATTAAGTAGGCAGGTGACAGACTTCAATCAAACTGATCTACTTTCAGCTTCTTAATGTTTTCTTTATTTAATGTCAATATGTGACTATGGACCACAAAACCAGTCATAAGGGGTTCGATTTTTGGAATTTGCGATTTTTACTGTACACCATCTGAAAGCAGAATGAATTAGTTTTTCATTGATGTATGTTTGTTATTACAATATAATTTGCCATTATACAATTATATGAACATCTGAAAAATAAGAATACAAAAAAACTAAATTAAAATATTGAGAAACCCACCTTTAAATCCAAATTAAGTGTGTAGCAAAGTATGTTACTAGACATAAAGTTGAGATGTATTTACAGTAATAAATTTACAAATATATTCATGAAATATGGTCTTTTTAATAGTATAATGTAGGGCTGGGTGTTTTGGCCTAAAATCAAAATCTCAATTAATTTAACATTTTAACTCGATTACAATTAATGAACGATTATTTAATTAATTAATTTATTTAACAAGTTTTGTACAGTAAATATGTTCATATTACAAGTGAGAGATTTTTGAATGAAGGGTGCATTGCTTGAATTAAAAATAATTAAAGGAAACACACACTGCATATCTATGATTATTTATTGAACATAAATGTTGAAATTAAAACAAACATTGCCTAAAACCAACAGTCATTTTTTCTTATAAAAAAGTAAAAAAAATAACTTGCACTTTTGGAAATTTTTTTTTATAATTTTCAATGTTAAAATTTTTATATTAAAAGTATAAAATAACGCTTGTATATTCTGTAAATAATATTTTAAACTGTGCATTCCTTGAATCTTCTGTAAACAAATATGTTAATATAAATAACAATTTATTTTAATGAAAAATAAGCCGTCTCTGACACAGCTTTCAATCATCGTCAATGTAGTGCAAACTTGCGACGCGTAAATACATGTTTTGAGAGATGCACGTGTATGCGACTGCATAAAGGCTGCACCAGACCATTACCCATGCGTTCGACGCAGACGTATAAAGTAGCCCTAACAGAGTAGGGTCACGTCACTCCACACACGTTTGGGAAAGTAATAGAAAAAATTAAATTGGAAAAATTTGAATGTCAGTTTGGATTATTTTCGATTAACTGCCCAGCCCTAGTTACTGACATAAAAGACAAATCTATCATTTTGATCATACAATGTATTTTTGGTTTTCCGAAAAATATACCTGTGCAGCATAAGACCACCTTATGGGTCATATGCTCACCTATACGATTTGACTAAATCTATAATTTAAAAAATATATATTGTTGGTAGATGAAAACAGCAGAGGTTTTTTCATTGATTTATTTTTTTGCAATGCAAAGTCTCAATTTTTATTAATGTAGCAACTAAATTTCTCTATTACATCTTTGGCAAGCATGTCACTGGACATCAGGACAACAGGAAACCACAGATGAAGATGGTGACAGGAATGCTTACAGGAATGTGGTTTAGATTAGAAACACTCATTCATCAAGGCCACCTCTATTTAAAGCCTATCTTCAAGAGCTTGTTAATATTGCCTCAAAAATCTCCTGTCTCTATTATCTCTCTCTCTCTCTCTCTCTCTCTCTCTCTTTCTCTGTGTCTGCATTGCTGTCTGGAAAAAGAAGCCGCAGTGACAGGAGAAGTGAATCCACTGGTGCGTCCCACACAACAACTACACACAAACACTAGAGTTGAAAGAAAAGACCACAAAGCATGTCAGAGAACAGAACAAAAGCCACACACAAACTACAAACCAGACAAACACAGCAAACTAAAAATCCCCCTCACAGTCTATTGACCCCTGCACATAAATGAAGCCTTTCAAGAAAATGAATGAGAACTTCAAACCGTATCTGTAGCCTCAGACGTGTTTTTAAGGAAGTACTGAGAATAGATGTACAACAACAACAGAAAAATCCTTGAGCCTGAAGTAGCAACAATGAGTCTTTCTGGACACATCTCGATAACAGAGTGTCTTAATCCTGTAATGACTCAAAACTGAGTTAAGAGTGCCGGAACAATGATTTGTCTCCATTTAAAAATACTTCAGCAAAAAAAAAAAACTACAAAAAAAGTTTGACATAAACTGTCACTAATTGTTCATTCAAGCATGCTCTTATTGCTTTGTTAACATGAGCAATGTAGAAGGCATAATCTCATAGCTTTGCATTGTGCTGGGCTTGTTTAAGCTCAACAAAACCTGTCATTCCCCATAGGCAGCTGCCTCAGGTTAGAAGATTAGAACAACAGGCCTTTTCTCTGCATTCATGCCTGACACCCACATACTCAATGTCTGAATCAACAAGCTGGATAGTAAAACTAAACTGGCCCGTTTGGCTGAAATCCATTCTGGGAACATCTGGAAAGTGATCTATTCCTCAAAACACATAGCAGAGCGGGACTTTGTTTACAACTCATGAGAGCACGAGGGAGAGAGAGAGGAGAAGGAGAAGGAGGGAGATGCTCAGGGCGATGGATGATGCAAATTTCCTGAAGAATCAAAACAAAACCTGGCTGAGCTGAAATTTATTGTTCATACTTTACAACTGATCCACATTAACCTGAGCCAACTAAAGTGCTTCAGCATGTTGATCTATTAGGCTTTTACAGTTAAAAGGATAGTTCACCCAAAAATTGTCATTTACCTTTAAAGTGTCAACATTCAATGAAAATCACAAAGGAAATATCACCTTCCTTTTAAAACCGGTTAAAGTTATAAATACGCCTACTCTATTCTCAAGAAATGATTCATCAGATACACATCTAAAACACGGCCAATCATCGTGCGTTGCACCACGTTGTTGTGTTGGTCTGACTTTGGCCAAACATAACTGTCACAAACAGACTGAGCAGATTTGTAAATGTGTTTATATGGTCATCTATGCTGGAAGAGAGAGGACACTGGACAGGTCGGTAAACAGGCAGAGCTCCTGTAAATATGTGGAAAGCTCTTCAAATGAAGGAGATATAATTAAAATATTGAGGAAAACCCACCTTTAAATTGTCCAAATAAAGTGCTTAGCAGTGTTTGTTACTAATCAGAAATCAAGTATATATTTATAGTAAAATTACAAATATATTTTATGAAATATGGTCTTTCTTAATGTTGTTCAATATTTAAGTCTGGCGGGAACACTTTTAGCTTAGCTTAGCATACATAATTAAATCTGATTAGACCATTAGCAAAAAGAGTTTTTTTTTATTTTCCTTTTTAAAGCTTGACTCTTCAGTAATTACATTGTGTAGTAAAATTGACAGAAGATAAAAACTTGCTATTTCCTAGGTCATATGTCTATATTTTCCATAGGCCTTAGTGCACAATGTAACTATTATGCTAAGCTAAGCTAAAAATGCTACCATTAAAGTCAGAGATCGGCTGAATGAATTTAAAAATGGTGAAACTCAACTGTTTAACTGTTTAACTCCAGGTGACTTGTAAAATAAGCCTATTTCAGAGTTGTCCTTTAAGACTTTAAGTTTTTTTTCTCATAAACACAAAAGAAAATATTTTAAAGAATGTTGAAAACTGGTCCCCATTGTTATCCACAGTAAGAAAAAAATAACATATATATATATATATATATATATATATATATATATATATATATAAGTGTAATATATATGTAAGTCAATAGTTACCAGTTTTTAATGTTCTTCAAAATGTCTTCTTTTGTGTTTAACAGAAGAAAGAAACTCAGGTTTGGAAAAAGGTAGAGGGTGAGCATATGATTTCAGAATTTACAGGGACGAACTATCCCTTCAAGCGTGTCATTATATTAAGTTTATAACTGCTTGTTGCTGACAGTGAAAGGCGTGTGGCCAGTTATACAAAAGCCATACTAATGATTCTCTGCCCACACATGAATATGCCAGTGTATATCTCAGCTCAATGTGCCTTGTGTGTGCCGCTCACGCTGAGTAAAATGCCTCCAGGCTGAGATGAGCTTTTGCCTCATGCACACACGCTCACAGGTTTAACCCTCGGACACCCAAGCGTTCATGTTGTTTTCATTGTATGTATATGAATGTTGCCCAGCCATGTTTGCTGTGAAACATTTGGTTGTAATTTGCTGCAATGGGTCTTTGAGGGTTAAAGGCCTATAACCTGGCAGTATTTAGCATGCTAACCACTGGACATAATGAAAAACAGACCAAAGTTGTGCCTTTTTCAGTATTCCCCACCAACACACACAGCCTTAACAGTATAACCCACTGTATCATATCATTGAAATCTTCTGTGATTGAAAAACGTAGTATTTAAATTGTACCCTTCCGAAGCTAGATTAGGGCTGTGCGATTAATTGAAATCATATTGACATCGTGATTTGAACATGTATTATTTTCAAATCGCCTCACAGCTCAATTTTTGTGTCACAATGGGGTCTATGATCTATGCATGGCAAAAAAAATCTGTGGACACGTAGAAAAGTATACACGCAACTACTTCTGATATGTGGTCAAGCAGAACATCTGAGCCTTACTTGAGTTTGACGGCACACACACTAGCTTATTTATTTGTTTTGCAATAGGTCTGTTCTAGACACAATTTGTTACACCTTTACTAGATTTTTTTTTGCCTCGTGTCTGTTTTATAGACATGTTACAGTCTTTAATAAAAATCTAATTATTTTCCTTTGGAAATATGTTTCAGATTCACACTGTAAAATGTCTGTGTGTGTCAAAAATGTGATTAGAATCAAAATCACAATATTGTTCAAGAAAATCGTGATGGGTTCTTTTGCCTATATAGCACAGCCGCAGGCTAGATCATTTTGTTTGTGTCATGCACAGTAGACTGCAGGGCCCTTGTAAATCTGTGGCAATGGAGACAGAGTGGTGCCTCATTTTACTGGAAGGTTTCAGAATGTAAACTGTTTGTCAAGCAAATTTCAGCCTGTGAGACTCTCTTCCAAAGTCTGATAACAACAAAACAGCCTTGGACCACTCTTCAAGTCACATTTTCAACCTACAGTACAGCTACATTCTGATGCACAACTGACTATTCCTAATAGTTCACTCAAGCCAGGGGTTCTCTCGGTGTCCAAGGAAGTGTTTGAGGGACCATAGAAATGTTTGGAGATAAAGCATAACAACAGTTTTTTTATATAATAAAAACCTTACAACAATTATAATTATTAAATATCAAATAAACAACCCAAATTTGATAAAATATACAAATGTAAAAAAATAAACTAATGTGCAAAAAATACACATTCAATTAAAATTATTAATAATTTGATTAAAGAGATAAATGTGAAAATGAGGAAACATGTAACAAACTAAATATATTTCAAATAATGCTTTAGACTCTTTTATAATATTATTTTGCAGATTATATATTTTGTCATTATGAGAAAAAACTATAAAAAAGACTTTTACACTATAAGATGGGGGTTCCTCCTGCAAGGATAACCATATTTTGAGATCATATTTTGAGATCAATCTAAGATTGAAAACCCCTGCACTAAGGAACTTCATGCATATCAATGTATGAACACACTGACAATCCTAAGATGAAACATGAGATTTATTATTAGTTATTACTACTGCACATTACCCATCTCTGCACTAAAAATGTCAGCAGAATGGCAGTCGTCAGTCGAACGAATCACTGGCACTACCATTCCTACACTTCAAGAACTGTGCTCTTCTGTACTCTTCCAGAGTGAGTAAAAGGGCTCGCAGAATCACTCTGGACGCCTCGCACCCAGCACACTACCTGTTCGAACTGTTACCGTCTGATCGGCGCTACAGAGCACCGAGCACAAAAACAGCCAGACACAGGAAAAGTTTATTTCCTCAGGCCATCTACCTCATGAACAGTTAAACATTCTCCTACTGTGCAATAAACGTGCAATACTTTCTCATACGCACTTGTACACAGCACCTTATAACAATATACAATGCAATACTTTCTCCATTCGCATTGGTACACAATACCTTATAACCTGTATATTTACAACAAATCTGTACATACAATTCAACATCCAGATCGTTTTGACTAACTGCATCTCTGTTTAATGTTTATCACATTTTTTTCTCATATTTAATTTTGTGTTGTCACTTTATGTACTCTAGAAGCTTCTGTAGCCAAAACAAATTCCTTGTGTGTCTGAAGCACACTTGGCAATAAATCTAATTCTGAAAAATAATTTCCTCTCATCCTCATTCTTTAGACTAAGTTAATTAACACTGAAATGGTTGTTTAGTAAATGTCAATTAAGTAATGAAAACATTTAGTCTGGTCATGGCAGCTGCATGATCGTGACGTTAATGAAATTGCAGGGCATCCCATTTGTCTTTTAAGACCACAGAGCATCAACATACACAACATGTACTTTTATAAGCACTAACAGTACAGGCACAATCCTAATGCAATATGTGAAAAGTATTATTTGGAACCAGGCCAAGGTATCACTGCAATAATGATGTAATGCCAGCATTCATAAATCACACCACTGTTCGCTGTACATATATGTATTGACCTGATGTCTGGTTGTACATCACCAAAACAATACTTAAGATTTATCATATAGGCAATCTATACTACATAACAACCCTATTTCCTTTATATATATATATATGTATTGGCACCAGAGCAATCAGTTCAGCTTCTCTTTGCATGAAACGTTTTGTATTCTAGGAAGGAAGCCTTACCGATTTGATCCTCCGGGATAAGCGACTCAATGGGTGGGTCAAGCTCTGAGCTCTGCAGCAAGTAGGACTTCATCTGGGTCATGAACTGCCTGAGTGTCTGAAGCAGTTCCAAGCCTGATGTGTGGCATCCCCGGTTCTCCTGCAGGAAACTCACGTAGTCCTGCACGAGGCAGCCAAAGTAAGTGCCTTTATCCCTAGACTGCTCAATGATCTTCCGAATGGCTCTCCTCTCGGGCGTCATCAGAGAATTTAGAACGTCGCTCATCTTGCGCAACTGACCTCTCAAAGCTTGCGGCAACACAAATGTCCCCCCGCTGTTCTGCTTCTTTGATTTAAAAGGTGGAGGCACCTCTTGGTCGCTCTCCAAATTAATGCCATCATCTTCTTCCTCTTCCTGGCTGCTGTCGCCAGTGGGACGGTTGGTTCTGGAGGGACTAGCCTCCATGGGGAGTGGGAAGCTGTGGGTGAAGTCGAGAGAGTCTGAAGACGAGGTGGAGATGCTGATGTCACTCAGACGCTCTCCCCCGGTGGAGCGGTGCTCATGCGCGGGGCTGCCATTCTCCATGGCGGTGGGGTTACGAGAAGATAGCTTGGCCAGACTCCAAGACACTGCGTCCTCAATGGTTTGATCATCCAGGGCCATGTGGCATCGGATACCGTCTGCATCAAGCAGAGCGGAGGAGTTCTTATTGCGGGACGAGGGCACCAGGATGGGTTTGCTGAACTTTTTCGGTGGGGAAGATGAGGGAGATAGGGAAATGAAGGATGATCCCAATCTTCCCAGCAGGCTGGTCTTTTCCTGAGGCGTTTTGATCCAACAGACTGTTTCAGGCATGGTCTTCTGTTTGCGAAGAACTGCTGATCTGCTGGAACCAAAACGTGGAGGCGGAGGCCTAGGTGGTGGGGATCTCTCGCTTTCGGATCTGCTCACACTTATGTGGGGTTTGCTTGGTGTTTTACGGCAGAATACGCTGCTATCGCCTTGCTGCTGACCTGTTCTGTGCAGAGGTCTGTGGTGGTGCTGATAGCCACCACCTTCGCCTGGAGATGGTTCTTGCTTTTTGGGTGAAGGGTTAGATTGGTGTGTCTGCAGGAAGAGGGGATTGATGAAACAAAGTGCACCGTTGGATTGGCTGCATTCAAGTTCAGAAGGGGTCCGGGTAAACGGGACAGCTGGACTTCTTTTTAGTCTCTGTTTTGAACCATCACAAGCAGTTTCCCCAGACACAGAAGACTTGTTCTTATTGCACAGTTCCGAGTCCCAAAAACCTACACAAGATAAACACAAGTTAAGACATGATGACTCCTATGAATTTGAGGAACAAAAAACACATTCAACAGCAGAAGAAGAGTATTATAGAACAAAAAAAAATTAAAAGAGGAAGTCATTACAGAGGATTTTAAGCCACAATATCAAGTGTTTGACTTCAGAAAATACATCTAAAAGACTTATTCTACAAATTCAAGCACTGGCATATAGAATGGAATGACACAATCGAGTGGACACAAACACAAAGCCACAAAATTCCATGACAGAAACTAAGCTTTAAAGTGCAGAATCTACAAAAATTTGAAACAGTGAGACAAGAAAAAAGAAATAAACTTACGCTACTTATCATAAAGCTTTCTCTTCAGAATGTATGTAAATAGTTTATGCATAAGTGTACACGTCCACACTTGATGTCGTATCTCTGCTGTCTGAGTTGTGAGTGGTGGAGTAGTGCTGACACACACACACACACACACACACACACACAGTCAAGCATGCTGATGAGGAGGTGGGAGGAGCTCAGGCACTGCAGCTCTCTGTTCCTCCTCTCTTATTACGCACACGCTCATGTTAAAGGCTGCCCACTTCAAATGTTTTCTATTCAAGGATTGTAACATATTTAAGGGTGATAAGTTTATTTGCTTTATTTGTTATGTTTAAATGCCATATCAGCAGCATTAACTATGCATAGTAACATTGGTAGTAAATATCCAATACCTATTTATGTGTCATAGCATTATACAAAAACAAAGATAACAACAATGCTGATAAAAGGTCATATACGATTGTTCAATTTAACCAGAGATAAATATTTAAAACCTCTTCCAGGAGATACTTTTAAAAAACATTTTCCATGAAATATTTTCTGAATAAAAACATGCATGAAGGGATGATGCAACACTTTACATATTTTTAAGTAAAAAATGTTAAACATTTGACAGTTTAGTTTTAAAACAAAATTGAGAATCACCTGACTGATATACATGAAATATACATTTTTCTTTAACATTCATAGCACATGTTACAGAATAGATTTCTTCCGGGTCGACTACAAAGTTGCTTCATGTGTATGTGCAATTAAGCGCCACAACAAAATAAGCTCAGATCATTCTGCACTGACCATTTCTCTTTGAACCTTTTTGAAATTTAGCCCAACTATAGCTGGCGATTCAATCCTACATTACTCTTTGATCCTCATTTTTCTCAACGTGTAACAGCATGGTTGGTTAAATATCTTAAGTTTAATGATACAGGGGACGTTTCCGATTAAAACTAAATTGTAACAAAATATTAAAAGAAGAAATTTTTAATAAATGAGCTGAAAAAATATGCTTGCATTTCCCCCCCACAAAACATTTACTTATTTAGAAAACTCAAGTCTGTTCAAGTGATTTATCCTGAGGTGATACTAACATAGAAACTGTTGCAATGCCAAACTTGCCAGAAAATGCTAGAAAAATCTTTAACAGAAATATAGGTGTGACATGAAATCTGATCGTTATAAAACTTTTTTTTCTTTCTCTTTATAATTCTCAGTCATCTCAACGATGACATCTGAGACAAGAGCGGGTAGCCTTTACGTCACTCAGCTCAGTTCTGCTAAAGTGATATCTGTGCATGAGTGGAATAACTGGAAATCTGCAGCTGTGTAAACAACTGTACTTTTCTTTCATCTTCTCTTTCTCTTCTTTTTCAACAGTCTATGTAAACATACTTAAAATGCTACCATTATGTTGTTTCGTCTTTGTCTGTTTTGCTCTTATTCTCAGCTGGTCTGGTCTAGTCTGCTCTCATTCTTAGCTCTTCTCTTGTCCTCAGTTCACCCCCACTATCCCAGTTATTATAGACAGTCAATGAGCAGCTGGAATTTGGACTTGGTGGAGTTTCTTTTGGAAAGGATCCTAGTATAGAGGTACCACACCCGTCACTGCTCCCAGCTTTACTCAGCACAGCTTTTTTAACATTCATTACTGCCAGACCGCATTATTACAGGTGACATTCTCAAGAAGAAATGATACCTTACCTGGAAAGACTCACAAACTGACTCACCTATCTGTTCAAAATGCTTGGTTTGTCAAAAGAAATCTGATTCCCTCTGAAATTTCAGGTGTGTGATTTCAACCTGTTTCAGGCTTATCTTATTTCACTCATATGACTCTAAATAAGTTACATACTGGTTTAAGATTTGGATTATGATATAAAAATCTATATTGCTGCATTAATGTTTGAAGCTTTTGACCCTAAATCAGATCATTTAAACATATAACTACGATATACCACATAATAAACCATATGAATACAATAAATGCACATGGATGATCTTTATTTGTAATAAACCTCATAATCTCTGCTCACAAACCTAAACCACATTCTTTGTCTTTATAAGTAAGTTATACACTGGTTTAACGTTTGGATTATGATAAAAATAAAAATCTACATTGTTACAATAATAGTTGAAGCTTTTGACCCTAAATCAGATTATTCAACCATATAATTACCATATACCATATAATAAACCATTTAAATACAATAAACTCACATAGATTATCTTCTTTTGTAATGAACCTCAAACTCTGCTCACAAACCTAAACCGCAAGCTTTGTTTTTAAGATGTGACGATTGGCGTGTATCATATACATACGTCAAGTAAAGTGCAAAGTTACAGCATGTGGCCTGAATCAGACACGAAGAACACAGACTGATCTCTATTAGAAAGAGACATTTACTAGAATCAAACACATCTGCGGTCGATTTCACCTAGCTATAGTCTCATCATCCACATATGTTGGCCACATGAGTTGTTTCTTGAATGCAACGTGTCGGATGTTGTTGTGTGTTTGCTGGCACAGTAACATCTGTATAGGCAATGCTCCAGGATATAAAAGACTGATGTTCTTTAAGATATGCTGGATGTTGACACATTTCAGAATCAGCATGTATACATACAGCCTGTGGGTTTCTGGCTTTAAAACATTAAAACAATATAAAATATATTTTATATCGTGCACATGGTGAATTTGATGACCTATTTGAAATGTTTTCACAATTGGTCACTTCAGTACTCTTCAAAATTGTAACATATAGATTTTCTATGAAGGCACGTAACTAACTTATTATTAACATGCTATTAATATAGTACTTACTAGTGTAAATGTTGTTTTCATACTGTATAACCTGCATGAATTGCATTTAAAAACATTATTATAAAATTTAGGAAGACTTATTACAATTTTTTTAATATAATTTGTTACTTTCAATATTGTTTATTGTCCATATTAAAATATTTTACATTAGGATATTATTTATGGCACAAATTTTAATGTGGGCATTACTTCTGAAGGCATATACAGTGTGTTTTGTTTTAAAGTCTCAAAGACTTAGAACACACCGTTTTTAGGACTGCCAGGCATTTAAATATGAATAAAATAAGAATGAATCTGTCATGGTCACCAGCTGGAGTGCCCAAGAACTACACTTAAGGGGACTACATCAGTGCACTGCGCATAATCCTTTGCACCAATCACTTCAGCTGTTGCACATCACCATTCAACTGTTCTACATTACATTGACTATTTAAAACACTCACAGACACACACAGAGTGAAGTCATGTTTCCATGTTGCAGACATTACTGAGCATTTTCTGGTTTCCTTTTTTTCTTGTTGTTTGCCTTGCCTGGTTTGTTTATCCTGAACTGCTTTGTGTTTTGTGACTGCTTGCTGCCTGCTCTCTCGATTCTTTTCAGATTACTCATTGTGGATTACCCCCAGATATTATTGTTTGCCCAAGATTTGAACGGCCTTTTCGACCAGTCTTATTTTTTAAATAAATCAAATCTGGTTGCTCACACTTTGGTTCTGTACAAAGCAGAACTCACTACCAAAATTGCAATGTCTGACATCATTCATTGTACCCATAACACCATCCCATATGTTTGGTATCTCCTATTTTTGACAGAAATAATATAACGACAGCAAAGACTTAGTATTACACTCGTTGATTTTTATTTAAACCAACAGTAACAAAGTTGTTGTGTTTTTTATGTTTGGAAAGTTCCTTTACAAAGCAAACTCTTGAGATGATGCCTTGTCCTTTTATTATGAGTGATAATAACGTAATGCTATAATTTAGCATATTTGGGCTTGGCTTATAATGTTATCAAGTTTTTGTACCTAATGAAGTAGGCAAGATCTGGCAACATTAATGAGTCATGGCGTACCTCATTCCCTGAATTTTTTTTGCATCAAATATATAGAGTATAGACACGACAAGTTGTTGTTTGGTTGGTTTTGTAAATGTCGTCACGACATGCAGTTTTTAAAAGGCTGTGCAAAAATATCGATACATCTAACTATCGCGATTTCTTTTACGATAGTGTATCGATAGTCCAACCTCAAGTATCGATTCAAGTTGTGCCAAACGATCTCCTCCTCCTCTCCTGTAGACGTCGCTAACTCACGATCAACAAAACGCCAAGTAGTATGGTATCAGAAGCAAGCAAGAGTGAGCATGGCTGAAAATATAATGGTGTCTCCAGCTTTTGGATCTGACGTGTGGCTGCACTTTGGTTTTAACGCTATACCAGGGAGTACTGAATTAGACAAAAAAATGCCATCTGTAAGTTTTCCAATATATATAGTTCTCTGTTCAATCACACTGTGCAGTTCTAATGAATTGGAATAAATGGAAAATAAATTGGAATTTTAATTTGTCTGCCGACTTTATCAAGTTGTCAATATAATGTGACACACATACTAATACAAACTATTGCAATATACCACAATATTTACTGTGATATATCTATCACTACAATATACTGCAATATATCGTGATGTATTGTATAGTGACCTATGTATCGTGATATGTATCATATTGTGAGGCCCTTGCCAATACACAGCCCTAGTTTTAGGTGTTATTCAGGCTGAAGAATGTAGTTGTCACTCTAGTAAATGGCTGAATATTGTGTGTGTACACAACATGATTTGGCAATAAACTGTGAAAATTAGCAGCAGTGTCTATGTAACTAGTTGCTGGTTACTTGTTGTAAATGAAAAGCTAACCTTAATGCTTTACTTTGACCAAACAAAACTGCTGAGCGCTCAACAATAACTAAACTTTGCTACACTGACACCATTAAAATGCTGACCACTCTAGGTTTACAATACATACTGCATTATACCCAATCATATAATAAACACATACAAATTCAAGTGTCATGAGAGAATTGGTTATGCTCTCTGAGTAATGCTGAAACTCAACAGCCAGCAACAGCCAGACTCTTGGAAAGCAAACATT
The DNA here is from genome assembly GCA_903798205.1 of Danio tinwini. Taxonomy (NCBI): domain Eukaryota; kingdom Metazoa; phylum Chordata; class Actinopteri; order Cypriniformes; family Danionidae; genus Danio; species Danio tinwini. The sequence continues at coordinate 13,860,778 of CAIGQZ010001313.1, forward strand.
CATGCATAGAGGGAAAAAAAACTCACCTTTTCCCAACTTAGCCACTTCCTCTAGATCTGTTGGGGTCTTTGCAGACGCAATAGCTTCAGGAAGCTTCAGGGTGAAGGGCAGAACGTCTCTAAAGAAGACAAATGAATGTTGATAAGAGCTAAAAACATCACAAACATGCCTCAAAAGAATGTCAGACGATTATAAATATTAATAGCTAAAGAATATCCGGACTGAGAGTCGCTGTCTGCACTCTTGGTTGAGAGTGAGAGAAAGAATGAGTCAGAGAAAGAGAGAGAGAGAGTGAAATGGCTGTTAAACAGAGCCTGTGGGTGAGTTTGGCAGAGAGAGGGCTGTGTTTATCCACTGACTTTTCTGCATGACATTGGCACAGACCTAGTCATTTATTTATTAAAGGGATAGTTCACCCAAAAATGAAATTATTTTACTTGTTTCAACCTTTATGAGTTTAACACACAAAAAAATGATATTTTGAAGAATACTGGAAAAACTGTAACCATTGACTTCCATAGTATTTGTTTTTCCTACCATGAAAGTCAGTGGTTACAGATTTTCAGCATTCTTCAAAATATCTTCTTTGGTGTTCAACAGTAAAAACAAACTCATGAAGGTTTGCAACCACTTGAAGGTGAGTACATTTATACTATGCAAACAAGGCATGAAAAATAGCTTTGACTAAATTTTTGTTTTTGAGCAAAAAGAAGCCAGTTCGACCCTTCCTTCCGGTTATTATCCGTGTTGGTCTTCAGCACTGGAATGCAACTGAATCAACATCATCTGGTTTTACTTTACCACATACATTTTGGGTTATTCTCAGAACTTCAGGAGGCTACCTAGAAAGTGCAGGGTATAATTTCTGTGCATTGAAAAAACAATAACTTCATTTCTATTAGCTGGCTAAACCAATTGTCCCAAACTGATGCCATTGGTTGAGCAGATGTGCTGTGTTTGTGTAGTCTGGGATAAATGTTTTGCTAGTTTTAGTCTAAACCTGTTTAGACTTCAAGACAAAAATCATATAAATAAAAAATGTGTACACCAACAAAACATAATAGCCACTCTTTATCTCTTTTAGATATAAAACAGACCAGTAAATTTTGTAAAAACTAAACAAGCTGTGTTTTTGCAGGAGTTTTTGTCGTTTTAAGAGTGAGATCAACTTACCTGCTGATACAGCAGAACGCCACCAGACGAAAGAGGTCTGCAAAGCTGATTCCTGAGCCCTCCAGGGAAAAAGCTGTAACAAACACACACACACACACACACACACACACACACACACACACACACACAGAAGGTTACACTGGATTTGCAATTGGAAAAAGTGGAATGACCTAACGGTCTCTCTCAAAAGTAAAGGTAAACAGAGCCAAATGTCTACTTTTAAACTTCATTCACACAAGCTACACAGTATCTGACCCTAGAGAATTACAGTGACTAATAGAGATGACAGAGACTCAAGTAAAGCGTGTTAATGGAGAGAAAAAAAGCTGAATTAAAAAAAAAAAAAAAAACATGTGACTCAAAAGGAGTTTAACAATCCAGCTACTTTTATGATTCACTAGGCCTCATTCATGAAGCATTAGCAGAACATAATTGTCCATAAAACCATTCAGTTAGTACAAATTCAAACATTTGCTTTGCTGAGGTTTCATGAATTAGGCACACAGTGCAACAAACTATAACTGTTTATTTGCTACCAAATTCTCTGTTCTTTCTGATGTTATTTATGTAACCTATGATACAAAAGCATAGGGTCTGCAAGATTTTAAATCTTTCTAATGCTGTCTAATGCACTGTAAAATGATTATTTAAAACAATAAGAGACTAAATGTTGAACATTAATAAATAAGAGAGGAAGAATGATGGAAAGGGTTGGATCTTAAACAGAGATCGTAATTAGCAATTTAACGTAACTTTTTTGTTTGTTTTATTGCTGAGCTACAAAAAAGCCAACTGAAATTAAATGTTTCAATACATTTTTGTAAATAAATTAGATTTTTTAAAAATACAAAATTACTGTCACTCGACGGATAGAGGACAATGCAGAAAACATTGGTGAGCAATTCAATGCAAAAACAGGAGCAGCTTGACCCATTCTGTTATAAATGAGATTGTTTTTAACTGTAATAAGTTCATTATAAAAACTAAAAGATACAAACTGCATTAGGTAATATAAGGCAATGTTTTCTAGTTATTTTAGTATATGAAATAAATTAGGAAATTACTCATGGCAAATTTAATGGAATAGAGTTTGGTATATTTAACTTCGGTCCACCACACTCAATCAAGTTTGGGTTTTGGCCCTTCATAAGAAAAGTTTGGGCACCCCTGCACTACATCAATCAACAACAAATAAATAAATAAATAAATAAATAAATAAATGTCTCACTTATATTACCGTAAACAGCTCTGTTCAGAAGCAAGGCTATTTTAAACAGTCACAGGAAGTGCACAGGTAAAAATAAAAATAAAAAACTCCAGGCAAGAGGAAATGAAAAGGTGACGCAGATGCACACACTATTAGTGCTAAATAAATAGAAGCACTACCCTATGTTACTTACTATATTGGCTCTCTTTAACAGGAAAGTCCCGAACAATTAATGTGTCACTGTCCATCCGGAGGGAAATCACCTTTTTCTGCAGTTTATAACACCTCCTTACCACAAAACTCTATAATCAAACACAGACACAAATGAGAGAACATAAATATGACGATTATTAAAAATATAGTAACTAAAAGAACTTGTTATTAAGCAAGTTGGTTGTCGAATCAGCACAATGTTTTTACCCCTGCTGGCTGCGGCTGCAGAATGTGTCTGGCTTCATCATCGCTGAGTGACAGCAGCAACCATACAGAGTGTGTCTGCATCAGTCTGTCCAGAATGCTCATGCGTCTGCGTAATGAATCATACCCAGAATCCCTCACTCCTGGCACACCAGCACAGGCAGACGACTGCAGGAACAGACCACTCACCTCTCCTTCCAGACTACAAATATATACAGAGAGAAAGAAGACGAGGGAAACCTTAATTTCACAACTAAATAACAGAAAAAGAACACTTGGTGTTGGACTGAAGCAGTGGTTATCAAATATTTTCAGGTGGGAGGTAACTTTAGAATACATTTTAATTTGCAGAGCAGCTAACTCTATTATTGTAGTCAATCTAACTGTAAATAAATTATCTTTAAGCTGACTTTATGATTCCTAATTTCATCAGACTGCTGCTTTATTCTCTTGCTTTAAAATGAACTGAAGTTTAATCTAACAAT
>CAIGQZ010001313.1:13864159-13876694 GCA_903798205.1 Danio tinwini
ATGATAGATAGATAGATAGATAGATAGATAGATAGATAGATAGATAGATAGATAGATAGATAGATAGATAGATAGATAGATAGATAGATAGATAGATAATATTATATAAATATATATTAGATGAGGGTTTAAATGAGATTTTCAGAAGGATTTGTAGGATTCTGCTGTTCATCTGAACACAAATAGTAAAACATAATTTAATATAACCTAAAATTCCCCTTAATGGATAGATAAGTAAATTAACTGCAAATTTTCATTTCTGGCTGTACTAGGTCTATAAATTACTCATGGGTTGTTAATTAATTTTATCATTAACTCATCGTTACTGAAGCCATTTTCAAAAGCTGAAAAACAAACAGGTTAGAGGTTGAAGTCTTTTTTGGCACTTAAGTTGTTTTCAAATTTTTCTGAAAGTTGATTGTGAAACACCTGGATGGATTTATTGTTCCTTGCACTTCCTTTTAATTTCATGGAAATGCAGTATTGCTCCACTTGCTGGAGAACATGGGAAGTGCAACAACAAACCAGCGGATTAATCTACACAGTCCAAAACATCGACAAGAGACAAGAAATCTGCTATTGTTTACCATTCAGAATACAGAATATATATTTTTAAAATGTATATAATACATTCATATTAATATGACAGATAAATACAACTATGGCTCTGTGAACTTTTAAAATCATATCATTGAGAGACAACTTTGTTGTAAAAATTGGCAAAATCCTATAATAATTTCATTTTACCTTGTATATAATGGTTTACATGAGGGTTTAAATGAAATTTTCAAGATTTTCGTAGGATTCTGCTGTTCATCTGAACACAAATACTAAGAAAACATAATTTAACATAACCTAAAATTCCCCTTAATACCAGTGAGAAGGAAGATGACAGTGATGAATGTTAAACTCACCCCTGTAAGATCTCGGTCTCCGGCTCTCTGGCTGGCTGAACCATCTCCTGCTTCAACTCTGAGATTTCCGTTGAGAATGTGTCAATCAGCTGTAGTCATACATACACACACACGCACATGCACAAAAAAAAATGTGAAGAAAACAGGAAATCTGAAAGCCTTCACAATGTGTGTTGGTGTCTCATGGATGTTTTGTATGAATGGGAAGTGGTTGTGTCTGGAATTAGTCATCATGAAATGATTCCCAGTGAACCAGCAACCTCGTCAGTTTCCTTTCAGAAACTAACAGTGAGAACAATTCAGAAACAGAGACATCAAAGCCCTGTTGCTCTGTTTCCTTTGATTGTTGCTCGATGAAACACTAAACCGCAGTCACTATTAAATAAAATGCACATTATCAAAAGAAATATGTATTCAGTGTGGTATAAAGCAGGATTAAATTCATCCAACGCTTAGATCAGACTTGAAGCACAGTAATTTTAGATCAGTGCTTTAAATGCATTTGAGAAAGCTGTTTTATCATTGCGTTTTCAGTTTCTCCTGATGGCCAGCAGGGGGAAGACTGTTATTTTTTTATGCAATCACTGCTTGAACTTCTCAAATGAATGACAACAGTTGCAATTACTGTAAAACCTCAACCATGGACCAGACAGTAAATGCCTGTCCACACGTTCTGTTGTGTTTCTGCTTTATCTGAGCCAACATTTTCCGCTTATAGTCAGGAGGTATTTCTCCAGCTTCATCCTCAGACTTAGTCAGCAAACCACAATTACACACAAACTCTTGGCTCTTTCAAAATCCAACTCACAGCCAAGAAAGGCAATCTGAAAAAATGTTTTTAAAAAAGGCTTAGGTCACATTGAACCCCTTAGTTGCTGTATATTATTGCTGAATGAGCTACACACTTGAAAGGTCAAGATTTATTAAACCAACGTTGCATAAACTGGCACACTGCTTAATACGGCTCATTGTGCTCCATGTGAGCCAGACAAGAATTACCTCAAACCAGTTTCAAGATTTTAATTCAAAAACACTCAGGCATGCATTAACTAAGATCATGCTTATTAATTATTTTTATTATTATTATTACTATTAATTATGAATGCATTACATTTTGGTTTTAATATTAATAATTTTTGTAGATTTGTAAAAACATTTTCCAGTTTTACCTCTGTTTTAATCAGTCTCTGTTTACTTTTGGTCCACTTTCCTGATGTCTATGTATGTCCAGTATGGCTATGTATAGGCTTTTTCTGATCTTTCGATCTAATATTGTGAAATAAGCTTGTGCATTCAATTCAATTATGAGAATGAGTTGATGGAAAATGAAGAACAGAAGCTTTAATTTCTGCTCTGATAGCCACAAAATTACACTAAATGTAGTGGGTTTGTGTTATATTCAGAACTGGTAAGAGAACTTAGTGCTTATTTTATGTTTGATTGACTGAAATGAATGCTTGCAGACTTACTATTAATGAAGAATGATAAAAAAAATCAAAAACTATCTGTATCAAAAATAACTATTTGAAACATGGACAAATAGAGAGGTTTCTTGAGATACAATTATTACAGTATATTAGAATGATTGGACGGATCAGGTGATGCTGAATTTAATATATTATACAATGTTGCATGTCATTTACTACAAATTTCACTGTATTTTAATGACATAAAAGAAGCTTTTGTAAGCATAAGATTTTATTTTATTTTTTTCATAAATATGTAAACACTTTTATATCACTCCCAAACCTTTAAAAGGAATACATAAGGAAATATTATTTTTTTTATAAATTATATTAACTTATATACTATTATGCATTTATCTGTTTATTTATTTGAGCTTTAAAATTAGTAGAGACATTTATAGTTCAAGAAAGATAAGTTATGAAGAAAATTAATTTAAGCTAATGCCTTCCAGACAAAAAAAACTAGAGAACTTCCAATAATATACACTTAATAAGCAAACAGACACAGTTCTGCTGCGAGACACTTTAAGTTGATTTATTTTTCACAACAAGGGACAGTGTACATTTATCAACGTTAACCAAGAACATAAATGTACCCAAATTAGCATACAGACTAGTTTTCATTGGTGCCAGATGTTAAAGGCCATACCAATAAAAATACAAATTCAAACTAAAAACAATAGTCAAATAAACAGAGATCCCATGTACAAAGTATTCACCTTTTGTTGATGAATTAAACTAGAGGCTGAGAATGACTTCAGCTGGTGAGCCATTAAAAGAGGTGATGAAGCAGAATGAAAGGTGTATTTTCACCAACTGGACGTTTGTTAGGAAACTGTGATGCTTGTGAGGAGCTGGCTGGTGTTTTGGAGACTGGCGAGATCAAGATTTCTTCCAAAAACTGCAGTCATCTGTGCCTCTCTTTAACCAGCCGTGAGGTAAAGTCATTCACAGCATACAAAGCAGCCAAGACTTTTGGAAACTATGTGCTGACATTTTACTAGCACGCTTGTTTCAGCCAAAACACTGGCTCAACACTAAGAGGAGTGTGTGAAATATAAACACTCAAAGTGACAGCAGCTGAATTAAAAAGATATCATAATGAACATACTTTGATCATTTACTTTCTCTCAAGTTGTTTCTAGAGCATCATCTTTATTAAGTGAAAAAATATATACATGAAATATAGAACATCATGGCTGTTTTTTTTCATGTAATTGATGTGAATAATATCATATAGTAGTGGTTTAACTTAACGGACCCCTCCTATCCAAGCTGATACATATTTCTGGTACTTCTGTTGTGATACAAAAAAGGTTTGTGTGTACATATACATTTTTTTTATCATATAAAAAGTATGATTTCATATGAAATCATAATGAAATCATATTTGATCATGCTTTGCCTAATTGTAATATAATATAATATAATATAATATAATATAATATAATATAATATAATATTCATTTTCTTTTCAGCTTGGTCCCTTTATTAATCATGGGATGCCACGGTGGAATGAACCGACAAACATATCCAGCATATGTTTTACACAGCAGATGCCCTTCCAGCCGCAAATCATCACTGGGAAACACACACGCACTTCCATTCACACTCATACACTACAGACAGTTTAGCTTACTCAATTCACCTGTATCGCATGTCTTTGGACTTGTTGGGGGAAACTGGAGCAGCTGAAGGAAACCCACGCGAACACGGGGAGAACGTACAAACTCCACACAGAAATGCCAACTACCTTCTTGCTGTGATAGCGAGAGCGCTACCCACTGTGACACGGTGCTGCAATATAATATAATATAATATAATATAATATAATATAATATAATATAACATAATATAATATAATTAAAAATACTATTTATATTATTTAAATATAATTTATAACTTATTTAAATATAAATAATAAAAATATAAAGAATTAATCAATTAATAAAGATATTGATTGTAAATAAAACTTTGTTAACCAGCCTTAATTTATAAGTATCTCTGTGCGAGATTTTTTTTTAACAAATTTTATTATTTGGCTGTGCATATTATAAATATTACTATTATTATTATTATTATTATTATTATTATTTATTAATTTATCTACAAAGCATTAATAACAGAATAGCACCGTACCATTTAACTAAAAGCAAATCTTGTAATTAATATTCATATTTTATATTGTACATTATAATGCTACAATACCTAAGTTTGCTCAGTAGCAATTAAAACTATTAATTTTTTTTAGCAAAATAGTATAGTATAATAATATTAGCTATTCAGTGCTTAAGAATTAACATTTTTGGGGAAACTGTACATACAACTATCAAATATATTTTGATCATATTTCTAGATCATTCAAAGTACTTTATCTAGAGATATTCCTATAAACTTGAAAATGGGGATTGATATCTATTAAAGGTATTTTTGGCAACAAGTAAAAAAGCTATAACTCAGAAATGGTATAAAGTAGACCCACTAACTAAAATGAATGGTTCAAAATAATAGCAGAAGGTGAGGAAATGAAAAAATGACACATGCACTTCGATTACAAATAGAGATCTTTGAAAAAAAAGGAGTAAATGGCTAGCTTTAACTACAACAACAATATAATTAACTATGATTTAACATTTACATAATTCTAGAGGTAATGCATCGTTACGAGAATAAGTTTGCCAAACTTTTATTATATTTTATTTAATACCTATTTTATTTATTTATTTATTTATTTATTTTCTTGACAGGGTTAAATTAATATTTTGATATATGTATGTATATAGATATACATGTTTGGAATGGATGTATATGTGTATATATGTACGTATATGTATGTATATATGTATTATTATTTTTGTTTGTTCCCACTGGTTCCCACATATGTTCCTAAAAAATTTAAAACTAAGTATAAATAATAATAATAATAATAATAATAATAATAATAATAATAATAATAGCCATTTATCAAGTATTGGCTATAAAATGAATATAATTATTGATTTATTGACATTTTAATATAATGCATCAATATCATTTAAAGTTCTCTGTATAGCTCATCATATTACACATATTTAATCCAATATTTCATAAAGTGGAAAAGACCAGCCAGGATAGTCTTTAAAATTCACATTCTGTGCTCCTCAAGAAAAAAAAAGGTATTTATGTTTATAAAAATCAGAAGGGGCAGAAGAAATAACAGAATTCTCCTTTTTATTTGTTGTTCCTTTATTAGATGGCAAAGGTAAAATTCAATCCGCTCATCACATTCCACTGAAGGATCATCTAAACTGATGACAGGGAAGAGACGTTAGGGAAGTGTTTTCTGTTAAGGAAACATGGAGGAATATAAATTTTTGTTCACTGGCGTCCATAATCTTATCATGCATTCATCACAGCCGATTACTGTCGAAGCGAAAGGTTGGTTTATTTGCCTATGGCTGCATCTAATTGTTTACATGTAACAATCCTTGTACTTGCAACTACAACTTCTTCCTGCATTAAATAATCAGAACACGCTGGAAGAAACAACAAGGTCACCCCAAAATAATTACAGAAACCATCGCACAAAACCTCTTTATGTTTTTTGGAAGAACAGCTTGTAGAGATAACTGGAGCTATCATCCTTTAAGAAGCTCTTAAGCTCTGCAGCTTTAGCGCTGGCAGCAGAAATGAACGGAGCAGCATTCCTCGAGTCTCCAGAGGCCCAGACTAACCTGAGCTCTGTCTGCCTCTAAAGTAGGACACGAGCTGAGAGAAAACACACCCAGAGATGGTGACTTTCACCATGTGATTTATTGCTGGCTGAGACAATACTGTGTAAGGATAGTGTTCAGTCATGATGTTTGTAGTCCATGTGGTCATGTGTGTTTCAAAGCTCTGAATGTGGAAGTTGTTTATGACTCTATTTGGTATTAAACACTTGGGATTGACCTTAAAATTCATAATATGACATTTACATTGTCATATTATATTCACGTAGTTCCAGACATGTCTGAGTGTCTTTTTGTTGCCCATTTGAAGAGTTCACACTTAGATATGCTTGGCGTTAATAGCAGGTTGGGCATGCTGTCCCGGGAGAGAACCCTGAGCTCGGAAATAATTGAGCCCAAGGCTTCCACCTGGTCAATAAGCATATAAAGGGGGTCCGAGATCAGGTAGGTCTCGAGAGCTCCCCTTAGAAAAGGGAGGAAAAGGAGGAGATGAGGTGGAAAGGGGGATTCTTCCGAAATGAAGATAAGGCAGTAGGGTAAAATCGGTCCATTTATGGTAAGCTTGGATCAATCTGATTGGATTATTACTGATTACGAATAAGAATTCAGCCGTGCTCAACCATATCACATGCTCCTCTCGAAATTAGTTCACAGAAACTTCACAAAGTAACAAGTCAGTGATTGAAAAGTTGTTAACTTTGACGATGTGGATAAAAAACATGTTTTATAGTATATTATTCTGTGAGTATATTTTAGATTTGGAACAACATGTAAATGATGAATTGATTGAATGACTGTATTGCAGCTTTAAGCACAAGTTACTGTAGTATGTTAAAGGAACACACCACTTTTTTTGATAATATCTTGTTCAAAAACGTTTAAACCGTTTTGCTAACTTCTTCTATTAAAAACTTGCCACTTCTGTAGTTACATTGTGTACTAATACAGATGAAAAAGAAAAAAAAATTGCTATTTTCTAAGTCGATATGGGAAGGAACTATATCCTCATTCTGGCGTAATAATCAAGGAACTTTGCTGATGCACCATGGCTGAAGCAGGCGCAATTATATTATGCAAAATCTAACTGTAGGTGTATGGTATGGTGACAGTTTTTAAAGAGTAAAATGAAAATATAGCTCCCAACTGTAAATATTTTCCATCTGTGTTAGTACACACATCGGAGAACAGCTCAATGTATTAAAAAATTGTAAAACTCACGTTTACCTCTAGGGGACATGAGCCTTTAAAAAGAAGAAAAAGTAAAAGTTTAGTTCTTATAAGTCCGAAAGTTATATTAACCTAGTTTATTGGTCACTGAATAATCTGAGTATGCTATTCATGGGATTATCTCCCACAGGAGATAATCAATAAGCCTCAGTCATCATCAAATAATTCAACTCCTCTAAAGTGCCTTGAAACATGCTGCGGTAATCCATGTGTTGATGTAATGTCACTAGAACAGGAGAAATGGTGAGACACTGAGCTGCTCCTTCCTTGTTTTTTAAAATGCCAAAAGCGTTTCTTTATATCACAGTTTGACCAGAGTCAATGAGCTCAGTAAAGCCACATCTGACAGCTTATGACAGCAACAGTCTAACAGTAATGCTAAGTCTGTCTCTTTCCTCATCTCCTTAAACCACTATAAAATGTAGTGCTCTGTGTAGAATTCAAACGTCCCTTATCTTTTGTGGTCTGTGCGATGTGATCCACACTCTGCTATCATGCCTAAGGACATGAGAAACTGTGCATGTTGTATCTGTTTTCATATTTACACTGTCTGAATCATTTACTCCCTATGTAATGCACTAAAAGTACCATTCCCTATAGAGAAAATAGTAATTGTGTGAACAAATGACTGATTTTAGCTGCAACTAAAATAAGCTACTTATACAGTAGTATAGGGAGAAGGTCATTTCATTCAGAATTTGATTAGAAAATTTTATGTTAAGTGCAAAGTAATGAGTTAGAAAAAATCCATATTAGTGGCAAAGAGAGACCACAAGTTTTAAACACAACTTACAATATAAACACAGTATTTTAAAATTGATTTGCAGCATAAAAGCTAACAGTGTTAAAGGGTTACTTCATCCCAAAATGGAAAATAATCCAATTTTAATGGGATTTTTTACTCACCCTCAAGGAATTCTAGGTGTATATGACTTTCTTTTTTCAGTCAGATCCAATCAGAGTTATTTAAAATTAAATATCTTAGGCTTTTCCAGCTATAAATGTCAACGGTTGGCTGATTTTTATCAGCAGTCCAAAAGAACTCCAATAAAGTTAATCCATTCATAAAATATATGAAACAACATTTAAAACTTAAAAAAATAAAAGAATGGTGTAACTTCATGTGAGTGCAGTCCATCTACTTCACCTTCTTTTGGGACAACACTGTGTTTTGTCTCTCTTCACTGTGCTTCAACTCAGATAAGAAGAGATAAAAAAACATATTCCTATTCAGCTGATGGTGTTAATGCATACAAAAATTACACCTTAAAAAAAGGAGAAGATGATGACAGTCGACTTTTGCCAGAAGTTGTACAAATTAAGAGTTTTTTGTAAATTTTATCTGGGAAGTGTGCCAACAGCCCAAGATAATATTTTCAATAAATCTAACTGAATTCAAACTAAATAAAAAAGGTATATACACAATCATGGGAATATCACAGTAAATCATGGGATAATTTTCATTTTTGGGTGGGTGAACTAACCCTTTAAGATTGACATGTTCCTTATAAAAGCCAAACATTTCCTTTCCTAGCCAGCATGTGTTTAGCTGTTGTGGGACCACCATGGCTGATGCATTACAAAAATAAATAATTTCAAATTTACTTACAGAAATGCAAGCCAAAATTCAAAAACTTTCCAAAATATGCAGAGACAGATATTAGAGTAAAACAACGATAAACACTGGCAGAGCTTTTATTAAATGGCATAATTTAATGGAATTCTTAGATTTCAATGGAGACACTAAAATTTTGGGGTCTCATCTTAAATGAGACTAAAATATTGCAGGGATAAATAAAAAACCTCATAAATGACAAGGGAAGTTTAAGAAGCTGCAAAGGTTGTTTGAAAAAAAGAACCCCTTATTTTGGTAAAGTCATTGCTAGTTGACTTTAATAGCGAAGAAACTGCTTCATCATCCAGAATGAGTCAGAATAACCAGCAGTTTTACTTTTAAAAATAAAATTAAGCCCTTCTCCATTTCCATATATTTGATTTAAAAATATATGACCAAGACTGGTCTAAGCAGTTTATGTAACATACCATGGGTGTAAACTGGATCAAATTGATTAAATGATGTGGTAGGCTCAGTTAAAGAGGCTGACATGATAATAATAATCACACAACGCATGCAACCAGGCACAGACAAACAAGGCCAGTCTCATCAGACAGCAACAGTGTGTTTAACGCTTACCTTAAAGAAGCTGCTGCTCCGGTCCATAAGACAGGACTGCATCATCATCTCTACGGACATGCTTGGGTGTATGCAGCTCTTCTGTGTCAGCCTGGGTTTCTGTGGATCAAATACACATACTTTAATTTGAAGGCCAGAATAGAGATAGACATGGTCCGAACAAAGAAATGAGCACACAAGACTCATAGAACAGACATACAAACACATTATAAATGAAACTTCTCCCTCATTTCATTTGCTGCTTGATGAATAGTGTAACCTGAACTAAGCTCGTTTACACATACAATACTTGCTCATATATCTACACAGTCACTTGTGTTCGATTGCTCATAATAAACTTAGCTACATTATATGAAATAATAACACTGGGCATTTGAAGAGAGATTATAGGAAAACTTGTGGAGCAAACAGATGACAGTGTGTGTTTTTAACCTTTTGTCAATCCACTGTTAAAGAACTTTTCACAACAGCTGCAGGCATAATACAGGGAGGAGGGGATCAGCTGGGAGACTGGTGGAGACAAAACCAGGGCAAAGGTCAAGCCGTGAGAAAGAGTGGCAGAGGAAGAGAACACAAGGGGAACATAAAGCTTTTGAATGTATGTGAATGTACGGCTCAGCTCAGGTAAGACTGAAAACAAAACAGTTTGAATGTGGTGATTAACCATTGGAACTATGCCAACATATGGCATGTACATTTACAGTACAGGTCAAAAGTTTGAGGAAAAATGTATAGGTAGATTGTAATGGAAATTAACCAGGCTTTAAATTCCAAATGTATTAAGATTTTGTTTGTTTGTTTTTTATAAAATAAATTAGAATGAAAAAGAATGCATTAAATTAGTTTTTTATATTATATTATATTATATTATATTATATTATATTATATTATATTATATTATATTATATTATATTATATTAATTTAGAACTTCTATTAAACATATAGTTTACATATATTAACAAGTATATTTCCAAAAATATTGAGAAGCTCAAGTGTTTTTCAACATACCAAATCAGTGTCTATCAGACAAATATTTAAAGCATCATGCAATACAACCATAATTCCAGATGTAAATGCTTAAAGATGTATTCAAAATACATTAAAAACCTATTTAAATTATAATACTATTTCACCATATTACTATTTTACTGTTTTTAAACATTTATGAAAGCTATGGTGTGCATAAGTGACTTTCAAAGAAATCTTACTGAACCCAAACTCTTAAATAGTAATATACAGGCAGGGCCAAAACACTGAAAAAATATATACAAAGTTCAGTAAACTATCATTCAAAATCTCATCAAAAAAATAAATAAATCCCAGTCAGAACAGCATGCACTTTTTCTCACCTGGCTTGTCAACTTTTACATGTAAATGGACCAAGCTGAATATACAGTTGAAGTCAGAATTATTAGCCCCCCTAAATTATTATCCCCCCTGTATATTTTTTCTCCAATTTCTGTTTAATGGAGAGAAGATTTTTTCAACACATTTCTAAACATAACAGTTTTAATAACTAATTTTTAATAACTCGTTTTTTATTTGATCTTTGCCATGATGGCAGTAAATAATATTTGACTAGATATTTTTCAAAACACTTCTATACAGCTTAAAGTGACATTTAAAGGCTTAACTAGGGTAAGGTTAACTAGGCAGGCAGGGTAATTAGGCAAGTTAATGTATAATGATGGTTTGACAGTCGAAAAAAATATAGCTTAAATGGGCTTATAATTTTGACCTTAAAATGGTTTAAAAAAATAAATATAAACTGCTTTTATTCTAGCTGAAATAAAACAAGACTTTCTCCAGAAGAAAAAAATATATATACTATCAGACATACTGTGAAAATTTTCTTGCTCTGTTAAACATTTAACAAAGAATTTAACATTTAGAAAACATTTAAAAAAGAAAAAAAATATCAAAAAGGGGCTAATAATTCGGACTTCAATTGTATATAAAAAGAATAGTTCACCTAAAAATGAAAATTCTATCATTTTCTATCAATTCTATCACCTTCCACTTGTTTAAAACTATTGGAGGCTCTTTCTTCTATTGAACACAAAGGGAGATGTTTTGAAGAATGCTGGAAACCAGCAAATATTGATGTCCATATATTTTTTCCTACTATAGTTATTAATCAGTATTCAAAACATCTTCTTTTGTGATCAACAGAAACAAAGAAACTCATAAAAGTTTTAACACTGAAATGTGAGCAAATGCTGAGTGAATAGTTTTGTTTGTTGTTGATGAACTCTTCGTTTAACATGCTTAATACCTCAACGACTTACATATAAGCCATTTCACAGTTTAGATTTCAGAAATGAGCTTGGAGAACTAGTATGGAGGGCTCTTTACATAGTATACTGTGTAAAGCACAAAATAGTAGGCACTCAAAAAGTAGGTTAAAACATTTCAAGTGCCATGGACTGATCATTTTCTGTTTATCTTTATATATCCCTCAACCAAAAAGCACCATCATATTAATTTGGTTTGATGCTGGATTCTATTTATTTAAGGTCTTTAATATTTAACTAAATGCAAATGCATAAATACATCCAGAGTAAACTGTAAACAATCCAGCCATTAAAGTTTCCATGCGGTCGCCACAGGTCAGTTGGCTCTGTATGAGCAGCGCTGCAGAAAACTGTCCTAATCTAGAGAGAGAGAGAGCCAGCGCTGACCCATTTCCAGATGCTGCAGATCCCCAACATCCAGAAAGCTTTGATCCAGCACAGCTGTCTGAGTTATGCACAACAGCCTTTTCTCCACAGATAGCGCAGTCTTGCTTTGCACGGTGTCAACCTGATTCTTACTGTCGACCAAGGAAACACAAAGCTCTTTTTTTCACCGGGCGAATTTATGCGTTGAGCTAACACAAAGCTGCTGTCTGGGTGCTGACACTGTAAGGGAAATCATGGCCAACATGCATGTGGAGCTCAGCTCACAAAGCCTCTTTTGATGTGACCATCTGAAGCTTTGAAAAGAACCAGCATCTCCTTCCAAACCTTTGCTCTTTCTTATAT
>CAIGQZ010001313.1:13877094-13904929 GCA_903798205.1 Danio tinwini
ATTATTATTATTATTTTAAAACTTTAAGTACAATAACAATATATTATTGTTGTTTTTATTGTTTAATATTTTTAATAATAACTGTTATTTTTACAGTTTGTTGCTGGAGGCTGACATTGTTAGAATTACAAAATAATTAATAATAATAATAATAATAATAATAATAATAATAATAAATATTATTGTTTATACGTATAATACTGACAAATAATGTAATAATACAATAATAACAAAATTACAATATGAAATGATAATTATAATATCAATAATGATAATCCTGTCATTGTTATGTAAGTGAGTGATATCTTGCATCACAAAGAGGTGCTAAACCCTTCTCCACAACCTTTTCATTTACTGTTCCTGAGTGGTGGAATGATTTCCCTTATCCCATGTGGACTGCTGAATCCCTGGCATAAAATGCACAATTCCTTAGACAGTTCTAACAATGCCATAAACTTTGTATTAGCACCTCTTCACAATGTATTACTTGATGCCTTCCTCATTTGTAAGTCACTTTGGACAAAAACATCTGCTAAAAAAACTCAATGTAGTACTTCTCTTTTCCAAACCAAATCCCATAACCCCCAGCTCTTTTTTTCTCTTTTCACTCCTGAGTCATCCTGACCAGTCACCATTGTCCACTGAAAACACTTTTACAACCCAAAGGGCACAACAGCTGTCCAGCAGCTTGGAAAAAATACAGCTTTAACATTTTGTTGTTGTGGTGGTAGCTTTTCCTGAAATAGCAGAAGATGAAAATGGGCTACAAGAGTCTAAGTGAGTTCCAGGTAATTCCTGTGAAGCTCCGTTCCTACGCTGACAGATATGGATTGAGTTTGACATGTTAATCTACTCCTCTCTGTGAAGGGGCTTCACCTCATGTTGTTGCTGTAATGAGGCATCACAACACACATTCATCTTTCCTCAGCAGGGCTCAACAATTACACTTTCCTCTGCTCTGTACTGCCAGAGCACAGCCTAGATCCACAAACATGCACTACTAGTCAAAAGATTGGGATAAGTTAAGCAGAATTTAAAAAAATCATTAAAGCATAAAATAAAGGTAAATTCTGTTCACCAATGCTGCATTTATTTGATAGGAAATTCAGAAATTGTGCTTGTTAATGTTTTTACAGTTAAAAATATTTGTGTTTTTTTTATTAAATGTGGTTGACGTAAATGCAGTTACTTTTACTCTTGATCAATTTAAATTGTCCTCGATGAATAAAAGTAAACATTTTATTTTAGCTTTTGAATGATACAGTGGCCACAAAAATATAAAGCCGCCCAACAGATTTCAACACTGAAAATAATAAATGTTAACATCCAAAATGCATACAAAAACAAAACTACAGAAGTAAGCTATGTATCGGTGCACTTAAGATATGAAATTAAATAAGCAAACAATTCCTTAATCTAGGGCTGAAATAGTTTTTACCCTTTTTCGAGAGCCTTCAACTGATGATTTGCTTGCTAATAATAAATGTTATTCAAACAGTCGGTCATCCTTGTATGATTTCTGTAATAACAGTCTGAAAAATTTGCTTAATAATGGGAATAAATTATAATTTAAAGTACATTATATAATAATAATAATGATAATAATAATTGTAAAAATAGATTTCACAATTTTACATTTTATAGCATTTAATAATAATCATAATAATAACAACAACAACAACAACAACAACAATATGTATTATTGTTTATACTTTTAATAATGACAAATACTGTAATAATACAATAATAACAATTTTAAAATATGAAATTATAATTGTAATATTACAAACAATGATAATCCTGTCGTTGTTATGTAAATGAGTACCATCTTGCATCACAGAGAAACGCTAAATCCTTCTCTAGAACCTTTTCATTCACTGTTCCTGACTGGTGGAATGATCTCCCCAATCCCATGAGGACTATAATAATAACAATAATAATTGTAAATAAAATAATAATTGTAATAATAGATTTCACAATTTTACATTTTATAGCATTTTATAGCATCAAACAAACAAAAAGCAAAATAGGCTTTTTTTATGTCAAAATGTAGATTTTTGACTGAAAAAAAACCTAACTTTTGACCGACAGTATACATTTGTTTGCTGGAAATAGGAAACGAAACAAGCGACAATTGCATCATCGTTCTTGAAACTCTCACACAATGGCCCCAGGACACCAAGCAAACCATTGTTGAGCCCGGCTCGGTATGCCAACCAGAGAATGCAAGCTGTCATTTACCTTGCATCATCCCCATTTCTGTGCCTGTATCTGGTTCTGAAAGACTCAAAATGACACACACATTTACAACACAACGAGTAAACAGGAAACCCCTCGGTCTGCCAGCACGGGCAAAATAAACACAAGAAAAGTTATTAACTGGCCACTGAGGAGTGCCAGACACGCTGGGAGAGAAAGAGAGAGAGAGAAAGCGTCCAGTTCAATTGGTCATTTATCTCCCTCACCCCTCTATCATCTCAATAGGGATGTCACGGCACTGGGATACACAGAAAATTACAGTGGAAAAGGAACAGGCTTTGTTAGTGTGCCATCTAAAATGTCAACAACTGCAACCAACACCAGACTGGAGGCAAAATATTATCCTGTTTCCATTCAAACGGGTCATTTGTTATAGTGCACAAAAGGTTCAAGACTCCAGTTTGTGTATAAACTATATATATGTATGTGTGTGTGTGTGTGTGTGTGTGTGTGTGTGTGTGTGTGTGTGTGTAGGAGACTCAGCTGGGCTCTTCTGACTCACACAAAAGCACATCTGAACTGCGAGGCACAGAGCGCCTCTGTCCTGCACACAGACACACACATATAACAGGTGCGTGGCAGGAGAGAGGATTTTCGAGACCTGGCAGGCCTTGACAGGAAATGGAGCTCACAAGCAATTAAAGGGGCTGAGACATAAAGAAAACAAATATAACAGGAATGCGAGACCAGACAGTGTTTTTCTGGTGATCTTCTCAAGGTTGATGTAAACATAAAACAAGAACTCTGAGTGGATGATAATATATGCAGGACAGTAAATAGTTTTTAGGTTAATAAAACTTGCCAAAAGAGATAACTGACAGTATTGAAAATTCTGTATATTCAGCATGACCAAAACAAATTAAATAAAAGATAAAAAAATTAATAAAACCTGTTTGCTTGTTAATCCGAAGGTAAAAGATTCCTCAAAGTGTCTGCGTATGAAAACAGCAGCGTTGACATTCTGTACATTCTGATCATTATTTGTGTTTTTCACTGTTATTATGTTACAAGCACACACATTTATGCTAACACTGCCCTTTAACAGTTTGGGCTGCACTGCTTATTATATTATTGTTTATATTTATTGAGATCATTATACATTTATTTTAAGCTTTGAGGATTTATTTATTGTAGTTATTTTTGTGAAAAGAAAAAAACTGTACCTGTTAATTACTTTGGTGTTTAGTTTGTAAGTGTCTTTATTGTCACTGCTAGTCAATTTAAATGGCACCTATTTTAACCTTTTTTAAGATTTAAGAATTTTTTTTTGTCTTCACAATGTGTCTGTAAAGATTCAGCTCAAAACACTCATCAGATTATTTATTATACTTTTCAGAATAATGGAATTTTCTGCTCTGAGCATCTTGTAGCTGTTTTTGTTGCCAGTGCCTTTAATGCTAGTTCTCCCTGCCCATCGTTCCTACATGCCTGTCAGATAGTGATGCGGATCTCCACGAGTAGGGCGGGTTGGGTACTAAAAATAATACATTATGATTAATTGCAGGTGGGTCGTGGGTTCATGTTAAATTATTAATAATTTTTGCTTTGTATTTTTAGGCATATTTGTAAAGCAGAAATGGAGGCGAAACCGATCCGAGAGAAACTTAAAAAGGGAGAATTAAAAACAAAACAAAAGGAAAGAAAGAAAGAAAGAAAGAAAGAAAGAAAGAAAGAAAGAAAGAAAAAAAAAGAAAGAAAGGTGCTGTGTATCAAGTGCTGGGTATGTGATTGGCACTGCAACAGCTTTCAATGAAAGCCACAAGACCGGTAGCTACCTCAAATATGAAACATCATGCTAAATCGAAAGGCAGGTCAAGTCAAAGTTAAGAGAAGAACTTTAAGTTCTTACATTCATCAGGACAGCAAAAAAACTAAAAAACAACTGGCTGTATATCAACTGTCTTAATATACAGTACACCCCTTCCATGTTGTCTCAGGCAAGGGATGAGCATATTAGCTGACTGAATCTGCTGTTAGTAACGAACGATCCACGCTGACCTATCATCATGCTTAAAACAAAGAATTAGAGTTATTAAAGTGATGGTCGGGTGCGGGTCATGTGCATATATATCTATAATATATGTAAATATTATATTATATATATATATCAGCTAAAATTATATGTGCGGGTGGGTAACGGGTGGATGATTAGTATGAAGCGGTGAATTCAGGTAACATTTCAGCTGATCCGCGCATCTCTACTGTCAGAGTGTGCCTTAATTTCCACCTCGGCTGCGTCAGATAAACAGCACAGTGACAGACATGAAGGAAGCAGATCTCATTTAACATTTGTGAGAAATACTACAGTAAGAACTTTCCCAATGATTATTTGATGTGTTTATTGTGGAGTTAATTCAATTGCCTTTGCAACAAGTTACACACAATGTTGTTACAAAGTTCACGTACACACACACATACACACACACAGCACGTGTGTTTAACTTTGCACGACAAATGTGACAGGATACACATAAATATCCACAGCTGTATGGATATTTTTTATGTTAATGTACAAATTAAACCTGATATAATGTCCACAAACCGGGACTGAAGCGTCTTCTTTTATAACTGACATCCGGTTGTGGTGATAAAGACGGTAAAATCGCTGTAATTCATTACAAACATGCACTGTTTTAGAAACGTTTTAACTAGTAAAACTCATTCTTAATCATATTTGATGATGATTGATGATCACAGCGAGCTCAACAGATCTTTTAATCCCAGTTGCTTTGCGCACATCTGGTCTTGTTGATATGATTATACGCATTACTACAGAGACATGTTAATACACAGCTGTCAATCAATTCGGTGGGTGGGGAAACCGTCTTGTTGTTGTGGGCCTCGAAATGGGAGGGATTTGAATCTTTTCAAATTAATATGGTGACATCATTGGTCCATGAACAGTTCCTGCTTGTCTTAATTTTTTTTTAGAACTGTAACAAAAGGCGAATTAGTCATAACTAATGTTAACATGGCTGTCATTTAAAAAAAGTATCAACACGTGAACAGGGCCGGAGCAAGCCGAACTGCCGCTCTAGGCAATGGACTAGCACGCCGCCCTCAACCCGAATGTGATAACGAACCTGGCCAGTTCATGAAGTGAGGGGGGGGGCGGTGTTGCGGATGAGTCAGTATGTTGGGTTGGGCGGCAGGGAGCGTTTGCCGCCCTCACTATTATGCCAGACCCCTATTATGCAAGTGTTCTGTTGATGTTGTGGATGAAAGTCAGTACGTTGGGTTGGGCAGCGGGGCGCGTTTGCCGCCCTCATTATTATTATGTCGCTCTAGGTGGCCGCCTAGGTCGCCTCTATGGATGCGCCGGCCCTGCACGTAAAGCTTTCTGGATTCTCTGAAGCTTTGGAAATGAAAGATCTAAAACAAGAAATACATTAGGACCATTGTTATTGTTTACATCCCCCAAAATGGTCTATATGACTGTGGACACTTTAAATACACACAGTTCTGTCCAAACAGCTCCCAAAACATTATTTTCATCATAGGAGCCCTTTAAAGCATCCTTTAAAGTATTTTTATTTATTTATTTAGAAATAATATAAATACTGTGTATCTAAAATATACAAATTAGTGTATAGGTCAAATTATTCAAATTATATGTGGTCAAATTATTACATAATTTACACTATTTTTTAACTGAATTATTCAATTCTATTCAAGTTTATTTGTATAGCACTTTTTTACAATAATTATTGTTTTAAAGCAGCTTTACAAAAGGTGCACATTATTGCATTACAATCATTCATTCATTTCTTTTCGGCTTAGTTCCTTTGTTAAGCTGGGGTTGCCACAGCAGAATAAACCAACAACTTATCCAGCATATGTTTTACGCAGCGGATGCCCTTCCAGCCACAACCCAACACTGGGAAACACCCACACACTCTTGCAATCACACACATACACTATGGCCAATTTAGCTTATTCAATTCACCTATAGCGCATGTCTTTGGACTGTGGGGGTAACCGGAGCACCCGGAGGAAACCCACACGAACATGCAAACTCCATACAGAAATGCCAACTGACACAACCGTGGCTCAAACCAGCAACCTTCTTGCTGTGAGGTAATCATGTTACCCATTGCGCCACCATGATGCCCTGCATTACAATTAAATTAAGTTAAATTTACAATCAAATATTAGCTATTATATACAGACATTGTTAACCTGCAATTGTATTGCATAGGTGATGTCTATATGTTTATTTTTAATGAAGTGTATTTGTGTATTAAGTGTATGTGTTGTCCTGGAAGTCCTCGATGGTTGAATTATAATGAAAGCTAATTTTCTATGCACCAAAAACATCCTATTTTCTACTGTTTCTCAAATGATTTTTTTCTTCTTCAAGATGTTGACGTAAATGCCAGCTGGTTGGTTAACTAATATATTCACATTTGAGTAACATTCTTTACTCTCGTGTTAGAGATGACATCGGTGCTTTGCAATCAGAATGCACATAGAAGCATTAAGAAATTGAGCAATGGATTTTACTTCCCCAAGTTCCTTTATTGTAACTGACTAAGGAAGTCGCAGCTTGTTTCTGGATGACGTAGTCTTTCCAAATCCTGTTGGACTGGAAATGTGTTGCTCTTCAGACACTCAAAGTGTGTTTCACAGCTAATTAAAGCAGACATGCAATATGCACAAGTCATGCTTATGCTGAGATTTGTGAACAACACCAAACAAATGTAGGTCTAAACAAAAAAGCAACAATAAAAAATGTCCCTATGCAGTACCAAAAATGTTGGGAGTTTATAAATCACCAAAAATGATTTTAATTATCATTATGCAAGTCTCTTGAGATCCTCTTGTTGCTGGGAGAATATTTTAGAGGCAACTTAATTGTTAACATATTGAACATCTATGATATATGCTAGAAAGACAGTAACTAGGACAATTACAGCCCATCTCACAACCAAACATTCAAAGCATTACACAAATAAATCACCCCTAAATCTGATGCAGTGGTTAGAGAGTATGTGAGAAGGGGAAGGGAGAGGGTATAGAGACTATGTGTTTCTGTTGGATAATGAAGTCGTATGGCACTGTGTTAGGACCCTGCTGCTATATGGCCTTCCACCTCACAAAAAAAACAGCTGGACAAAATCCAGCACTGCTCAAAGTCTGAGAGCTCAACCCGCCCGAGGGAGACAGCAGCCCCAAGGGACAACAACACTTCAACTCTGCACACTACAGGCACCACACTTCAGAATCAACATGCAATGCAACATGCACACACTTTACATAGCATTACAAAACTCATAGACAGGGATAAAAACTGTGATCTGAAAGGTTACTTAAAAAAAATGTATTAGTGCATTTTCACACTAATTCATTCAGAAAGAAAACAAGTGAAAAGTCAACGAATCGTTCACTCAACCAATTGTTCAAAAATACTGATTCAATAAAAAAAATCAAAGCAAGCAACAAGTCATTTAATCATTTGCTCAAACAATTTGTTCGAACATATCACAAAACAAAATGTCAACCAGTAACTCTGTTGACTTCTTACATACACTGATTTATTAACAAAGAAAACAAGCTTGAAGTTGTTGCTCATTTACTCAACTGATTTCAAACAAAAACGCTGATTCAGTTCCGAAAAAAATACACTTGCCAAATAATTAAAGGGCCATGAAACTGCCCTATCTCAGCAGGGTGTTTTCACACCTCTAGTTTGAAAAAAAGTCAAGAAAGTGGGTGAGTCCAGCTTTTATGTGCACGCGCTGATTTTCACAGCGGCAACACAAACACAGATGCAGGTGAGATAGACAGTGACTACGTTTACATGGACATCAGTAATCTAATTATTTGCTTTAATCTAATTAAGAGAATAATAAGACTAAGGTGTTTACATGAGTTGCTTTTTGAGTGTTACTTTCATGATCCCGTTTTACATGTTATAGCACATAATTCGATTAACGTCATTGCATCACCGTGCTATCCGAATTTCCTCCGGAGTTTCATGTAATTTCGGGTGTTTCATTTTTTAATTTGTTGACTTTAACTGCAGTTTGGCACTTTCATTTTTATTCACGAACATTTCATGCAAGCCCACCTTAACAAACGGATATTGGATGCAACTATGAACTGCTGGAGGAGTTGTTTTAATGGAAGTTCATACCGCATGCTGAATGGAAGAAAAAAAACTCAACTGACTCTGAAGTCTGCACTGACTCGGTAGGTGCAAAGAGTGTTAATCAGCCGTGCGTGTGTGTGTGTGTGTGTGTCTGGGTGTGGACTACCCTGTCGCAAAAAAACGGCTTTAAGTCCTACATGACAGTAATTTCACGATGCAGGTGTCTGTGGTCTGCACTGACTCGGTAGGTGCAAAGAGTGTCAATCAGCCGTGCGTGCGTGTGTGTGTGTGTGTGTGTGTGTGTGTGTGTCTTAATACCATTAAAATCGAATTATTGGTGCACATGTAAACGTGGTCACTGACTAGGTGTACATGGACATCAGTAATCAAATTATTTGCCTTAATCTGAATAAGACAATAATATGATTGAGTTTACATGAGTTGCTTTTTGGATGTTCCTTTTATGATCCTGTTTTACATGTTATTGCACATAATACGATTAACATCACTGCATCACAACGTGATCCATGTTTTCGTTCCAGAGTTTCATGTAATTTCGGAAGTTTCATTTTTAATTTATCAACTTTAACTGCAGTTTGGCACTTTCACGTTCATTTAGGAACATTTCATGCAAGCCCCTGTGACAAACGAGATATTGGATGAGAAGAACTGCTGGATAAGTGCTGTTTTAATGGAATTTGATACTGCACACCGAATAGGGGGAAAAAAACCCTCCGCATTTCTCGGTAGATGCAAAGAATAGCATCTGTCCTGTCACAAAATGTGGCGAAAATCACACGCGGCGAAAATCCTACACCACAGTAATAGTTTGATTCAGGTGTTTACATGTTGACATTCGGAGAGCAGCATTTACAGCAGATCTTTTAGTCCATAATATTGTATTGATATTGCTGTAAACTTAGTAACTAAATCATTTTGACCAAGGTATGTCTTTAAAAACTAAAAGAGTACTGCTGACGATACTAACTATCTTTGCCATATAAATAAACATAAACAAAAAACACTGATTGCACACTTCTAAATCTGTAGAGACAAGACAATCAACACGAACTGGAAATGTGTCTTTTTTTAAAAGAAGCAAGTGGCAAATCCCCATTTCAACATTTCCAGATGCAAAAAGCTTTTAGTTAAAATTTTTTCCTTAGAAACATATTTTTGCTGCGTGTTAGCAGACATCCAGTCTCCAGGCTGGAATTTACACAATGATCACATGGCCGTGATGCAGCTTCAAAATTTCCTTTAAAAATAATGCAAAAACAAATTTTCACTTTTTTTGTGAAATATATGTGTCCTAATAGTGTTTTTAGCAGAGTAAGGCGTATATATATGACTGTCAACTTTTCAAAAAATGTGTTTCGGTGTTTCGTGACCCATTTTGGTGTTTTGTGACATTTTTTTCACTACAAATTGATTTGTTCTAAAAACAGATTTATTTAGAAACTAAACAAGCAATAAGTCATTAAACCTTTACTATACTATGCTATGCTATACTATACTATAGTATACTATACTATACTATACAGCCGAAAAACAGTATGTCACCACAGCCGCATATCTTTATATATTTGTGGTACATAAAATAAAACAATAAAAAAATAACTAAATAAATGAAAATGAAATAGATTCAATTCTGAAGTGCATAAAACAAACACATTGAGAGAACAAAAAATGTTTTGTCAATGGTCATAATATAGAGGCATAACTGACACCGTTTACTAACAACCTGTAAAGTCGCAAAGTTCTAATGACAAGCAATTCTAAAATACAAGCACAATTTTTAAAATACAAGCATTTTAAATACCACAGAAATTCAGAAGCGTAGAATTGTGCACTGCACTTCCATAGTAATAGTAGACAGGTTTATAACCTAATCAATACATTTAAAATGTCATTAACATTATTAAAGACACATGCTGTGTGACTGATGGTGTTGGTTAGCACTGAGCCACAGTTCTGACATCATGAAAACATTATATGCTTGCTATAATTAATTTTCAAGATATGAGGTAAACTATTTGCTGGCACTTTCAGTATGACTATACATGTCATGCAAAATGGTGTTCAGCTCGCATTAGAAACAATTAACACTGAATAAAGTGCATCAGCACCTGAGGTGATCATTGCCATAGTACGTTATGCAGTTTTTTCAATGTTGCAAAAAATAAACTTTATGCATCCCCGTCGCAGATGATTAGGACAAATCCATTTTTAACTCAGAAGAGATACCTTGAATATTGCAGTTCTGTGTGTTGGTAGGACATTGTATGACACTGGTAAGACACATGATAATGACAACATAGAGAATGTAGCACGTTCAGATTACATTCATATTACATAAATTCATACTTTTTGATTGTCGCAAAGACTAAACATCAACATGAGAGTACAGTATTCAACTGAGCTATTGTTTAATCTGTTTAATTCATCAACTATTTTTATAAGCAAATCACTGAATCCTTCACTCAGTCAAACTGAATCTCTCAGGAACATCTGTGAGCTTGCATCCACTCTGTATGAACTGTTTTTGAAACTTGTCTGAAAAGTCTAATCTCAATAGTACAGTGGCTGACACACAAGTAAGTGACAGCACAGAGGATCCCGAGTTAAACACATTAAACCAGAATGAATGCACAGACTTAAAAATAACAACAATAAAAGCCCTTGAAATCTGATTGACAGTTTATTCAAGTTAAAGTGTTTTTATCTCAGTCTCCTGCTGCTATGTCTGAAAGGATTGCGGAAAGGCTCCGAAAAATGACATTTACAGACACAGCTGCAAAAGCTAGGAAAACAGTGAGAAAGCACCCTCGAAAATATAGCCTCTCATTACCGCAGACTGCAGCACACAGACCAACAAACCCAAACCATCTGAATGCCACTGCAGAAGTGAAGGCTAAACGATTACCATTTAGATTTGATTCCATATGTTTATTGATTCCCAAAACTGCATATCAACCATATCTAGATCCCCTCACAACATGGGATGGGTGTGTGCATCAGATCCCCAGGCACACAGACATGAGAAGCAGATAAACACAAGCTCAGAGAGAGCAGGCAGAGGCCAGTGCTCCACAGGATGTGGCCAGCTCCACCCCACATAGCATGTCCCAGAGCAATAACCAGACAAAATGGGGATCAAACAACGATTTATACATGTGCTGACAAATTCCAGACTCATATATCGTGCTGTTCTTGCATTTGAGTTCTTGGTGGACATCTTTCATTGGGTTTCATCGAGTTTCCTGCCCTGAACTGGCTCCAAATGTACCTTTTGATCTACTTAAAAGTTTCCAACTCCTCAGAACTTACCCTTTGTCCCTCTCTTACTCCGTCTCTCCATCTCCATTTCTAAGTTTGTGTGTCAGACACAAAGAGGTCTCTCATTCAAACTGTGTAGTGGGAAGAGTGAGGTGATTCCGTGGGAAAGGCTCTTGGCAGACTGGCAGCTTCCCGACTGCAAGAGGTGATATCATTGCTGGAGTCCTGGGCTGGATACCGAATGATCATTCGCAGAGAAAAACAACTGCTGCGACTTGTTCATCAAGCTATTATCATCCTTCTTACTGTCTTCAGAAAGGATCTAGAGCTGGTTATCAAGATAAGCATTCTGATCACAAAGACTAAGCCCTTATGTTTACATACATCTTACGATTTCCGTAACACCCAACCAACACAATAAACCTGTCTAAAGGTTTACAAAACACAAAAATAGCAACAATGAAGAAGCCAAACCAGTTTCATAACTAAAGCTGGATTCCAGTAACATCTTGTCATATGAAACTCTGAGATATGAGGATGCATGTCAGTCAAAATGAGGACATATCTATGAATAGCTTAGCATTCCTCTAAATGATTTTTTTGGAGGAATGTTTACACTGATTGCCATACAATGGATCATGGTTACAGTAAGTCACTTATAAAACTATTTAGCACATGTAAACTTTGAACACTTTATTTCTGTAAAGTCTCAGATAGATAAAAATATACTGCCTATTTTCCTCTAAATATCAAAACAACAATTCAGCCGAAATTACAGCAGTAAAAAACAGCAGATAATAAAGCATTTACCTTTTTACAAAGCTTAAAGGATTTCTGAAGAAGCCGCTGAATGTATCCATTTCACATATTTTGTAAAGTATTTACTACAGTTCATTATACAGTGTTCAAACATGAAATACTGTGACAGTGTTGCTTTCCATTAGAATTAATTCTTTTTACTATAAACCCCTTTTTCAGCGTTTATATTTTGTTAGACCTTAACGGACTTTACAAAAAAAGAAACTGGAAGAAAAATTTCAACATTCATTAAGATGGTGCTCTGAAACCACGCCTAACTGTGTCATTAATAATCAATGGTATTTCGATGGTGTTTACCAACTACAACAACTTTTCAAGAAAGTTCGCTTTGGAATGTCTTTTCGAAATCCTGGAACAAACTTTGTTTTTGCCTGATTGTATTGGCTTTTGTTGTATAAATATTTTTTGGGCTACAGACAAAAATGCATGGTACGCATCAAAATGTATTTCTTTCTCAAATAAATATCATGTTCCAATAAGATGTTTCCTACATTATATATATTCAATTCATTAATTTTCTTTTCGGCTTAGTCTCTTTATTAATTAGAGGTCACCACAGCGCCAACTTTTATATGTTTTATATGTTTATGCATATGTTTTATGCAACTAATGCCTTTCCAGCTGCAACCCATCATTGGGAAACATCCATACACACTCATTCACAATTTAGCTTACCCAATTCACCTATAGCGCATGTCTTTGGACTTGTGGGGGAATCCGAAGTACCCTAAGGAAACCCACGCAAACGTGGGGAGAACATGCAGACTCCACACAAAAATGCCAACTGACCCAGCCGAGACTCGAACCAGCAACCTTCTTGCTGTGAGGCAATTGTGCTACCCACTGCGCCACCGTGCTGCCCTATATTTAGTTCAATTCATGTATAGTTATATAGCGCTTTTACATTGTAATGCTGCTTATGCAATGCAACATAGAAGTTCTAGTAAATTGAAACTGTGTCATATATGAAAACTTAATTTTAATCAGTAACATGCATAGCTTACTTCATTTAGACCCATTGAACATTCAGATTTTCAATAGTTATATTTTGGCCAAATATTTTAGGAACACATACATTAATGGAAAGCCTATTTATTCAGGATATAGCCATGATATACGTTTACAATCAGTGCTCGACAGATAAGGAGTTTTTTATTGCCAATGTTGAGAAATCATGCTGGCTGCTTAGCCAATATGAGGTTGATACAGTATAATACATGTAATTAAAGTAAATGACCTGCAGAAAATGAGCGAAACTGAATAAACATTTATTATGCATCAATTTATTTATAAATGAGCTTTAAGTTGAAGAGATGATATCAACCATTTGAGAACCCCGAGGACAACAAACGCCTAATACACAAAAACACTTCATTAAACATATATGTATATATGTATATATATATATATATATATATATATATATATATATACTCTGTAACAGCAGGTTAACTATGTTTATATTCTGCCCACACAACTTAACTTTTCAGATTTTTATTGAAATGTAATGATGTGCACCTTTTATGAAGCTTTGGAATGATAATTATTGTGAAAGCGCTATTTAAGTAAAAATTGAAATGAACTGAAATAAACTAAGGCCACCGTATAAAAATTGGCCAACCAATGATCACAAATACGACATAATTATGACATAATTATGCATAAACTATTATACGATTATTTTATGCTTTAAAAAAATCTACGTTTTAGGCATTATTAGTGTTACCTTACAAACAAATAATTTAAGTCAGAAGACAAGAACATCTCCAAATGTAAAGACACATGTTGTAATCTCGAAATTATGAAACGCTGTAAAGGTACCAATAAACAGAAATGCGTTATCATTCATCTGCCATCAGATAAGAAAAGTAGAAGAAAGCTCTTGTAAGCTCTTCTAACTGAAGTTTAAATAATTTTCTGTGGTGAATGACATAAACACACAAAAGCTGCTGGCTGAGCTTAACTGCACTCTAGCTGAAACAATGCTTCAAAAGAAAATGAGGTCTCCATGTGCTGACTACAGTCGCACTTCAGCGGCAAAGACAGATAAACCATAAGATCTTGTTCAAATAAATCATACTTAAAAAGCAGCAGACACATGAAGCCGGCTCTCCTTACCGAATATGTGTGGCTTCCTCTAATGTATCGCTTCCAGGTCCTCTTTCATCACAAATCCCTCCATTGCTTAGTATGTCATTATTCCTGCAGAACAAAGTGAAACAAAAGAGTTTTTAAACACCTTTTCAGATGTGCAAAGCCAGACAACATTGACTCAAATTGACTACTTTTTTAATAGTCAGCATTATCTGCTTGAAAACAGCAATAATCCCAATAGGTTTCAGTGTTTAAAAAATATTTGAGGTTTGCTCTGGGTTTGAACCTCCAATTGGCCCACAAAATGTAAGCGAGGCAAAATTATTCAGTGTGGACAAAAACATTTGGGGCTGTTAGAATTTTTTGAAAGAAGTCTCTTATGCTTAGCAAGGCTGCACCGAATATAAAAACAATATATTACAATTAAATATAGCAAATCTGCAAATCTAAAACAATTAAACACTTTATTTGTGTTTTCAATAGTACTTTTTTCTTGTAACTGCTAAAGGGAATTTACTCCTGTATTAAGTCACATGATCCTTCACGAATCATTATATGATGCTGATGCTCAAGAAACAGTATGCTGCACATATTATGATCAATGATGTTTAATTCTTTTGTACTTCTTTGAGGAAATTGACAAAAAAGGACATTTATTTAAATGCTAAATATTTTGTAAAGTTATAATAGTTGTTGCTGTTACATTTGAACAATTTAATCAATCCTTACTGAATAAAATTAGTAGGTTAATAATTTAATAATAGGACGTTTGCTTCACAGCAAAAAGGTTGCTGGTTCGAGCCTCGGCTGGGTCAGTCGGCATTTCTGTGTGGTGTTTGCATGTTCTCCCCATGTTTACGAGGGTTTCCTCCGGGTGCTCCGGTTTCCCCTACAGTCCAAAGACATGTGGTAAAGGTAAATTGGGTATGCTTAAATTGACTGTAGCGCGTGTGTGTGTGTGTGTGTGTGTGGATGTTTCCCAGTGATGGGAAGAGCATCCACTGCGTAAAACATATGCTGGATAAGTTGGCGGTTCATTCCTCTGTGGCGACCCCTGATTAATAAAGGGACTATGCCGAAGACAAAATGAATGAATGAATAATTTATTATTAATAATAATAATAATAATAATAATAATAATAATATTAAATCACCCCAGACTTTTGAATAGTGAATTATGAGACTAGTATGGTGGCTGAGAGAGCTTAACGTGCTGAAATTTAAGAAAATACGCGCAATCACAAAAAATGCCAGCAAATTGAGAAAAGATCTTCAAATGCTGCAAATCCTCACAATGCAAACACTTTATTTAAAAACGCACTGCATTTTCACTTAATGCAAAGAAATAAAAAAAAAAACGCACTGCAAATCCTCACAACGCAAACAATTTACGTAAACGCACGGCATTTTTTCACAACACTTTCAGATGACTCGGAACACAGAAATGTTTCAAGGAGACCCTAAAACGTGACGGACCTGGCTATTTAGGTTATGGTTATTTAGGCTAGTAAACACTGAAGACAATGGAATCGGGATATTAAAGTAAACTCACCTTTCAAAGATCACCTACAACTTTACTAAGCATAGGCTGTTTCTCAATTCCAAGAACGCTGAGCACAGACTCGTGTTCTGGTGGAGATCGTTCTTGCCAAGTTATCTCAGAAGAACTAACTCGGGAGACCGCAAGAACAGAGAACGAGTCCTGTAAGAAATAAGATGCTGCATTTTTCCTGATGGTCACATGACCTTCACGCATTTTTAATGGAAAAATTATTTAAACATTACAGCATTTATACGATTGATTGTTGTTCCCCTTTTCACAATATATAAAATATGAATAAAGATCTTACAAATATACTTTGCACGATATAAATAAAACAGATTTTAATACAAATTTCAGCATATAAACACCCTTAATGTGTTTATGACTTTATTAGGATTTTCATGTTAATGTTTACTTTCGCCGTCTCATTTAGAGTAACTTCGGAGACATATAAGTTTTATATTTTAAATGCAGTCGCAATGACTTCTGAGACTTCTCGAGCGAATTTTGCGCTCAAGTCTGCATCGATGCGTCCTCGATATCAAGAACACATCCGGGAACTTTCATGCATCATCCTATAACTTTCATGCTTTCTTGTGGTCTTGAGTTTTGGAACTCAACTTTGGCGGTTGATGATGACATTAGACAAGAACACTAGAATGGAAAAACACTGAAGAACGTATATTGAGAAACAGCCATAATCACGGCAGCGTCCGCCACGTTTTTGGGTCCCCTTAAAACAGTTCTGTTGTGTTCCATTCTTTTTGTGTTGTGAGAAAATGCAGTGCGTTTTATTCATTTGTTTGCATTGTGTGAAAATGCAGTGCATTTTTTAATAAACATGTTTGCATTATGAGGATTTGCAACACGTGTGCTGTCAAACAGATGAAGATCTTTTCTCAATTTGCTGGTGTTTTTGTGTAATTGCTTGTGTTTTCTTAAATTGCAGCATGTTAAGCTCTCTCGGTCACCGTAGGAATAGAAACAACTGTACTTAAAGGAAGAAATTACATGCAAGTTGACATTTAAACACACTACAGTGTCACTCTGCTTTCGTCTTTGACTTGTTTTCCAATTTAGTGGTTAAACTATTTACCACATTATCAGTCTCACTTTGCATTTATTGCTCTGACCATAATCTAGCATCACATTTATTGCATGTCAAGCTTTTTAAAGGGACAGTTCACTCAAAAAATAAACATTTGCTCATAATATACTCACACTCAAGTGGTTCTAAAACCTTTATAAAAATGTTTTCTTCTGTTGAACACAAAGCAAGATATTCTGTAGAATGTTAGCCACTGACATCCAAACAAGGAACAAAAAAATGCAATGGAGGTCAATGGCTGCTGCCTTTTATACTATTCTTCAGTAGATCTTCATTTGTGTTCACCAGAAGAAATAAACTCAAACATGTTTGGAACAAGTGGACAGAGAGTAAACAATAACAGAACTATCACTTTAATGACATGGCCCCTTCATTCACTGAATCGTTATAACAACTTTCAATACAGTCAGCAGGCGCTAAAATTATTCTGACAAATCACAGTACACACAGAAGCTACCCTGACACTTCAGTCACAGCTGCTGACACCTCAGCATTTGAGAAGCGTTCTGTAGTCGCATCAGCAATTTAGTGTGAGCCTCAACTTCAACAAAGTAAATACAACTGGTATGTATAAAGCATTGAAATGGATCAGAACATTCCGTTGCCAAACTAATCTAATGCTAGTCACTGCACAACTCTAAAATTCCTGTCAAGTGACGCATGTTCTGGGCAAAATCAGTCAAGTTACTTCCCATTGCTTGAGACTAATCCTCTTAACAGGCCTCAGAGCCACTGCTGAATTATTTGGTAGGGAAGAAATTAAAAGTCTAGTGGAATGTTTTTTTAGAAACAAGTAAATAACGAATGCCATCAATTAGTCTGATAGCAATAAAAGAGAATGGATGCATATACAGCATGAATGGCGAATAAGTAAACACATCACAGTAACTTTGTACGGACTTCTATTGTTTGTTTTTATACAATCTAACATAAGCTTTTACTTTTTTGTGTTTATTAAGCTCTGTTCCTCACAGGGGGCTTTTGGCCGATCCTCCAATTGTTAATTTCAGATTTTACTATCCATGGTCATTTGGACCAAACAAACCTCTCTCATTTTCTCAAACTAATTTTAGGGGAAGCCAAAATTCGGCAAACATTTTACAACTACCTCATGTGTTTCTGAAGTTGATGAACTTACACATTGTGCTTGTTTTGGTTGAAGCTACAAATTGGCCTCTAATCTATGTTTTTCTCTCTTTTTTATAGTTTACAAAGAAGCATATAAAAGGAAGTATGTGCAAAGATGATCTTTTAAATTGTGAATTTTATTCTATTACTGTACACGAACATTGCTCAGTGTATTACAGCTGCCTTTAACAGATGTGAAAGCAGACTTCATACTCCTGAAAGCATTTTATGGTATCAGAAATCAAACCTTTTTACAGAGATTTAAATAATTAGACTACATCTCATGAACGACTTCTTAAGAAACATCACGCTGTCGTTCAAGAAAATAACTTATAAGGTAACATTACTTCTTTGGTAGCCTAGACCATTTGTGATACCACAGAAGCATAATTGTATTACACGTACCTGCTGGCTACAAAACAAAAACAATATAGATACATGTCCAAAAAAACAAAACTAATCATAATTTACCAAACTACTATCACTGTATCTCAACAATGTTACATTAAAACATAATTACTAGCATGGTTAATTAAGTGTTATTAAATATATATCAACAAAACATAAAACCTGAACATTACATTTACCAATTAAATTAACTTTCCACCAAAGAAAACACAAACAACAAACGGTTTTAACGCATCTGAGATGAAGCTGGGACAGAAAATTAAAACACTCGAAAAACAAAACAATCGCCGCGATCTTACGGTAATAAACAGTGCGTAGGACTCACCTCGACAGGACGAAATCAAAACACCCGTTAATAAAACGCAATAACGCATTTATACGAGCTGTATGGTGTTTCTCCAAAGGCTGAGCTGCAGTGAACAGTGTTCCTGCATGACCGAGGCGAAGTTGTTTCCTTGTACTTCGCAAGAAAGTCTCATCTAACTCATGGCTGTGTTGAAGCATGCGACCTCTCCCGGCAAAAACAAACTCCAGGAGAAGAACAAAAGTTGATATGCATTGAGTTTCACGTCACGTGTTCCAGCTGGGAATGTCTTTGGAAGGGAGAAGTCTTTGTTAGATCCACCAGCCATTCAGAGGAACATGAAAGAACCGGAAAGACAGTGGAAAATGCACTATTTCTATATTAACATGTCTATTTCTCATCCCAAAGTGGTTCAAAGAAAACAACACAAACACTACTAACATTTTCACTTGTTTTTATTATGTAGCTACGAGATATTACAAATCTTTAATTGTCCAATATTCCAGCTGTTAGAACGTATAGTGCGTGCGTGCGTGTGTGTATACACAAAATGCTAGCTATAAAATTAGCCTGTCCATCATATATGATTTAGCAATATAAAGTTAAATATATTGGAAACTATACTTAAATATTAAATAAAATGTGGCATGTTTTAATCTTGTTTTGAGATAAGAGAACCCCTGCTGTAAAATTCAGCTTAAACCAGCCATAGCTGGTTGGCTGGTTTTAGCTGGTCGACCAGCCTGGTTTTAGAGGGGTTTTGGCCATTTCCAGAGTGGTTTCCAGCCATTTCCAGCCTGGTCTTAGCTTGACCAGCCAAAACCAGCTATGTCCAGCTTAAACCAAGCTGGTCAAGCTGGTTTTAGCTGGTCATTTTCCAGGCTGACCAGCTAAGACCAGGCTGGAAATGACTAAAAACCATCCTGGAAATGGCCAAAACCCCTCTAAAACCAGGCTGGTCGTTTAGCTAAAACCAGCCAACCAGATTAGGGTGATTTAAGCAGTTTTTTTTTCAGCAGGGAGTACATGAAGCCAAATGTCTTCTTGACTAGTGAGGACAACAATCATCTATTTCTGTATGTAGGTTGGGTGAAGAAAATATTACACTTTTCTCACATAAATGTGTTTTTATGTGTCAGAAAGCAAAAGTTCTTAAAAGAAAATGCATTAATATTCTTTTCAAAATGCAAAATGAACTGCAAAACTCAAAATGAAAAATTAATAATAAAATACGTTTAAACTGAAACAAACATAGTACAATATATTTCAAATATATTCATAGGGGCAAAACAATCATTATAACACTGTTTCTATTTTCATTTGTCCATGACTTTTTAAATATCTATTCTTTAATTTGAACATTTTCAAATGATTCAATAGTTTAACTTAAAAGCTGCAAAGGCAATATTATATTACAAAGAACGTAATATGACAACAACAAAAAAAAAAACGTTATCCTTTGAATGGCAATCCTTCACACTCTGGGGTCAATTCTTCATTTATTAAGTACACCTTCCCTGTTTATTTTAATTATTTTATAATTATACTTTGTGTCATTTAATGACACAATATTACGTATAATTATATTATATTGTCACCTGAACCTCCCCAGATTCCAAGTTTAGCGGGTTATGATCTTCCACTGTATTATCATATTTGGGACAGATGAACTCAATAGGTTTCCAGTGTGGTCTTCGTCCACTTCCTCTCTGTCGAAAAGGGGCAAAGCGCAACCATTTCTTTACTACATCAGCAAACTGATGATGTGTGGCCTCCTTTCCAATAGGTGTCCTCTTTAAGGCACCTGTACAGAACAGGGTTAAAACAGTGCTTCAAAAGAGGATTCTAAAAGAGCTGTGTTACAGGCAATGACAAAACAGAAGTGTATGCACTGAATCATAATTTGATTTAAAAAAGATTTGCTTACGAAATAAAACACCCTGCAGTCTGGTGTTTCTAAAGCTTCTCTTCTGTCCTCTGCCAACCCAGTTGAGCTCTGAGCCCACAGTGAAAGACAGAACCGTGTGCATAAGACGCCGAACTGCATCATCAACCGTGGCTCCACCCATCCTTGAGAGGTGTGACACCTATGTTAAAAAAGTATTATTAAATTATGAAGAAATACACAGTGCAGGTAAAGAAGGGAGGATTCTTCCATAAAAGTTAGTAAAACGTAGAACACAATGAAATGTAAGGATTCTTTGTAGCAACCTGAGTGCGTTACTTATTTTTTCACATAAGAACATTTGTAACTTACAAATTGTAACATTGTAAAATTTTAATTCCCAGTACTGCGTTGTGACTGAAAGGGCATCTGCTGCGTAAAACATAGTCTGGAATAGTTGGCGGTTCATTCCGCTGTGGCGACCCCTTTTACATAAGGGACTAAGCCGAAGTAAAATGAATGAATGAATTTAAAAATTTTACTTAAATAGGTTTGGAGTGTAGAGATTTTGAGTCTTATTCACTTCCATTAATTTTTATCCATTATGCAGATTCATGTTTAATTGGTATTGTCTGATCTGACAATTAATTTTTATTATACTGTCATAAATATACAGATTTTTTGTGTTAGCTATTACTTTCATATGTTATTACTAGTCACATTCACATTCAAAAAAGAGCTTACTTATTCATTGCAACTTAAGGTGGATAAAAATGTGGCAAAATATTATGACACCCAGCCCTAAAATATGCTTTTGGTCCTACACATACTGCCAAAACATCCTTTATGTTCAATTTTACTTCACATTTTGCTCCTAACTCAAAACCTGTGTTTCCAGGGAGTCTGAAGACCTTGATTAACTCAGGGGGGTATTCCAGAAAGCAGGTTATGTGAAATACCCAGATACATTTAAGGATATGTAAGTGGATAACCTTAGCTTTTGTTCCCAAAAAGTAAAATAACTTTCAGAGTGTTCAAGTTCTCATAGCACCATCCCATTATTTGTGTATGTTTCTTAATATATTTCTAAAATTTTATAAATTCTCAATAAAGCGCTATTATAAATTAAGGTTTATCTGTACTGTTATTGGCGACACAGTGGCGTAGTAGGTAGTGCTGTCGCCTCACAGCAAGAAGGTCGCTGGTTCCAGCCTCGGCTGGGTCAGTTGGCGTTTCTGTGTGGAGTTTGCATGTTCTCCCTGCGTTCGAGTGGGTTTCCTCAGGGTGCTCCGGTTTCCCCCACAGTCCAAACACATGCAGTACATGTGAATTAGGTAGGCTAAATTGTCCGTAGTGTATGAGTGTGAATGAGTGTGTATGGATGTTTCCTAGAGATGTGTTGCAGCTGGAAGGGCATCCGCTGCGTAAAACATGTGCTGGATAAGTTGGCGGTTCATTCCGCTGTGGCGACCCCAAATTAATAAAGGGCCTAAGCCGAAAAAAAAATGAATGAATGAATGTCCTGTTATTTATTTAACTTGTTCATATCTTGTGTGGTACATCTGCATTAACTAATAATAATTGTTTTGTAACAGGTCACTTTCAATAAAACGTATTGCTTATTTAACTTTGTTATAGAAATAGTTCACATTATAAAAAATGTGAAAGCAAAACCAACAATAAAAAATATCCAGTATATACAGGGAGTGCAGAATCATTGGGCAAATGAGTATTTTGACCACATCATCCTCTTTATGCATGTTGTCTTACTCCAAGCTGTATAGGCTCGAAAGCCTACTACCAATTAAGCATATTAGATGATGTGCATCTCTGTAATGAGAAGGAGTGTGGTCTAATGACATCAACACCCTATATCAGGTGTGCATATTTATTAGGCAACTTCCTTTTCTTTGGCAAAATGGGTCAAAAGAAGGACTTGACAGACTCCGAAAAGTCAAAAATAGTGAGATATCTTGCAGAAGGATGCAGCACTCTTAAAATTGCCAAGCTTCTGAAGCGTGATCATCGAACAATCAAGCATTTCATTCAAAATAGTCAACAGGGTCGCAAGCCTGCGAAAAACGTGTGGAAAAACCAAGGAGCAAAATAACAGCCCATGAACTGAGAAAAGTCAAGCATGCAGCTGCCAAGATGCCACTTGCCACCAGTTTTGCCATATTTCAGAGCTGCAACATCACTGGAGTGCCCAAAAGCACAAAGTGTGCAATACTCAGAGACATGGCCAAGGTAAGAAAGGCTGAAAAACGACCACCACTGAACAAGACACACAAGCTGAAACGTCAAGACTGGGCCAAGAAATATCTCAAGACTGATTTTTCTAAGGTTTTATGGACTCATGAAATGAGAGTGAGTCTTGATGGGCCAGATGGATGGGCCCGTGGCTGAATTGGTAAAGGGCAGAGAGCTCCAGACCGACTCTGACGCCAGCAAGGTGGAGGTGGAGTACTGGTTTGGGTTGGTATCATCAAAGATGAGCTTGTGGGGCCTTTTCGGGTTGAGGATTGAGTCAAGCTCAACTCCCAGTCCTACTGCCAGTTTCTGGAAGACACCTTTTTCAAGAAGTGGTACAGGAAGAAGTCTGCATCCTTCAAGAAAAACATGATTTTCATGCAGGACAATGCTTCATCACACATTTTGCATAATCCTCAAAAAAACAACTTGCCTAATAATTCTGCACTCCCTGTATGTTCTGTAAGCATTTTTTATTTAAATTACTTGTCCATTTATATCCTAAGGTCTCCATAATCCCAGACCAGGCCGTATCCTGAGCAGCTGCTGTGGTGGTCATGGAGGATTGGAGAGCATGAGACTGATTCCTGTGAGACTCCAGGGACAGATGAGTTTTCGCTGACGTCCAGCCTTCTCCAGCCCCTGGCACCAAGACTGCAGCTCTGCACAAGACGTTTGGCCATAGGAGAAATGGTCATGCCCAACTGAGCCTGGTATCTCTCGAGGATTTTTATCTTTCACTTTCGCCAATTGGTGAGGTTATTACCTCACCGCTATTTTTACCTCGCCGCATGGTTCGGGACTTGTAGAGCTGTGCATCAATGGATTTGCTCTTCAGTGTTTGGACTCTCAGCAGTAAATATTAAACCACACGGAACTGAACTAAACTGCACTCAACTTAAACTCTGACACTGTTTCAATTCACTATAATCTTCTATGTGAAGCTGCTTTGACACAATCTACATTGTAAAAGTGCTATAGAAATAAAGATGAATTGAATTTAATATTATAATTAGCATCTAACAATTATTGTAATTCTTGTTTACAAAAAAATTATCAAAGAAATATGAACAATACCATAAAATAATACACAATTGCCAGTAGGGGGAGATGCACTTTACAAATTTAATTATTAAACAAAAAAAGAAGGGGTTTGGTATATGTTTCCATTGGGATGTGCATGTCAGGTTAGCATACTCTGAAATAACTGAACTTACTTCCAGGAGCGGTTTCAAATTAAATCAACTCAAGAGTTTAGAGTTTAGCAGATTGTAAGTTCACTTTCTGGAATACACTTGAGGTTTGTTTAATTAGGGTAGGAGGAGCTGAACTTTGTAGGACAGTGACCATACAGGAACTTGTCTGGACATCCTTGCTTTAAGTACTGTTGGTTGGGAGATGCACAGGCAGGCACAGTGGATCAAACTTGTTGGCCCAGCACATCCTCCATATGCTCAAATGGAAAGATATTTGGACAGGCCAGGGCCACACACTGATTTCTTCAAAATTTTTCAAAACAGTCCTGAACAATGTATGGAGCCTGGCAGGAAATTAATGCAATTAGAAACAGCCAAGAAAAACCACCAGCTCTCCACCTACAGCCTACTTTCATTTGTAAGTGAGAAAAAAGGCATTTATACAACGAGGTCAACATTGCCATGAAGGGGTGGATGCAACAATGTTACAGTATGTTACAATTTATGTCAACATAAATGTCCAGGATAGTTTCTCAACACTGAGGATGACGCTGGCTTCATTCTATCCTGGTGCCGGCACATTCCAATGATAACCCTCTCATGCTCTGAAGCAAAAAGAAATAAGACTTGTTTGACCTGGCATTCTTCCATGACTGCTCCAAGGATCAGTTTAGATGCTTGATGCTTTTGAAGTGTTGGTGGACATTAGATCTTCTGTCAGCTCAGAGCAGATGGGATTGTCTTAGATGTCCTTTTCCACAGATGAGCTTTGGGCACCCAAAACCCTGATGCTGTTATGTAGTTTGTCCCTCCTCTGACCACTGTTGGTAAATTCAGACAGTTCTCTTTCTGTTGTTTGAGGAAAAACTCTTACCCAATCGCCTTGCTGTAAAAATGTATCCCCTGTCAAAGCTGCATATCTTTATTCCTGCCCATTTCTCCTGCAAACAATATATACAAACTGGATGCTTGCTTACCATCTAAACTACTTGTTAGGAGATGGTCAGCAATCTTTGCTTTATTTAGAACTGTTCACAACTAGGGATGCAACGATTAACCGATATCACTATTAATCGCTCTTTAATTCGTCACGGTTAATTAATCGTAAAGGCTACTCAACACCGTGTTTCTGCACGAAACAAAACTGCAGCAATTACACAAAGTTACGCCAACTGTGCGCTAGTTTAAAGTTCCGAGCTTGTACAACAAGACTAATATTCTCGCACACTGGATTATGGCTGAGGCTATTAACTAAAGGCCGTTCACATATTGTGTCTTTTGTAATAGAGGCGCATGGCTTTGTGCACATGGGAGTGAAGAGCACACGGCAAGTAATTTTTTCAAGGCGCACCTAGTTGAAAAAATGCTGCAAGCGCACTGCGAGTCACGTGACAAGAACTGGATTGATCAGCTTCATAGTATGCAATGTACACATTTATACTCCAAAATGAAAAAAAAAATAAATAAATAAAAAATAAACAATTTTGTAATGTAGTTGATCAAAAGTGCCGTTTAGACAGAGTTTCAACACCCTTTGACTACATTTGTTCTGTTTAAAAGGAAATATTTAGCAAAAATGCAGCTTAGATTTGCATTACACATTTTTTAATTTATTCTTCTTATTTATTTATTTATTTATTATTTATTCCTTGTTCTGTCATTTGTTTTCAGTGTAAAATTATTACTTATTTTTAAATGGCAAAAACTTTTTTCACTTATTTTTAAATCCAAAGAGAAATGAACTATTGTTTGTTTTTATTATTAATTTGTGCTATATTAATTGGTTACTGAGCCGCAATAAATAACACTTTAAAATATAAGGAGTTTTCACATGATTTTTGAAAGGAGAAGTGTTTTGAAATTAATAAATGCATAATAATCGTGATAACAGCGAAACCGCGATTATTCCTCAGACTATAATTGCACAACCAAAATCAATAATCGTTGCATCCCTAGTCCCTAGTCAATGAGAGTTTATTTCCTCTCATTCATTTCTATTTAAATGATTTTATAATTCCATTTAATCTTATAATTATGCAGAATAATCAATAAATAATAATTTAATTGAATATTACATTAGATTTTTATATTACATTTTAATTGTTGTTTCTTCTTATTATTGTGTGGAAATGTTTAACTGAAAATTTATCTTCACAAGTAAGAGATAAGTGAATGTCTCCATTTGAAGGTTTTTAACATCACGTGATGCAGTAATTTTCCACAGTTACTGCTTATAACACTCATTTGATTTGTGTTTACTAGATGTATTTGACACAGGATTTTCAGTCAACTCTGGTCATTCAACCATCAGTTTGTCTCTTGTTTCCTGTTTCTCTCTGGTTACCTCCATCAGCCTCTGAACTGTCAATACAGTTATAGAAACAAGACGATATGAAGTAAACGGAACTGTGTTTAACAGGTTTTAGGTCTACAGGACAAAACCTGGCTAACAGTATTTGAGATAACCCATCAGCAAACTATTGTTACAGGCGCTGCAGTATTGTATGATTGTATTTTTACCATTCTCCTCTGAGCTTCAGTATCTTCTAAATGCTGTTCCGTTACATCAAGCTGCTCCATT
The DNA here is from genome assembly GCA_903798205.1 of Danio tinwini. Taxonomy (NCBI): domain Eukaryota; kingdom Metazoa; phylum Chordata; class Actinopteri; order Cypriniformes; family Danionidae; genus Danio; species Danio tinwini. The sequence continues at coordinate 13,904,040 of CAIGQZ010001313.1, forward strand.
GTTCGCAGCGGCAGATCAATTTCGAGCGGCTCATCTTCCTCTTCACACACTTGTCCATGTATCCTGGCCTGCAGATCTTTCAGAACTTCCCACTGCCTCTGCTGCTCCTCCTTGATCTCAATAAGCAGTGATATGATTTTTCTCTGTGCCGCTGACTCTGTAGTTGCAAAAAGCTATATTTAGTGAAGACACGCAAAAGAATAAAATTCAGCATATCAACTTTGTTGCATCAGTTTCATTGGTGTGCAGGTGTCCACATGCATACTGGCTGTTCTAGCGATAAATCATTTGTTTCTAGGGTGTTAATGTGTTTGACAAATTGACAGAGAAGGTATATATTTACATCATATTGAAACATCTGTTTATATTTTCCAAAACAACTGACCACAGAGTTGTGGAAGCAGAAAAAAAATCAATCTATAAACATTTTTTATATTTTAAATGATAAAAATAAATATGCTTCACGGATGTGACGAAAAAGTCTGCGAATTCACAGTATACAACTTACTTTGTAGAAATTCTGTGAATTAAACTGCATAACCCAAAAGAAACTATGCTAATCTGGCTCTCTATAGAACAAACATGATTGATTTCATTTGATTTTATATTTTTACATTTATATAAAAAAAAAGCTTCTTTATGGATGTGACGTCTCTCCGTTATGGATGTGATGGATGTGAAATTTTCACTTGTGTGACTTTTGTAAATCAGATATAATTGTTAGAAAACATTTACAGAGACATTTTTGAATATTTTTAAAGCACTGTAAAATACAAGCCTACACAAAAAAACGCAGAAATGGTTTCGCTATTTTGGCTATTTTTCGCTATTTTTTTTCATGGCAAGGTTGACATTTGCATGGAATTGCTCATATATATATATATATATAT
>CAIGQZ010001313.1:13913158-13939220 GCA_903798205.1 Danio tinwini
TATTTATTTATTTATTTATTTATTTATTTATTTATTTATTTATTTATTTATTTATTCATTTATTATATTTTAATGTTTACTGAGAGAATTCTACCTGTGTTGGGCTGAACAAGTGCACTGAAGTCAGGTTGATTGTGAGGTGGATATGCGATGTAATGATCTGTATCTGCAGTTAAATCGTTAATCTGGGGTAATTACTCTACCTTTATTACTGTGTAATTCCATACAAAGTGTGAAGCTGCCTGGTTGGTTCCTGTCACATGACTTTGTGGTTCGCTCATGGCACTCTGAAATGTTTTACATACCACATGTGCATACCTTCCTATTTGCACACTGAACCCACATGTCTCTATTTGAAATAATGAAATTGAGCGCGCAAAAGATGCTATATGTGAAAGTCGCCTTTTGTTGACTCGCAATATCAGACCTGCGCATTCCAAGGCCCTGTTTGCAGTTGAATTTAAATTACATAAATACTTAACATGGGTTAATTAAAGAAGTCCAGCGGAGCGAATGTGGCCTGGGGACCGTAAAATGCCCAGGTCTGCATTAGAACCTATGCAGTTTATTATTTTTTTCTGAAAAGCATAGCAATAATTTATAATTTTTTATTAATAATTTATTGTTCAGCATAGCAATAATTTATCTACCAAAAATAATTGGATGGCACTTTTTACATAAATATATGTTACGCTACATGATATTTTAGCATATATTTGGGCATTTTATTTCACAAATGTTATTTGAAACTATTAGACAATTATTGATACTAATATACAATTAGTAATATTCTTTTAAGATAATATTCTTTTTAAATAATATGCTTTTTACGTATATAAAATCACATTTGCAAATTTTATTGGATGCAAACACCAAAATAAGAAATCCCTAATCAAAATCTTTGACCCACTTAAGATCACACATTTTTTGTTGTCAGTTATGAAAGTCAATATGTCAGATCATGCGATTTTGTCTTGATAAAATCTTGAATTGTCGTGGGTAACATATTAATGTGCCTTACTACACGTTTCTTCAGAATGTTAAATGTAATCGAGCAAATTTAAAAATGAATAACCATTTTCATAATGTATATTATTATTTAATAATTATTTTCTTACTTGCTTTTAAGTCATTTTGAGGCCCCCTTCAAAAGTTTGCTAAAGGTCTCCTAGTACTTACACTAGTATGACTACAAGTGACAACTAAACAAACAATTGACTAACTTGCTAACATGCTGTGTCAATGCTTTTTAAATATTTACCAAATGAGAAATGAAAGAATAATTATATATACAACATTTGTCACTTACTATGGAGCCATAGTTAATGGCCAATGTCTGGAGGGCCCAAGGCAGACCAAGTCCGATCAGGATATCAAATACGTTACTGCCAATGGAGTTGGAAATGGCCATGTCACCCATTCCTGAAAAAGACAGAGCAATACTGGAGACTTCAATTGAAAATATTAGAGGCATCACATGCTATAAGAAATTAAATTTTTCAGCCAGTCTGCCTAATCTTAAAATATATTGTATCTACAGAAACAGCAGAAAATAAATGTTGTAATATATATTTTTATTGCTTTCCCTCATTAAAGCTGTTGAGTCTTGTTCTTTTGTGACCACAAAATCAATCAAAACTGTCAAATGTTTGGCTGTCTGAGATACAACTATTTGAAAATCTAACTACTGATAATATCACCTTTAAAGTAGTCTAAATAAAGTTCTTAGCAATATGAATCAAAATTCTGGTTAGTGATATACTGTATTTACAGTAGGAAAATTACAAATGGTCATGAAACATGATTTTAATATTCTAATGGTTTATGGCACAAAAATATTCTTAATACTTTTATTAATATTCTATAACTTTTATTCATACAACTGATGTATGGATATTGCCAAAATATACTCATGCAGCAAAAGACAGGTTTTGAAGCCCAGCTTTACATATACTACAGTATGTTCTTGCTTCAAAAAGTTTGTAATGTTGTGATTCACCTCAAAACTGGGTGGTTTGTTTCAAGGCTTAAAACAATTTAACATAGACTTTTTCAAAAATCTCAAATGAACTGGAAAAATACTACTGCAGTTAAAAAAAAGTGTGTGGGCACTAATGAACTGAGATCCAAAAATGTGACAGCAAATCAAAATAAAAACAAAAACTGACACTGTAAAAAAAACTAACTCATTTACCCTTTCACAATCTCTTCGCACCAAGCAATTTAGCATTTTGAAAAATTTCCAATAGATGTTCAAACTAGCTAAATCTAGGCAAAATTTGGGCTGTCAGCAAAAATCTAATAGATGTCTAACAACAGTTCAAAAATAGACTAGTCATCAAATAGACAGATTAAATAGACTTCACATATAATAATTCATTCTTGTCTTGTTGGTGAGTAATCTAGTTTATGTCTAGTCTTGTTTAGCCAAGACATCTATGTTTGGATGTCTATTAGACGTTTTTTAAACTCATAAAACACTTGTTGGGTTCATAACAAAGCAAAGCAATTATTTTACTACTGTAGATGAAGGAATGCTAAAACATTCATCCGTTCATTCATTTTACTTCGGCTTAGTTTCTTATTTATCAGGGGTTGCCACAGCGGAATGAACTGCCAACTATTTCAGCATATGTTTTACGCAGTGAATGCCCTACCAGCCGCAAGCCAGTACTGGGAAACACCCATACACTCTCACATTCACACACTCATACACTAAGGCCAATTTTGTTTACCCAATTCACCTATAGTGCATGTCTTTGGATTGTGGGGGAAACTGGAGCACCCGAAGGAAACACATGAGAACACGGGGAGAACATGCAAACTCCACACAGAAATGCCAACTGACCCAGCTGGGACCAGCAACCTTTTTGCTGTGAGGTGACAGTGATAAACACTGAGCCACTGTGCTAAAACATAAACGCATAATAATTCATTCTTACCTTGCCGTGCCACAATTAGACTGGCCAAACAGTCAGGAACACTGGTGCCAGCGGCCAAAAAGGTGATGCCCATGATGACATCAGGGATGCCCATAGTGTAACCAATCACTGTGACCTGTTATAAAAGATTTGACATCTCAATGAACGTTTCTAAAAAAAATCAAAGTTTGAGAATTTACAATTAATACTGGTGTGTTAAACCTTACCATCCACACCATGATGTAAGAGAAGAAAGCGATCCAGATGGTGGAGCTGATGAAGGAGACCATATACCAGCGTTCCCAGCGTGGGTTGGCAGAGTTGGGCACGGTGAAAAACAGCAGCAGACTGAGTGGCCAGGCCAGCAGCCACTTTAGCTTATTTATGCCTCCACCTGCACAAGATCAGGACATCATCTGAGTCACCAGTCTGTTAACTGACACTGGCATTCAGAGCAGCGCACAGGACACTTCCTGTCATGCAAATGTTTGTGGAACGGCAGATCTAATGGTTAAGGCCGAAAACCTGGAATAAAATGCTTCAAATCTTATTTGCTTTACTCGTTTAACTCTTTTTGGAGTTTTGAACATGTCACACTTTCTAATAGCACATGTGCATTTTGAGCAGTAGGCTGAAGATGTTTTGTATTTCTCACTATGACTCATAATTTGTTTGCTAATTTTTACGTTTGACATTAGTTTGTGCTTAATTCTGATTTAAAGAGAGAAAGACGGTCACTAAGGCTGCATTTGCGCTGCATGGTTCAAGTGACTCAATTCTGATTTTTTTTCTATCATGTGGCACAGACTGGAAATTGGCCTTTGTATGTGTAGGCAGGAAAAAATCACATAGATTCCGATTTACTCAAATCAGATTCCGGCCTTGTTCATATGTGGAAATTTATCCGATATAAATCGGATCTGTGTAAGCAGGTAGATTGGATTGATGTATTGCATACATCACATGCATAAATCATGCCATACATTAAGATGCCTACTGATTTAAAAAGGCCTAAATTAAAAGAAGATGGCCAAATGAGAACTTTTCTGTCATAAACTATAGTAAAACAGCTTGTCAAACCCCCCCCCCCAAAAAACGAAACCCTGAAAACAGATTAAATACAGGAACGGCGAAAAGGGTGTTCTTTTATTATTAGCTGTCAGTCAGCGCCCGCTCTTTTTTTCCTGGTCATTGCGCCTTTCCTGTGTGCCGTATAAAGCCTGGTTTATACAGTACTTCTGCGTCAAATGATCGGCGTGACCCACGGCGCAAGCCTTGTGCGTAGCCAGGCATTTATACTTCTGCGTGCTGTTTCTGTTTCTCTGCAATATACCCAATATATGCGCCGTAGCCTACGCGTGCGCTTGACGCAGAAGTATGAATCAGCCTTAAATGCAGACAATCGGATATGAATCATATTTTAAAAGATGATGTAAGCGGGTCATCCAAAAAATAGGACACTGTCACAAAATCGCAATTGACCATCAAGATCTGCAGTATAAATGTGGCCTAATCGAAAAAAAATGGTCCCAGATATTTTCTCCTACATCTCTCCCAATGAAATTTTAGCATTATTCCCAATAATGTAGTTTTTTCTTTAAAGTTTTAAATAACTATTTTTTATGTTTTTATCTTAATTTAAATTAGCGTTTGTATTTGATGTATTTTTGTCATTATTATTCTATTTTTTATGTCTATAAATTTATTCCAGTTATATAGATATATTTCCTTGGCAACAATTTTTTTACTTATTTTTTTGTTTTATTAAACTATAATGACCAACTAGTGCCAAAATGTTAGTGAAATTATTTAGTGAAAAAAAAAATGTTTCATGCGTAAAATTATTAACATTAAATGTCAAGGTTTCTACAAATCACTTTCTTCTCTTTTGTAGATTAAGTTAAATTATGCATATACTTTTCTGTAAAATCTAAATATTTGTTTGCTTTTACTTTGATGGGTGCAATAAATCTTAAATTAAAGCAAATATTAAAGTTATTTAATGAATTTACTAACATGAACTAAGAATGACTCATTTTTGTGCAGCATTTATTAATAATACTTAATTTACTAATGCATTCATAAATACCAAAGTTGTGCGTCTTAACATTAGCGAATGCACAGTTAGTTTTTATTTATTTTATTCATTGTTTGTTCATGTTAGTAATAAATGCTTTAATTACCAAACACTAATGGAGCCTTATTGTTACCAAATCTTCATTCTTATTTTTCTAAAAAAAATAGCATGTGAATGTCATGTTCTCATGTATTAAATTTTGGTATTTATGTATTTATTTATTGTTGTTTTTTTGTTAATTAAGCTAATGAATGAGAGGTACATTACTGTTAACCTCTCAATATTTAATTTACATTGTCACACAAAAGACCAATAAAAAAGATTGAAATAAAAATAGCATGTGATAGAACCTTTCAGATATTTTAAAATCTAAATGCATGGCTGAGTATTTTTAGCACTCATGACGAATACTGTAAATGTACCTGGGCAGCGGAATGGTACATAGGGTCCTTCATTTTCATCCTCCTCCTCTTCTTCCTCATCGTTCTCATTGTTTTCATTATCTTCGTTCTCGTTTTCAGTGTCAGTGCCAGCTTCGGCTCCACCTCTGTCATCATCGTGGTGACCTCCCTTCCGCCCGTTCAGGCCTCGGTCCGGTCCTGCCAGTCCATTCTCCACCCCGCGCTTTCCTGGCATCTTTACAGTCACCTCAGAGTCACCATTACTGAAACGACTGTTTATCAGCCGCTGCCTCTGCACAAACACAAACATATCAGCCTGTGTAAACAACAGAACATGATTTTTATATTGCAAAGCTTTAAAAAGAATAATTATTTCATGTACATGTCATACACTAAGAAATGACATACACCACCGTTTGGAGGTTACTGTAGTAGTACTATAGTAACAACACCATGCTTTTGGGGCAGAACTGGGAGATATAATGTACACTTGAATGTAAATGACAAGTATTACTGTATACAGTATTAAAGGAGTAATGCAATATTACAGTAATTGCTGTTATTAGGCTACATCATTTGTGCATTTGAATTTACACTTATTGTATTCAGACTAGTGTTTTTTTTATATACAATTATCATAGAAATTATATATTATATTTCCAAATGGTAATGGAACCTATTTACTTATGATTATAGTGATCTTCTGTAAATATATTATTGTGATGATAGACAATGCTTAATTTTGATAAAAGACAAATCTGAACATAAATTTGCATTGTGTCTTCAAAGGGGTTCTACAGATTTAATCATGTCAAATTTAGTACTTTATAAGACCTTTTTAGACCATTATGAATGAAATTTCAGATTTTTTCTAATGGCCAAGATAAAACATAAAAAAAAATTAAAAACAAATGTTATTGTAAGGAAGATAATCAAGCCAAATTAGCAAATAGAGTTAATAAATAAACTTTTGTTAAAACTTTTATTAAGATGGAATGTTTGATTGAATAGGTTTTGGCCCGATTGGGTAGCTTTACATGGCCTACAACACAATATTTCAGTGAATTTAAGACTTTTTAAGGCCTACAATTTTGTCTTTGAAATTTAAGACACTTTAAGACTTCTTAAGACTCTACGGACACCCTGCTTCAAATCCAGAGAACAAAAACATGTTTTTATGATTTGATATCGTCCAAATGATGTGAAATGCGGCAGCCATGTCTTCTGCGCAAGTTCAAGATATTCAACTCAAGCAAGAAATTTGTCAAACGTGAAAAGTATCCCACTAGTTAAAATTTATTACAACATATCGTAAACACGCAGTAATCTATTTAGTTTCAGCTTATATTTATAGCTATGCAAAATTGATTTAGATAATGCTTACACCACACTAAGAATATGAGAGTGTGTGACTGGCCAAGGACAGAAAAGTAGTAAAGACAACTAACCTATATTCAAGTATACAGATATTTGTTTCTCATGACTTTTCCAAAACTGTTCCAGGCCTGAAAAATGCCGTGTCAAAATCTATGACCTTTCCAGGTTTTCCATGACCGTATGAACCCTGTGGTATACTGAAAATAAACTACATCTCTCAAAATTCATATTTGATTTGTGACCCTCTGTCACTGAATGGCAGTGTTTTCAGGTAGCGTTCATCACAGCAGAATTTGTATGAAATTTCCAAATGTTCAATCTGTCATTGATTAGCAGCTCAAAATTATGTTTCATAGTACTGTGTCTCTTAAATGTGACAAACAGTGTTTGGGGTAATGCATTACAAGTAACACGAGTAACGTAATAATATTAATAATACTTTTCTAAGTTTTAAGTAAAGTAACGCACTACTTTAAAAAAATAAGTAATAAAATTTGAGTTACTTTTTTTTTAAAAATGTAATGCAAGTTACTTTTTAGTTTAATTAATTAACTCATAAAAAATAAATAGCTGAATTAAAATAAACATAGTCACGTTGAATCCCACACTCAACAACAAAATGCAGGAACAAATTGAGTCTCATTATTCTGAATAGATCAAAGAAAAGGAAAAGGGGATTGTCTCAATGGACAGTGATTGTACTTCACTGATAAGACAAATAGTACAAAAGGAGCAAACACGTTGCTTTTGACTTTCATTAATCTGTATATACAGCATATAGCTCAAGGGTCAGGAAGTTTTCAGAAAATAAGATTATCCTACATTATAATTTTTTGCTGTGCTTTCTTTTATGGTAAATGAAGGTGTAGTAGGCTATACGGTGCATTGTTAATTGCAGAGCTCCTTCATTTAAAAAATAAAAAAAAAAATCTGGCTAATTCTGAAAAGTCAGAAAACGTAACGCAAAAGTATCACAGTGCATTACTTATCATATAAAGTAACTAAGTAATGCAACTAGTTACTTTTTTGGGGGGAATAACTCAATATTTTAATGCATTACTTTCAAAAGTAACTTTCCCCAACACTGGTGACAAGGTTTTGGAGTTTGGTAGGTTAGTGTTTCGTGATTTTTGTCTTTGTCATTTGTTTTGATGATGTGTAAGGATCCATGTTAAAATAACCTAGAGAAGTAACATCTATGTTACATTTATACAATTACATGTATTTAATTGTTATATAAAAGGATAGTTCACACACTAGTTCAAACCTTAAAGTGGTTGCAAACATGTATGCGTTACTTTACTCAGTTGAATACCAAAGATAATATTTTAAAGAAAACTAAAAAATGTTAACCATTGACATTTATAAAAAATACAATGGATATCAATGGTTACAGGTTTTCAGCTTTCTTCAAAATATCTTCTTTTCTGTTCAACAGAAGGAAGAAATCGATGAAGGTTTGGAAAAAGTGACAGAATGATGACAGATTTTTCAGCTTTGGGTGAATTCTCCATTTATAAGTTATAATTAAATAAAGGCAATTGTTTAATTGTGTGTTAAGGAGCAGTAACATTTATACAGTCTAACAGTTATATGGGGTATATACAGAAATCAGTGAGTGAAATTCAATACCTTTTAAAGATTCTTTCCGTACGTTTAAAGACGTTTCAACCGGTTTCAACCGGTAACATTGGTGACATTATAAATTATAGTATATTTACTAAATAGTGATTGTAAGAAACTAATCCTAAACTAAAATGTTATTCACATACTGAATAAAAATGCTAATCCAACAGGTGGTTGCAAAAACAGCAGGAATAATGGTGTTTCCTTGGTTACTGCAGTAAACAAAGCAGCATGAGGTCAAATCTAGCAGGGTTTTATTAACTTCAGAAACTACACAGCATCCTGACATTCACAGATTAAATTCAGGAAAACTTTAGCATACCGATACAAAATTTTATACCTTGTAAAATAGCATTTAAGACTTTTAAATACTTTTTAAGGGCCTTTAATTTCTTTAAATTGCCTTATCAACTTTTAATACTTTTTAAGACCCCTTGGACACCCTGTTATAGCGACCCTTAGAGGTCAGCCATTATTCCAAAACACTAGTGGCCCTCAGTGAAAATGAGTTTGCCATCCATGTCCTAGGTTGCATTGGAAGTCTTTTAAATTAAATAAACTACAGTAGTCAGCATTTGAAGTGAATCAAAATGTTGTTTTCAAAATTGTCCTAGAACAAGAATGGATATTGTTCAATAGTTTCAGGATAACTTTGATGAAAGGTGATGATTCCAATGTTGACTACTGTATATTGGGATGGGATAATTTTGGACACGTTCAATTACTGACCTCTGTAATGAGCATTCTGGAGGCCATGGTGAGGCGCGTGCGAGGAGAGAAATGGCTGGTTATCATGATCCTCATTCCTGCCTCAGAGAAGGTCAGCTGATGAGGATATGCAGACAAGAGCTCGTCCACCATCAGCACCGATGGCTTCCTGTGGAAATTTGCTAATGGATAGAACAGCAGAGCAGAAATTTAGAAAGAAGAGCCAGCAGTTGCACACGATTCATATGAAACATGTACTGTAACATTACCTTTTTTACTGCAAGGTATTGAAATATTACCTTTCTTAAGCAGCACCACTGTGGCGTCGCAGCCGTCATCAATGTCTGTGTTACTGGCTGTGCCGTTACCCAGATTTGCAGGGTTCTTTTTTCGCCGTTCGATGAAATGAACCACCCGCGAGTTAAATCTGATTAACACCGAGGAAGGAGAGTTAATAAAATCAGCAGTGATGCAATTTACTGATGTGGAGTAGATACGAATAGCAGTGAATACGTGTAATAATGAAACATTTCCATGGCGACAGAATAAAGGAGAACTTACTTCATTATTAAAATGTAAACCAGGTACAGCACTATTAGGATGAGCGATTCCCACCTGAGAGGAGAGAAAGCAGAAGAAAGGACTAAATACAAGGCAGAATGCGAAACAGATGTGCAGATGTAATGTGATAAATGAATATGTTGAGGTGTAAATGATCTTACCATGTCACCTTTTCATCATAGATGATCTTGAAGAAAAAGATAAGAGTAAAAGTTTAAATTAAACAGAAAAACAAAAAGAACAAATTGTTCCTTAATTTTTTTTCTGAAATATTACATATGACCACCAGAGGGCAGACTTATCTTACTGTAATATGGGCCCCGAGGCTCTATTCAGTAAATTAACCTTTCTTTGATGTTTACTTTGTGCATAGCAAACTGCAATATAATGTAATATAATGTAATATAATATAATATAATATAATATAATATAATATAATATAATATAATTTATTTTCTTTTCGGCTTAATCCCTTTATTAATCTGGGGTTGCCACAGTGGAATGAACCGCCAACTTATCCAGCATGTTTTTACGCAGCAGACGCCCTTTTAGCTGCAACCCATTCCTGGGAAATATCCATACACACTCAACGCAGGGAGAACATGCAAACTCCACACAGAAACACCAACTGACCCAGCCGAAGCTCGAACCAGTGACCTCTTCTTGCTGTGAGGCGACAGCACTACCTACTGCAACACTGCATCGCCTTATAATATAATATAATATAATATAATATAATATAATATAATATAATATAATATAATATAATATAATATAATATAATATAATATAATATAATATAATATGTATATTTACATTTTTTAAACATATCCTTACATATTAGAACCCCACTACATATGTCTGATATATACAAAACAAAATCATAAACACTGCTATCATGCAAATATATAACCATTTACTGTAGTAAATTGTAAGAGGCATGCCATTTTTCAACTGTAACAGTATAAGCTATTGCACTACAGTTTGTATTTTCAGTGAATCCAATTTTTAATGAGGCGGTATCTCCAATACTCAATGTCCTGTGTACTATTAATCTGTGCTTGTTGTTCGTCTGCACGAGAAACACATGCAGCGTGTGGGCAAATAAAAAGGCCCCTGCTGCAGGCCATGGGCCCCATGGGAGAGCCACTCGCTTCTCTCCTGCTGCGCGAGGAGGCCCTAAGGCAACATGGGAGCATGAAAAGCCACTTAAAGTTGTACTCACCACTATCAGAGTGGCCACGGCGATAGTGTAGTAGGTAGAGTCTCTCATTAAAGTCCAACAAGAGAGCCTGACCGCCTGTATAGACAGAGGAGAGAGAGAATAGGTCATTCAGTTGAGCAAGAACACATACAATCTGACGAAAGTGAAGTCATCTTTTGCTACTGTCTTATTGTTAAATAGAGAAAACATTTTATAAGTAGCCTTTATTCTAAATCTTGGACCTTATTTCTGAAACAAAAATGACCAATAAAAAGGTTAAGCACCAAAAGCGACTCATATTATAATCTATATATTTGAATACTACTGTATTTTGGCTATTGCTGTTATCATCCATTAATTTTCAAATGTACTTTTTTTTCAAAGAAAGGCTAGAAAAATTGTGAAGCTCTACATTATACTTTAGTTTATTATTATTATTAAGTTTTAATTATTTTTTTATGGACAAATTCTGACTGAGGAAAGTTGAATGTGCCGGCCAGTTTGTTATCTGCCTAAACATAGTGGGCTACAGTTTTTAGTTTAAAACAGTTTAAAACAGAATCCTGTTTTTTTTCTAATGATATAGGATGTAATAAATATACACTGTAAAACCAAAAAAGTTAAGGTAACTCAAACAGTTTGAGGAAACCGATAACAACAAACAATTAAAGTTCAAAAATTAAACCTAATAAGTACTGTGAACTTAATCTTTTTGAGTAAATGAAGCAATTTGAGCACAGTAAAAACCAATAAATGAAGAGAACTCAAACCAACTGTGTACTGTAAATCCCAATAAGTTAAGACAACTCAAATTATTTGAGGATACCGATTGCTACAAACCATTTGAGTTAACAAACAATTCTATATGAGTACTGTGAACTTACTCCATTTAAGTTGAAGTAATGAGTTATTTAATTAACTTTAATTAAGTTCAAAACTCTTTTCAAATGAGTAGTGTTAACTTTCAGTCAATTTTGAGTTAACTACACTCATTTCATTTTACAGTGTAGTAATAAATAAGTTGAAATTAAATTGTAAATAAATTGTAATAAGTATTTTAAATCTATTCTAAATCTTTAGGAAATATTTTGGTACATTACCATCCGACAAGCTAATCCAGCTAGAATAGTGTTTACAAAATGTCACTAAAATGCAGTATTTAAATCTCATAATTAAACAGAAAATGAGATGAATAACTGCAAAAAGGTCCACTATTGGGAAAAAAAAGAACCACCCCTTTCACCAGGCTGGCTACGGGCAAAAAACTATTATGACAAAAATGACCATATTAGTGACCACAACAATGCACAACAGTGCTCATTTCATTACATTTATTATTATTTTTTAAGCAGGACGGAATCTGATTGGACACAGTGCAGGTCTCAAAAATAAAAATAAGTAAAACTTGAATTACACTTTTTTTTAACAATGCTGTTCCTATGTGTTACTTTCATTACACAAAGGAATACTGTGATTCTTCCATTCATTTAATTTCATAATGATTTATAAAAATTACACAGTAAAAAAAGATCTGTTAATTAAGAATTTGCGTATTTTGTGATTCACAGGTTTATCCGTTTATTTACGGTTGTGAATTGCATTATGGTACGTTGATTTCTGGTCTGTCAACTTTTGATGTTGAAAAATCAACTCTATAGTTTAACAAAGGGAATTTATTGACATTTTAGTAGTTTAAAATAATATAAAGTATAATTTATAACATTATTATGTAATATAAATGACCAACACAACCCATATATCACTTTAAACTAATAAAAAAATTAACAAAAGTCACTTTTTCAAACTTTTCAAGGTTAAAAGTCGTTGGAAGAAAGAAAAAGGTCCCATAATGCAATTTAAAAGCATAAATAAACAGGGACAAATAATAGCATGACACAACATATTGAAAACAGCTAATTTATGAATATGTTTACAGCATACAACCTTATTTGCAGCATTTTAGATCTGTCCTAAAACTTTTAACTGTTAAAATGTTGACAGAATTGTAAATATTATCATATATTTACTTATATAACAGTTGTTTGTGGTTTCTGAATCTGATTGGCAGACAGTCATGCAATATTCTATTGTAATAATTATAATATTAGTCCTTAATCACTTAACATTCATATTGTAATTTTTTAAAAACTGAACCTACAGATTAAAACAAGGCTTTTCTGTATTTTATCAACTGAAAAATTTGTCAATAGCTTCGAAATTGAATAAAAAAAGTAAAAACAGTGACAGGAATTCTTCTCCCAGCCATGTATAAAGGTTGTCTGCAGTTTCTGAATCTGTATTGAACTGTAATGAGAAAAATTGCTAACATAATGTGGAAGAAACTGGACCTTTTTATGGCCATTTTAAGTTTTAGCTTTATGGTTTGTTTAGAGGTCTTTATTCTGTTTTATGTTCCTATTTCATTCATCAGCAGAGTACATTCGGGGGCATCTTTTCCTGTGAAGACAATATGCTAATGTATCCATAATCCTGGACCAGGCCATATCCTGAGCTGATGCTGTTGCGTTTATGGAGGAGCTGAGAGGACGAGACTGATTAAGAGCCCAGTTAGAGACGAGTCTACACATTGATCCCAGACTGCAGACCCCTAGACTGCAGCTTCGCACAGGAAGTTTGGCCAGAGGAGAAATGGTCATGCCCAACTGAGCCTGGTTTCTCTCAAGGTTTTTTTTTTCCTTCACTTTCGTCAATTGGTGAAGTTGTTCCTTGCCACGGGCTTGCTTAGTTTGGGACTTGTGGAGCTGCACATGGATGTATTTGCTCTTCAGTGTTTGGACTTTCAGCAATGAAATTTTAACCACACTGAAATGAACTAATCTGAACTGAACTGCACTGACACAGTTTCAATTTACTAGAACTTCTATGTTAAGCTGCTTTGACACAATCTACATCGTAAAAGCGCTACAGAAATAAACATGAATTGAATTGAATCTTTTCAGCATCTTGGTTTACATATTTGGTGTTCATAAAGGATTGGATAGCACACTTATTCAACTGAACCACACTAATAAAGCAATCACATCTGGGTTTGATTTTATTAAGCCAAACTTGTCAAGTATGAATACAGCCTAGAATAATATATAGGAGCTCAGTTCAAAACATCCCTTTTTCACACATTAATATTGCATACTTTTATCCATTCACAGTCTCCCAGTTTCAAACCCTGGTATTAAAGGATTTGAAAATGTGCTTGTCATGCCTTTACTCCTTACATAATGTGTACTCTGTGACTATTTCCAGATTTATTATTTATTTTTCAAAAGTTAGACAGTCTAGCTTTGCAAACTTCAGAATGCTGCATTAAAGTGAGGGAATTGGAATTGGCCAAAGGAAATGAATAAAGTAGGAACCATATTTGGACGTGACATCCTGTACTGAATCCAGCTGACCAAACCACAGGAAGTAATCCATATTGAACGTGTGTCATGTTGTGGAGGGTGATCCTTCCATAAAAAGCATTGATGTACGTCAGAGCACCGGAAGTAATGCGCCATCGCTCACGCCAGCACCGCTTCACTTACACCACAGGTGACAGGCTTTGCTTGGTGTTTCCATGGCAACCAGAAGCACCATTGTTGCAGATGTGTTTTCCCCCTTGACTCTGATGGACTCTATGTGCAAGTGTATAAGTGTCTTGTGGCCTTGTGCCAATTTGAAATGGGAATGATTTACTCACATTGCTAATAGAGGTTGCTAATTTTACCATGAAAACAAATATTCTGAAACGGTAAGTACTGCATATACATATTAATATGAATAAATTATTACATAAAAATAAATATGGATTTTTAAGTGTGTATATTTAACATGTTTATTTAATTAGTTATTAGATGCATGCATTCTTTTTGTAAAGACATTTAGGCCCAATCCCAATTCTATTTTTGAATGCCTTCGCCTTGTCCCTTAAAACGAGTGTGAAGGGGAAGGGCTTCAAAATTTATCCCTAAGAATTGGGACAGCACTACAGCACCTGCACACGTCATCCTATGTCATCGCGATCTCTTGCAGACGATCACGACTGCTGTAGTTATTCCAGTTGTGTTATTTTTTGGTATTCATCTTCAGGAAATCACTGAAGGCATATATTATGTTATCATAACGATCTAATGCGGCAATAAGATCGTAACTATACTACGCATTTACACAGTGGCCATATTCAATACACCAAAAACAACATCAACATTATAGCAGACACCATAAAAAGCTCATTCCCAGCCACTAGACTTTTCTGACAGGGTGTTCGAGTGTCATTGAATGTAGTGGGACTGCTGTACAGGAGTTATGATTATGGATTATAGATCCTAAAATTAAACGGTTTTTAATTTAAACGTTTTTTTTATAAAAGCATGTCGGTAAAACACGAACAAGGTTATAAATATATTAAAACATGTGGTTATTTGTTGTAAAAATTTGTAATAAGGACACAAATACTAATTTGTGGCTCCCTTTTTTTTTTTCTTACCCCTTGCTTTCGAGTGTGGTCCTGAAAAATCTTCGTTCGAAGGGCTATCTACCCCTCTTCCCCTTAGCCCTACGCCTTTAAGCTAAAGAGAATTGGGATTGGGCCTTAATGCACTCATCCAAGGCCTACTTAACATGTCATACAGTTGACTGGTGACAAATAAGATGCAGGCCTAATTGAGTGAACTAATCAAAAACAGAGCCATTTTAATTTTCATTTTAAACGAATGAGTTGTTTGATCAAATCGAATAAACTAATGATTCAGTGACTTACTCATAAGACATTACTGTCAACTGGCAATTTGATACATTTTTTTAAAGTGTTATTTCATTTAAAAGAAAAAAGAATATATACACTTACACCTCATTTTATTAAGTACACTTAACTAGTACCAGGTTGGAGCCCCTTTTGCCTTCAGAACTGCCCTAATCCTACATGGCATAGATTCAACAAGGTACTGGAAATATTCCTCAGAGATTTTGGTCCATATTGACATGATAGCATCATGCATTTAATGCAGATTTGTCAGCTGCACATCCATGAAGCGAATCTCCCGTTCCACCACATCCCAAAGACGCTCTATTTGATTGTGATCTGGTGACTGTGGAAGCCATTTGAGTACAGTAAACTCATTGTCATGTTCAAGAAACCAGTCTGAGATGATTCGCACTTTATGACATGTCGCGTTATTCTGCTGGAAGTAGCCATCCGAAGATGGGTACACATTAAAGGATGGACATGTTCAGCAACAATACTTGACACGATGGTCAGTTGGTACTAATAGGCAAAAATTGTGCCAAGAAAATATCCCCCACACCATTACACCACCACCACCACCACCACCACCAGCTTGAACCGTTAAAACAAGGTAGGATGGATCCATGATTTCATGTTGCTGATGCCAAATTCGGACCCTACCATGCAAATGTCGCAGCAGAAATTGAGACTTAATCAGACCAGGCAACGTTTTTCCAATCTTCTATTGCCCAATTTTAGTAAGTCAATGTGAACTGTAGCCTTAGTTTCCTGTTCATACCTGACAGGAGTAGTACCCGGTGTGGTCTTCAGCTGCTTTAGCCCATCTGCCTCATGGTACGACGTCTTGTGCTTTCAGAGATACTCTTCTGCATACCTCGATTGTAACAAGTATTTATTTGAGTTACTGTTGCCTTTCTGTCAGCTTAAAACAGTCTGGCCATTCTCCTTTGACCTCTGGCATCAACAAGGCATTTGCGCCCACAGAACTGCCGCTCACTGGATATTTGATCTTTTTTGAACCATTCTCTGTAAACCCTAGAGATCATTGTATGTAAAAATCCCAAAAGATCAGCCGTTTCTGAAATACCAACAAGCATGCCTCATTCAAAGTAACTTAAATAACCTTTCTTCCCCATTCTGATGCTCGGTTTGAACTGCAGCAGATCATCTTGACAATGACTACATGCCTAAATGCACTGAGTTGCTGCCATGTGATTAGCTGATTAGAAATTTGTGTTAACGAGCAGTTGGACAGGTGTACCTAACAAAAGTGGCCCGTGAGTGTATATATTTTACAATTTGTACTGTATCCTGTAATATATATATATATATATATATATATAAATATATATATATATATATATATATATATATATATATATATATATATAAACTTTATTTAGCTGTGTTCTATGAAACAATGTTTAAAATGCATGATTAAATTTAAGCATTATATTATTCATTAATTTTCCTTCAGCTTATTTCCTAATTTATGAACCGCCAATATTGTTTTAAATGTTCTATATTAAAGTTCTCTTATTATTATTACTTAAGTTTTTTTCTCATTGTAGCATTACATGAAAAACAGCAGTGCTAGAGCAGACTTTCCTCTTCCAGATGGTGACTGGAGAAAAACCAGGTGAACAAATAAACAAAACAATACAAAACTAAAGCAGTTTTCCATACGTGTGCAAAGACACAACAACCTCGTATCCTCTTTTCTTTAACATTGAGAGGGTCTCAGTAGGTTAAACCAAAGCAGTGTGATTGACTGAATGAAGTGGAAAGCAAAGAGGACAGGATGGAAAAAAAGCAACTCCACAGCTAACATGGCTGACCTCATCAGCTACTCTCAATGACCTCTGAGAACCGTCTGCGCACTTCTCACTGTCAGTCGACACTAAGTAATGGATTATCTAGTGCAGAGGTGTACTAGGGGCAACGCACGGGTCACCCCATTCATCTCTAAAACAACCTTGCACAGAAGCAGAGAATTAATAATGTTTGTTTGGTACACCTGTGTCGACTGGCAAAAGGAAAATAATGTCTTACAGCAAAAGTGTAGAGATTCTATTAGTGTACATGAAGATGCCAACAGCATGGAGGCCAATCCCATTTCTATCCTTTGGCCCTTTCACATTAACTGACATTGATTAAACCAAAAATGGTTTACACCACACAGCATTGTTGGTTAACAAAAAAATCAATCAAACATAATTTTGTTGCACTACTACACTTGATTTTGGATTTATAGTAAAAAACAAAACAAAAAAACAAGAAAACATGTTATATGAGAATCTGAAATATTTGATGGCATACTTAAAAAAATAAAGATGATTTAGATTAATAAAATGTTTTATTTTGAATATTTTTGTAAATAAATTGGCTCATACTTCATATTTTCAGATTTTTCAAAGTATTATTCCTGTACTTTTACCATAACATATCTACCATTTGGTAGAGGTTGATATTTTAGAAATCATGGGATATGTTTTGCATTGATGCATTGAGTGTAGCTTAGGAGTTAAGAAATAAAAAATAAAAAATAACTTTCTTGGTGGGCAAGTTAAAGGGTTAAAGTTAAAATGTTAACTTGTTAAAACTGTTAACTAAGTCTTAATTAATGTCAATAAATATCTGAATAGTTTTTTTTTTTAGAACTGATTCATTTATGCTGACTAAGACGCTATTTAAAAGAGAAACAAAAAAACCTTTTTCATTTGAATTAGTTTGAAACACCTTTGTGTGTGAAAAGCTTTGTGGGTGTTAATGTGCAAACTAAAGAGCACCTGCGCAGTAAAGATTCCACACACTCCGATGATGCAGAGGATATTGAAGACAGCAGATCCCACGATTGTTCCCACTCCCACATCTCCTTTGGTGATAAATACACCTGCACACAGGACAGGGTGACTTACAAAGGGGCACGTGAAGGTCCATGTGAGAGATACTGGTTTTCAAATGCAGCCCTGTTTGGATCAGCCTAATGTTTAACTATGACCTATGCCAGACAGAATCTGTGGACATTTATTTGCTATTTCTGCACAGAAATTTGTAAAAAGCGCAATAATGTGGGATGGTGCTGTTTATATAGCCCGTCTTTTGTGCACTTTGCAACTTTACACTTGCAACTTTTCTATTATCTGTGTAAACACAAGAAGACACATAAGCAGCACACAAAACTCACACTCATTGACAAATTATTAAAATGCATTTATTTTATTTAATGCAGAATGTATAGTATTTATTGAATGCAGTAGTAAAGTAACTAAATCATTTTTAAAAATAATAACTTTTTAACTTTTATTTAATATTTACCATGCAAATCCAATTAGATCCACTTGTTTGGTAAACAAAACTAGTCTCTCGTATTATATATATATATATTTTTAAGATGTCTAATAGATGTCTAATAGACGTCTAAACATAGTAGTCTTGGCTAAAACTGGGCTAAATTTGGGCTGTGAGTGAAAATCGAATAGACATCTAAGAATAGGCCAAAACCAGACTAGTCATTAAATAAACAGAAATGAATGACACATATAAAGTCTGTCTAATCTGTCTATTTGACTGATTGAGTTTTAGGCTATTCTTAGACGCCTATTAAATTTTCACTGACAGCCCAAGTTTAGTCTTGTTTTAGCCAAGCTGTCTATGTTTAGATGTCTATTAGATGTCTATTAAACACAAAATTGTTTGCTGGGATATTACTGCATTACTGGATACAAACTGCACTGAAGATGAATCATATAAACATTTGCATATTAGTTAATGATTAAATATATATGTAAACATATTTACATAGTTAAATAAAAAGACTCAATGATGGACTAAAAAATCTGATTTATTGTGGACCTACCTATGACTGATGTGAAAAGTTCTGGAGCTGAACTTCCTGCTGCCATGAACGTGGCTCCTGCTACGTCCTCACTCAGGTGTAAGCGCTGTAGCAAGTTCACACATAAGAAAGACAGAAAGAGCAACACAAAAGATGAGTGAGTGAGTATTGTGTACCAAAACAGAATGGCAAGAATGATAAGCAATATGAATCTAAAACACTCCTTCCTTATGCAAGTAGTTAAATGTCAATCTATAGCTCTTCATATGACTTCCCGTACCCGGCGAGTTACCAGCCTCAAAGTGATAAAGGGCCATTTATATGTCGTGTTTTTTGTGTACAAGTTTGTAATTTCAAAAGGAGACGCGTGGCTTGCACATGGAAAAAGGAAGTGATGTGCATACATTGCAACTTTAAATTTCACAGGCAAGAATTGAGAGCATTACTTCACAATTTTGAGTTTATATCTTGCATATCTTGATATAACTTAAATCTGCAAGATCAGAATTCTTTATAACATTTTTCAGCTGGTATTAATTTAACTCCTCCCCCATACCTCGTTTTTTTAATATCTATAAAACTATACTGTATATTTCATTATTTAAATTTTTTTATTATTTACATTTATTTGTAGAGAACAAAAAAAACTTCCATCAAACCATTTTTACCATCAAACATGTATTTTTAATAATCCAAAAAAAACAAAAAGTGCTCAGGGGTAGCTCAAATATCTTCTCGGTGCTCTATGGGTAAGGGATTCATCAAAACGAACAACAACAATCTAAAAAATATAAAAAATACATACAACAACAATCAGTCCAAAGCACTCAAAAAATGTGAAAAATTTTAAAAAGCCTTTTGGTTGCCCTGATGAAGGCAGTTTTTTGCCAAAATGTGTAGTTTTTTTTAAAGGATTAGCCATGTGAATAAAGGCTTTTTAAAATTTTCACATTTTTCGAGTGCCTTGGACTAATTGTTGTTGTATGTATTTTTTATATTTTTATTGTATTTATTAATTGTTCATACATATAGATTAATCAGTTGCAGACCACTAAGACAGAGTGAATGTCTCACCTCACAGATCTTCTCCAGAGAGGGCACAAAGTAGTCATCACACACCAGTGCCAGTGCGTAAAACATATACATGGCCTTTAGAGAGAAAGAGTGAACACAAAATTAGCATTTAACAAAATATTTTGACAACACGGGGACATTTACAGAGAAAGAGTGAATAGAAAAGCACATGGCCTAAAGGTGGTTTTAAATAGTACAAACAACAAAAAAATCAAGGTATTTCATTTTTTAATACAACCCTTCTTAAAGTATTTGTGAAAGTAAGCCTATGTTAAGCCTTATTTCCAGACCAGGAAAACTCAAATAAATTAATCAATTCATAAAACTCTCTGGCTATATTTTTAATGAATATACATTTTCTCGCTATGCCAAACCCAGCAATGTGTTGCTTAAATGGCTTTTGAATGGATTAAGATGTTAAATGTCCCACAAAGTACAATTTTATTCAATTTCTCAACTGAAACATGAAGAGAGGGTGGAACATAGAATAGTCCTTCCCCCTTTTAAAAATCAGCCAATATCATTTAATTTTTATCGCAGCTCTGCCAGTGAGAGTACTTGAGCTCAAGCCTATTAAATTAAAAGCAAATGAGAAGCATCTTAAAGGGGGTGGGGCATGTCTGATACTAGAGAGCATTTGACTGGTCAAGATTTAAGGAAAAACTGAAGTATGAGTTGACGTGAAAAAACGTTGATCCATTAAGGCGTAAGTGACAAACTGCAAGCTTTAGATTTATATTTCACTTTTATATCTTCTAAACATGAATTTTATTATTAGCTATGTTTCTATCCAAAAATGCGAATTAACTTTATGCGCAAAACTGGAATATCGCATAAAAGACGTGTGAATAAAGCAGCGTTTCCATCCAAGGAGTCAAAGCTAATAAAATCGTCACTTCCTGATTAACTAGCACAAAATATCAACAGTAAAAAACAGAATTTGCTGTGGTAGGAGAAACTGCATGAATCTTTCCTTCATTAAATAAAGGACTTGCACCTCAGAAGGCAATCCTGACCCACAGTGAATGCGCGGTGGCGTTAGAAGACGTGAGACGCAGAACAGACATTCTTGATTCTGGAGGTCATTAATAATATAATAACACTAATACTGAAATCGTTAAGGCATTTTAGAATGACCAAAACAACATTTCATTGTTGATCAGATGTTTTACAATGTGCTCAGCTTGCTGGTTTATTCATTTGCACACATTTTTATCATCACATGATCTCTTTTAACAAAATCATATGACCTTTTTTAATGCACATGCAGGTATTTGTGCGGTAAAAGTGTTTCCATCGTAGTTTATGCTCATCTTTTCATATCGAATAAAAAGGTTTTCCGACTCAGATATGCGCATATGTTTTTTTATGCGCATTTTCAAAATGTATGTGCAAATTGATGTGTTTCCGTCAATCATTTTTTATGCGCATATGCAAAATGCATATAAATAGGTGGAGGGCAACGTAGCTATTGAGTACATTTACATGGACACCAAATATCAGATTTTATTATGATTAAGGCAATACTCTAATTAATAGTCTACCACGTAAACAACTATTTTTGATTACCTTAATCAGTCATAATCAAACCAAACAGAAATTAAATTAAGACATGTATGCCAATTTTAGTCGAATTTTAAGTGCAGTACAGACACGCAAACACCGCAATCAAACTATTACCGTCATGTAGGATTTTCGCCACATTTTGCGACAGGATAATCTCTGCACCTACCGACTCAGTAAAGGACCACAGACAGCTGCATTGCAAAATGTGAAGGTTTTTTTCCCATACGATGTGCGGTATCAACTTTCATTAAAACAACATTAAAACAACGGCTCTTCTAGCAGTTCATACTCGCATCAAAAATCTCGTTTGTCATAGGGGGCATGCATGAAATGTTCCTGAATAAAAGTGAAGGTGCTAAACTGCAGTTAAAGTCGACAAATTCAAAATTAAACACCGGAAATAACATGAAACTCCTGAAAAAATGTGGATAACGTAGTAATGCAATGATGTTAATCAAACTATGTGCTATAACATGTAAAACGGGATCATGAAATGAGCATTCAAAAAGAGCCCTTAAAAAGCAACTCATATAAACACCTTAATTAATCATATTATCGTCTTATTCGGATTAACGCAAATAAATCCATTACTGATGTTCATGTAAACATAGTCATTGTTTTGAAGCATACTAGCTTATAGATATCCTTAAAACTCACAATAGTTTTGTTTTAATTTCACAGAACCTTTAAACTCGATCATATGCAGTCAAAAATGATTAAATTATGTTAATTTAAAAAAAGTGTGAAAGGTTAATCATTTTGTGTTGGGAGAAGATGAAGGCATTAAATTGGTGTAAATACCTAATATACATTAATATACCCTTTATATATATTATGTAGTGGATGTATAGTTCCTAGCATGCTTTGCGTGGGATTGCATAACTAGGGGAAAATGTTGACAATGAACAATAAAGAATTTCTGATAAGGTTTTTAGGCTGCCGTCTTGCAGAAGAGTAGCACTCATGTTTTGTGTGTTAGCTGGAACACACTGGTGTTTGTTGGCTTATTTAGTGACCCATGGCTGTGCTAATGCTAGTTCTGAGATCATTCTCAGTCAATAGTAAGCATTACTAAAGGAGTTGTTAAATTTGAAGTGCAATAAATAACACAATTCTGGTTGTTGAAATTAAGTGATTGAGATTAATTGACTCAACAAAAGTAAGCTGTGAACTTGAAGGGATTTGACATAAACAAAGTAAAGTGATTATAACATTACTGGTTCAAAAAAAAAAATATCTTGAGTTCCAGTTCCATAAGTTGAAATAACGCAATTCAAATGAGTGGAGATGTGTGTCAGAATTAAATTAAGTTACACCCACAGGTTTTTATTATGATTATATATTAGTTTAATATCTGTAAAGCATTGAGCAAAACCTTTTTGTATTTTTTTTCTGTAAACAACAAACAACCAGAAAAGTCAAATGCTGTTAACAAAAGGAGCATTTAAGGGAAAAAAAGGTTACTAACCATTACATTATACAGAAAAAAATACAGTCACCATTTTCTATTCAAAGCAAAACCAATTAAATTTGAAAAGACACAAGGGTAAGAAAAACATGACAGACTTCTATGTTATTCCTATAATGCCATAGTGGTCCAGTGTGAAAAAATAGAACCTAAATCAGATTGCTATTGATGCCATATGATAAAGCCTCATATTACATAAGTTTAAAAAAACTTCACCGAAGCCACTGCGGGGAGGACAAAATGTGTCAAAGTGAAATTCCTGCATGCACGTTTGAGTACATGAGTGTTAACACTGTTAAACTCTGTTATTCTCAGAGCAATCTGTCCTCCATTGGGACGTCTGCCTACTGGGACTATGCAGACCTTTTCTTAGAAAGTGTCCCGATGACAGAAAGACACTGATGGAAGCTGGTGCCCTTTACAGAGTGATGAATTCTAAGTTTATTTTGTCTCACACACAATAGAAATGAAACTAATGTGTGTTTTTTTCTTTATATAGTGTCTAACATGTTTTTGCACAAAAGAGCTGCATGTGGGGATCAGCTGCTCCAACATCTGCTCTGGCCAGATGAGTGTGTGTGAGTCACAGATGTCATGACCTCTCAACATGCAACATACAACATGTATGTGAATGAGTGCATGCACTGTATATACAAACATACAAGAACAAGCCTGTAGGTTTAATTCCCAAAGAATGCATGAAATGGCATATATTGTATGTGAAAATAATGCTATGAATGCTTTAACCATTTCAAAATACTTCAAAAGGATTTTTTGGGGGGCAAAATCATTTAGCTTTGATTTCAAAAATAGGTTCCTTAATCTAAGCAGTTCAAGACTTGACCAGTTTTTGTAAGTTTGCCATCAGAGCACATGAAAAAAGGGGACTTGATTCAATAAATGTAAGTGGAAACAAACAAATAATCAAAACAAATCCTCCTTAATTTTCTCATTGTGCCCAAAAATGGGCACCAATGGGAAATGAATAGGAAACTAATTTTCCCATAAAGTAATCACCAAAATTCTTAGCATTCTTTTTTTATTTGTTCAATAAAATTAAAATCAAAAGCCTTTTTTTATTTGTCCAACAAATCCAAAACAACGCAGACCCATACACATAAGTGAAACCTCTTTCTCTCTCTCTTTCTCTCTCTCATTTAGACAAACATCCCCCATGCCAAAACTATTGTTATTTACTTTCTATTGTTATTTTGAATATTTTGATATTTTTATGCAATTCTAAGCCACCGAATTTCACCATAGTCACTAAATTTTAAGGTGTTGGATGTTTGAACTTATTATTAATTATTTGATTTACTGATGGAAAATAAATATAACATAGAACATAATATGCACATTTCACATTAAATATGGTATATATATATATATATATATATATATATATATATATATATAAGAAAAAGAAATGTTTTCAAACCTAACTTGGTGCATCTTAGTGCAGATGTAACATAAATAACTTTGAATAAAAGTGTTTACCATACATAAATGTAAACAAAGAATTTAAAAGGATTGTTCAACCAAAAATTTAATTCTGTCATCATTTATTTAAGTTTGAGTTTTTTTCACACACACAAAAAAGTATTTTAAAGAACATTGTAAAGCAGCAGCCATTAACCTCCAATGCATTTTGTTGCCATGTATGACAATATCTGCTGGTTTCCAACATTCTTCAGAATATCTTGTTTTGTGTTTAACATAAAAAAAAATCATAAAAGATTAAAACCAATTGAGCTTGATTAAATGATGAGGACATTTTCATTTTAGGGCGAACTATCCCTTTAAGTAAACAAATCCTAATTTTACACATTTTGCATGTTACATGAGCATGAATTCACACAGTACTTGCATTGCTATACACACATATGGACACAATCTCACACTATCCTGTCAAAGCAAGCTTCCATTCACCCATGGGACCCGTTTGCCAACTGTTTCCCTGCCAAGACTTTGCCAATCAGTGCATCTAATTCAGCCGCCATGCACACTGCCATGGTCGACTGTGTGCCCATTATGTAATCCCTGTCCGCTCCACTCTCTTTCCCTCCCTTTCCTTTTATTCTTGACCTTCTGACAAGGCAGAGCCGGGCTACCGAAGCCCCTAAAGATAAATAAAACATGTAAACAGCTGGAGGGAGTCTTAGAGGGTTTTCACTGCAGCTTTTACCATCCACTCACTCTCCGCTTACATGGGCAACTACCTAAACAGCACACAACAATGGCTGTGTCAAACCAAGCCTGCAGGGGATTTCAGCAGGAACACACAGTACTGCATCAGCACCTGCTTCACATGGCATGCTTTACTTAAAAGTGTGCTCAGACATGGCCTATGGGGGCAGAAGATCCTCATGCATGATGAACGCTTTTCACTCTGATAGCTTGCAAAGATGGGGACGGAACAGAATAATAATAATAATAATAATAATAATAATAATAATAATAATAATAATAATAATAATAATAATAATAATAATAATAATAA
>CAIGQZ010001313.1:13939230-13964792 GCA_903798205.1 Danio tinwini
AATAATAATAATAATAATAATAATAATAATAATAATAATAATAATAAACTGTATTTTCTATGGTGCCTTTATAGGTATATCTCAAAGCACTTAACATCAGAAAAGAAAACACTGTTAAAAAATTTAAATAAAGAATAAATAAAGTAAAAAAAATGAATAATATAAAATACAAATAAATAAAAATAAAAAAATAAAATTTAAATTAAAACAAAACAAATAAAAAAAATAAATAAATAAATAAAATAGAACAAAACAAAACAAAATAAATATAATATAATATAATAAAACAAATAAATAAAGAAATAAATAAAATAAAAAACTAAATAAAATAATAATAAAATAAAATAAAATAGAATAAAACAAAATAATCAAAATGAAACAAACAAAACACAATAAAAAATAAAATACAATAAATAAATTAAATAAATTTAATTAAATAAAACAAAATAAAAAAATAATAAATAAAAAAATTATTAAAATAAAATAAAATAGAACAAAACAAAACAAACAAGTAAAACAAAACAAAATAAAACAAAAATAAATAAATAAATAAAATGAAATAGAACAATTCTAAATAAAAATAAATAAATAAATAAAAAAGAACAAAAAATAACAAAATAACAAAATAAAATAAAATAAAATAAAAGTGACACAATTAAATCAATCATTTTTCTGAAAAGCAGTCAAAATTCCAGTCGAGATGTTGAGTGTTTTTAATCTAAAATGCAAAACAAAAAATATGCAAGCACACAAAGTGATTTCACAAAACAAAAACAAACAGATTTCAACTACAATGTTTGAGCCTTAAAACAGACTCTGTTAAAAACTTTCAAATAGCTTGTCCGCTTAAATGGCTCAAAATAAAACTCGATTTACAGATGACACATTTCAGGCAGTTCAGAATCAGTTCTTTGTTTAGGTGAAAATAACTCCATTTATAATACACTTTGATCATGTGCATTCACAGGTAAGCTACATTGCACTACATGACAGACTAAATCCAAAAAGCATAAGGGGCCATTATATAAAACATTTATTTCCTTTAGTGTCATAATTCATGTTCCAGGTTTAATATAAATTAAGCTCTTTCAACATCACTTGCAGCATGATATCAGTTACCACAGAAACAGCTTTGACCGATCTCTTTTGCCGAGATCAGACTGCATGATTTTAGCCCCGATTTTTTGTCGACAGGTCTTGAGAAATTGCAGACAAATGCCTGAAATCACAGGCAAATCTGTGCACGTGAGCAACAATCACACAATGTGAACTATCAAAGTCTAAAACATCTACAACGCGACTACTTTGAAAATCCTGCAGTCTGAACTCTGCATTAGTTTCTTCAGAAACAAAAAAAAAACTACAGCTGATTTCATTTCTAAGTGACAGTATAATGGATTTGCATTTTAATAAATGCTAGGTTGACATAACCCATTGTTAGGTCAAATATCGTCAAACCCAATCATTGGGTTAAAAAGATATAAATGCAATTAAATAAAATAACTCAATGTTGAGGTTTTCCTTATTTGACTCTCAACATTGGTTTACGACAACCCAGCATTTATTTTTTTGACTGTAGGATTATCTATAAATATGTCTATTTGGGTGTATTATCGTTTTATTGAATCAAACTTTATTTCATGACTGAAAAAGTGCCTGCTTCAACTGCTAGTGTTATTTAACATTTGCTCCTTTTTAAAACCCCAGAGAACAACCAAAGGAATCCATGAAAGAACAGAAACTATAGGAAATGCTGTTGGCAAAGGGAATTCTATTGTGTGTTATTGTAAACAAATGATTGTGTCATCAGACATAGACTGCCAAAGACTACTATACACAATTGCTATATGCACAATTACTGTGGTAGACAGTTTTTCAAGTTTCATGTGATAGCTAAAAGAAATTACATTCTACATAATAACACAGAGTGCATTAAAATTTTGAATCGTTGATACCACCAACAATTTTAATTTTATTTCTTGGCTATAAAAGATATGTATACAGGTATGGAAAAAATGCTTTAAAATTCTCACATAATTTTGATTGAGGGGCAGCATGGTGAAGCAGTGTGTAGCACAATCACCTCACAGCAAGAAGGTCGCTGCTTCGAGCCCCAGCTGGGTCAGTGGGCATTTCTGTGTGGATTTTGTATGTTCTCCCCGTGTTTGTGTGGGTTTTCTCAGGGTGCTCCGGTTTCCCCCACAGTCCAAAGACAGGCGGTACAGGTTAATTAAATAAGCTTAATTGGCCGTAGTGTGTGTGTGTGTGTGTGAATTAGAGTGAATTATAAACTAGAAATTCCAAGAGTTCAGTCAAAGCAGGGTGAATCGGCTTTCAGCTACTACGCCCCTCACTGCTGGAATCCCAGAAATAATCAGATGTGCTCCAACATTAGGCACATTTAAATCAAGACTGAAAACAAATGATTAGCTGTGCCTTTAGCACTGTGTTACATCCGACTGATCGCACGATTATATCTATATACTATTATAACTATATACTACTATTTACAACGTGTTTTAACACATTTTGATCTGTTTTGATCTGTTTTTTTATTATCTGTTTTTATTTCTTCTTACACTTGTCTTTTTTATTCTCGTTTATGTAAAGCACTTTGAATTGCCACTGTGTATGAAATGTACTATATAAATAAACTTGCCTTGCCTTGCCTAGAGTGTATAGGTGTTTTCCAGTGTTAGGTTGTGGCTGGAAGGGCATCCTCTGTGTAAAACATATGCTAGACAAATTGGCAGTTCATTCCGCTGTGGCGACCCCAGATTAATAAAGGGACTAAGCAGAAAAGAAAATGAATGAATGAATGAATTTTGATTGATAGTTATTTATGCCAATTTACGTGTTTAAGTAAAAAAAAAGTTTTAATGCAATTTACTAATGGCATTTTTTCATATTTAAGATACAAAATAAATATAAATATTTATTATAATATAAATAATATAAAATATTCCATAAAGTAATAAAAAGGGGCCATGTTTTCATATGTTTATCTATTCATTTTTAGATTAATATTACTAATATTCTCAATGTTTTAACTTTGGAAGAGTTCAGAAATTACAATTTGGTGGAATAACTCAACAAATGAGACCAACTGTTATTTGCCATTGTCACCAAACAACTAACAACAACAAAACAACAACTTAAATCAAAATATGGATTTATTCTGAACTTTAAGGTGAATATAAAATAATATATAATATATAATATTATGCATTTAAAAGTATGAGAACATGGGATTTTTCTGTTATTTTATGCAACAAATAAGCCCTAAATATCAGCATTTTTTTTTTGTTAGCTTTTTCAGACCTTTATAGAATAAATCAAGCATTAATCTTTTACTCAAACCCATAAATCCACTAAATCCAGAGAAACTAAACATTTCCAAGTGATCTCTTTTTTTTACATAACTGTATGAAAACAAATTTTGCTAAGGCCTTCTGATAAGACACTAAGCTCCCACGACACAATTTAGGTTGAACAAACCGTTCCCTGCATTAATACCTCCCTTCAAGTGAAGTCAATTAGGCTGAAAATGAACATGATCAACTCATTCATGTGCACAATGAGCAGGTCGTTTAGGAAATCCTTTGCAGCCTTATACTGTATAGGTAAGGTCAGACATTGCCACCACCAATGCCTGAATAAAACACACAGTCTTCTCACTTCAAGTGTTTCAGCTAGAACAAACCATTCAATCTACTGTCTCAAACACTGAAAAAAGAAAAGTAGATGGCAGAGATACTTACACACAGTACGTGCAAAGCTACAGCCCCCTCCAATCGCTCCTGTTGAGTGAAGATATCATCAGGGAACTCGTGAATACCTGCAACACACACACACACACACACACACACACACACATATACACATTTAGCACATGGAGAGTCTATGGATAAAACACGTGTCTCAGAGAGTAGTCCTTCTAATTATACATTATGCAAATAAACATACGGATCACTCCAGAGGAAAAATTGTAAATGATCGTGATCATAGACTAATTACATACAGCATACGCTCATTTTATTTAAGTATTAATTGTGTGTCATATACAATACATCAAATCTGTATCAATTGTAGACTGCAAAATAAAATGGGTGACACATCGATTACCGGCTGGGTCAGTTGGCATTTCTGTGTGGAGTTTGCATGTTCTCCTCGTGTTGGTGCGGGTTTTATCCGGGTGCTCTGGTTTCCCCCACAATCCAAAGACTTGCGATACAGATGAATTGAATAAGCTAAAATTGGCCGTAGTGTATGAGTGTGAATGGATGTTTCCCAGTGATGGGTTGCAGCTGGAATGGAATCTGCTGCGTAAAACATATGCTTGATAAGTTGGCGGTTCATTTCGCTGTGGCGATCCCAGATTAATAAAGGGACTAAGTCGAAAAGAAAATGAATGAATGAATGAATGAATGAAACTGGCCGTAGTGTATGAGTGTGCATGTGAGAGTGTATGGATGTTTTCTAGTACTGGGTTGCAGCTGTTGGCGGTTCATTTCGCTTTGGCGACCCCTGATGAATAAGGGGACTAAGCTGAAGGAAAAACAATAAATGAATCTCCAAATCCTTACACTGTTAAAGCAAACTTATATAAAAAAACAACTGAACTTTCATGAGAATGATGAGAAATGATGGAAACCATGTTTGAGGTGTAATCTCTAATATTTTAGTTTGGCTCAACTCTCATTGCTGTACAATGCATGTACTGCTGCCAACCACCAGGGGGCGAACACAAAAAGAGATACAATTTTTCTATTCAATGACAGTAAAAAATGCTGGCTCCCACACCAGTCCTTCATGTTGTCCCAACACAAATCAATTAAGCTAACCTATTTTTATATATTTTTTTTACAAATTTAAGTGGACTGAACTAAAACAATTTAGTTGTCCCCAAAAACTCAAGAATTGTATTGATTCAGCTCATTTTAAATAAGTAGTTGAATATCAAAAACATTTTTTTGAGTCCACTGTAAAAATTGCTGGGTTTCACACAATTCCTACATGTTGTCTAAACACAATTCGTTAAAGGTGCTGTATGTAAGCTTTTGACTCTTCTAAAGCATAAAAATACCATAATATGTGTGCAGATATTTAAGAAACATCCCAAGTGAACACACTTGTTTAACTGAAAAACAATGCTGAAGTTAGATATTCTGCTTTGAAAATGGTTTTTCCGTGCCAGAACGCTGTCTTTGTTTAGGTAAATTTAACCTGCACAATGCCAGTTTAGCCAATTATATTTCAGCACTCTGGGTTGCCTTGTTGGAAAACAGCATATTTCATTCATTCATTCAGAAAGGCTCTGAAAGCATGCGCCCGTGACCGAAATGGACAGTATCAGATGTCAAAATGAGACCAATTCAGTTCCACATGAGGTTATTAATTGGCAAATGATATAAATATTACGAACGTAAACATTAGGTCAGCAGGTTACATTGTAATCTCATGTCCTAACAACACGCAAACAGCAGCTTGGCTGTTTGCACCAGACGAAACATGACAGAAATTTAAAAACAGCCTTTCAGAAGCACAGAATATGCACTCACTCACGAAATGGTAAGATTTAGAATCCATTTAAACTCACATTGTTAGCATTTAGCACTGAACAAAACACACAAGGTTTACCTGAGGTGCACTGTCATAGGTTTCACATGTTCAGCTGTGAGAAATAGAAGCCGTTTCTAATATATCAATTTGAGAACTAAAACTCTTTTTAATATGGAAAATATTCCCTCTATCGCCTGTCGTTGCTTTTATTTAGAACACAGTTTAAATCACTCACTCCTGTACTCAATCTGGCATCCCACGCATGCGTTTATTTTAAACTAGGAGTGCAATACCCAATTTAACCACTGGATGTGAAACTTACTGCACCTTTAAGTTATAATCATTT
Source organism: Danio tinwini (assembly GCA_903798205.1). Taxonomy (NCBI): domain Eukaryota; kingdom Metazoa; phylum Chordata; class Actinopteri; order Cypriniformes; family Danionidae; genus Danio; species Danio tinwini. The sequence continues at coordinate 13,945,139 of CAIGQZ010001313.1, forward strand.
TTACATATTTAAGTGGATTGAACATAATACAATTAAGATGTCACAAAAAATACTTAGGAAATTGTGTTGTTTCAACTCATGTTAAATAAGTAGTTCGAACAAGTAGCTAAATTTTTTTTTGAGTGTTATGGAAATTAAAGCTGACCTATTAATCATTAAAATAGTGTGATCTCAATCAAAACACAACATAATCTAATTATTATGACAACAATTAGGTTTATGTTTATTAAACATGTGACAAATATGATTTTTTGAACTTGTGTTGCCAGAGAGCACAATTATAGTTACAGTATGCATATATGTGACTCTGGACAACCAAACCAGGCTTTATTTTGCAAGGGTATATTTTAGGCAATAGCAAAAAATACTACTGGATTTTTCTTTTGTGCCAAAAATCATTAAAATATTATGTAAACACCATGTTGTTTATAATTTTTTAAAATTTCCTACTGTGATTTTACCAAAACTCAATTGTTGTTGCTAAGAACATAATATATCGTTTTATTTCATAAAACCTCAATATATCATAAGGAAACAAAAATATATTTTTAGTTTTGCCTGTATATGTTTTTTTTTTTTTTTGGACTCACAAGCTATTAGCTTGCATGGTGAAGAATGCACAATGCACCCCGATTAGAGTTAAAATCTTCTTTAAAGATCTACTTTTTAAAAAGGTTAATAAATTAACAGCAAACTCTTGCTTGACAGCAGTGCTCACCATTCACATTCACTGTAAAAAAAAAGTCTGCCTTTAATCTCCTTTATTCATATGAAAAGATGTAGGTTTTGCTTCTTATAGTAGTCAAAGAAACACATTTTCCATTCATTATTCATCAGCTGAACCCATACAGTGAAACATTTTTATTCTGATCACTCAGAAAAACAAACTGACTTCATCAGACGTCACTAAGCTGAGCTTCAGAAAGAACTGACGACTATATGAGTGTAGCATTGGTGTGATTTTTCAGGAGCTGTTCCGACGGCATTACCGCTGATCCCAGTCCATCGCTGCTCAGTTAACAAGCTATTCACTGCCACAGCGTGTCTCCCGGCCAGTTCCATTGATAAGCCTGCAGCCTGCCGACAGAATCGGGTCAGTGAGAGTGGCCACTTATTTGCCTGGATCCAGTTTTACATGCTCGAAGATGGTGGGAGTGACAAAGTCAGCCGCAAGCTTTCTGAAGTGTTGCAATTGTGCTCGTTCCTGCACAGTGACGTCAACCTCCAAGATACTACAGTGCTGATTGAAAAGATTCAAGACCCCTGAGACCTGCTTTGTTCCAAAAGTCTGATCTTTCTGTGCAAACCTCAAGCTTGATTTAAGTCAGAAAAATAACTCAGCATATGTTGAGATTTGAATGTCTGTCACCTTTTACGATTGATTGAAAGCGTAAATAGTAAAATAAATAGCTTTTCTGATCCTTTAGTTTCTTTTTTCTGTCACTATAGTGTCTGTAAAACATTTGTGATCATTTTGGACATTTCTATTTATGGATTTATTCATCTATTGGCACTGAGGACTTTAGGAGGTTAAAATCACTTTATTACATTTTCACACAATTTTGTTTGCTAACAATCACAAAAGCATGCTGTAATATTTATTGACTGTAATATTTTTTGACTGTTAAAAATAAAGGAAATATAGGAAATAAATACAAATAAAATATGAATATTTACCTACATTTTTAATGTAATTAAATTTTTCATGTCTCATTTCATCAATTATGTTCTTCACTGACACCCTTGGTAACTGGTAACTAAGTATAATAACTGTATAATATTTTGTTTAACATTCATAAGATATTTAACAAAACAGTGCAATACCAATAACAAAAAAAATTGTAGAGAATAATTGACAATAACCTCAACAACAAAAAAAGTCAGAATTATTAGCCCCCGTGTTTATTTTTTCCCTAATTTCTGTTTAAAGGAGAGAAGATTTTTTTCAACACATTCCTAAACATAAACGTTTTAATAACTCATTTCTAATAACTGATTTATTTTATCTTTGTCATGATGACAGTACATAATATTATACTAGATATTTTTCACAATACTAAAATTTAGCTTAAAGTGACATTTAAAGGCTTAACTGGGTTAATTAGGTTAACTAGGCAGGATAGGGTAATTAGGCAAGTTAACGATGGTTTGTTCTGTAGACTATCGAAAAAATATATAGCTTAAAGAGGCTAATAATTTTAACCTTAAAATGGTTTTTAAAAAATTAAAAACTGCTTTTATTCTAGCCGAAATAATACAAATAAGACTTTCTCCAGAAGAAAAAATATTATCAGACATCCTGTGAAAATGTCCTTGCTCTGTTGAAAATTATTTGGGAAATATTTAAAAAAGAAATAAATTCAAAGGGGGGCTAATAATTCTGTTTTTAACTGTCTTTATGTTAACTGTATATATTTTTTACAAAGCCTTAAGATAGATCCCCATTTGCAGCTTTTTTTTTCTGGGAATCTTTAAGACGAAGTTGCCAATTTGAATGACATAAAGCAACTCATACTAAGTATAATAACTTATCAGAAACTTTTCCAAGTGGTAAAATTGTTCGTCTGAGGGACAAGACATGATGAATACAACATTTATTTTAGCGTTTTAAGAACATGATACCTTAAATGTAATACTGAATATATACTATTTTAACAACACATATTAGTGGATCCTTTCCACAAGACAATTATGAGATGTTTAATGTTCATCAGCATCTTAAAACGTTTTTTAGTATTTAGATTTTAAAAACTGATGTACATTTATATGTATTTATGTATGTATTATATGACCTTTACATCAAATAACAAAAAAAATAAAAAAAAAATTCCTCAAATTTACTCTTTCACACATTATTTTTTTAAATTCTTGATAACACTTTCATTGAGTCTTTCTTTTATTATTTGAGCAAATAGGATTGTACAAATATTATTTGTTGTACTCTCCCATTCACTGTGCTCTGTTTACTCAACTATGCTGACTTCCGCTGCTCAGAAACCCAGAAATGTGAAAAGGGTCCATATTTTAAGACATGACTATCACATAAAATAACCCCGAAACACTAATAATCATAAAAAGAATAAATAAAATATAAATACATAAATAATAAAATATCAATCTATGGGATATTAAAAAACATTAAGATGAAACTTTTTTGATCATAAGCACTTTCATAATTGGCTGCAACAAAAACAAAAAATAAACAAATACTTTTACTAATACTAGTAATTTCGATGAGCAAAGTTGACAAGCTAGTTCAAATAGATTGCTATAAAGATCAACCTAACATTTGTATATTGTAAAAGATTGCGGTCATTACAGCAATATCTGAAAGGGTGTTTGTGTGTGTCCATGGCTGCATTGTGCAGTGACATTCTCTCCCATATCATCAGGGAGGTTGAATGCGTCAGCAGGCTTCACACTGCCCCAAGTGCCCAAAACAGCACAGAGGTGAACTCAAACAACCCAAAAGAACTCACTAAACAACGTACTACCTTCCACTAGCATACAACAGACTCTGTAAGGACAGTACATTTAATGACACTATTATTTTATATATATTTATATAAATTTCCCTCCATAAAATAACAAAAGTTTGATAAATGTTTGGTATAATATCTATGCCTCAAAGTAAAACTAAATGGTGTTGCTCACTTGTACGACAGTTTCGCTATTTGCACTCAACAGCTGTACATCACGAGTTTAGGTTTGTTGAGATGGAAATGAGTCCTGAATTGATTATGTGAGCAGTTCCAAATTAAAGTGATTGAGCCCTGTGAAAAAACTCTGTGATTTAGTTTAATAAAGGCAGATGAAACCAACACAGACTCATTGAAAATATATACGCTGGCCTACATTTTTGTGAAACCACTAAAAATGTGTCATACATTAAACATACTGTATGTTTGACTGCAGATTCTGAAAAAAAGAACATTACTGGGCAGTATGATGTGTTTTTACCATCATTTTGCTCCTTTTCACACCAATGATTTTTACATATTACCAATTAATAAAGCATTATTCTTTATGCATTTTCTTTTGCATCAAATACCACAAAACAACTTAATGATTTGAAATCCAATATTTTTGTCTTATTTGTCTATCTCCATAAGGACAATTTTTCTGGTGTAGTCAGTTTGCGCGGTAGCTCAGTTTGTACGGTGTTGTACTTGTAATGCAGAGCACTAAAAATCGGTGAATCACGGTTCCACAAAAGAGATAAACACAGTGTAAGATCAAGGTAAAACTATGTGGTCAAGATAGACTTTTCTCCTATGTTAAAAGAGATCCATGTTCAGTCGTGGTCTTTATTTTTTAATGTATGTGAGTGCCGTAAAGGTGTCAAAGCACCTGCAACTGATGCAATTACTATTTTATTAATTCTAATTTAATCACAAAATACAAAGGCAGTTGGCTTTTTATTTGCATGTTTTTTTAATATAAGTATGAAATACATTTATTTAATATTCTGTAGGTTATGGATAAAATAAAATATGGTAATTCATTCATTCATTTTCTTGTCTGCTTAGTCCCTTTATTAATCTGGGGTCGCCACAGCGGAATGAACTGCCAACCTATCCAGCACGATTTTACGCAGCAGATGCCCTTCCTGCCGCAACCCATCTCTGGGAAACATCCACACACTCATTCACACTCATACACTACGGACAATTTAGCCTACCCAATTCACCTGTACCGCATGTCTTTGGACTGTGGGGGAAACCGGAGCACCCGGAGGAAACCTACGCGAACGCAGGGAGAACATGCAAACTCCACACAGAAATGTCAACTGACCCAGCCCAGCCGAGGTTCGAACCTGCGACGTTTTTGCTGTCAGGCGACAGCACTACCTACTGCACCACTGCTTCGTCCAAATATGGTAATTTTAATACTTAATCAATTTTATTAGATTTTTGGAAATCACCAAGCAACCTCTTGTCCCACAATGCCCCAGGGGGTCCTGACCGCCACTATAAGAACCCCTGGTCTAGATGATCTGTATGACAAGCCCCACATTATACAAGTATACTGGATTCTTGGTCTATCCTCTGCCACCCATTAAGAAAATCCTGAAATGACTCCTGGTTTCTGCAACTTTCTCTCAGGAGCAAAAATCTTCCCACATTTACAGTGCTAATTATCAATATCAACTGATATGATGATCATTTTTATCCATATCACGAAGGCTTATTTTAAAATTCACCAATCTGACTTTACTAAATAGGACATTTTCCTGGATTAACATCTATGTTGATCCTAAACAACAATCCAATCAGCTGATAAGAATTAAGGGATATGTTTTTCTTATGTTAAGTTTAGACTTACAGTTTACTTTATGCACTTCTACATGATTAATAATAATAATAATAATAATAATAATAATAATAATAATAATTCCTTACATTCATATAGCGCTTTTCTAGACACTCAAAGTGCTTCACACATTGGGGGGAATCTCCTTATCCACAACTGATGTGTAGCATCCACCTGGATGACGCGACAGCAGCCATATTGAGCCAGACGGCACACCAGAGAAGACAGAGTGATGAAGCCAATTATGATATGGGGAAGGTTAAGAGGCCGTGATGAACAGAGGCCAGTGGGCTAATTTGGCCAGGATGCCGGGGTTACACCCCTATTCTTTTTCGTAGGACATCATGGATTTTTTCACTACCACAGAGAGTCAGGACCTCGATTTAACTTCTCATCCAAAAGACGGCGCTCACTTAGCAGTATAGAGTTCCCTACTGGGGTTAGGAGCCACACAAATCACAGGTTGATTGCCTAGCTTTCAAATATGGTCTCTCATCCAGGTACTGACCAGGCGCAGCCCTGCTTAGCTTCAGTGGGCGACCATGTGAGTGTTGCAGAGAGCTATCTCCCGGTTGATTTTCATAATAATTTACAGTTATGGTTGGGTTAAGGGATTGGGAATAGGCATGGATTACATTTTTTGGACAAAAATTATGTTCCATGACGTTTAACAAAGATGTAAATTCAGGATCATATCGTACTTAGCAAAATCATGACTTGCTTGAAAGTTTCACCCACAAAAGCATGAGACAAAAGGATCCTCAATGACAAACAAATGAATACATGCTGGCCCGAGAGTCAACCGCCTATTTATATCCCAGAAACAACAGATCTGCTCTAATGCATTTGGTTCACATGGGTTTCATTGTTGGTGTGGCCTTCATTAGAGAGTCACAGCCTCTCGGTTTGGGTTCCTTCACAGAGGCACAAGAGATTCTGATTAATCTAATTTCAATTACAGCACTAACGAATAAAGCTGCGCTAAACAATAGCCAGCTACAGCAGGCGGATCAATTGAAGAACCCACAACAACTAGCAACAGAAAGATGAACTTGGCAATGCTGAAAGAGCCTACGGAAAGGCCCTTCTGTAATTATGAAGGAGGAAAACAAACAGAAGTGAACTTCAAACTAGGGATGCATCAATCGACTAAACTGAAATTAGAATCAAGGCATTTCTACTTTTTCTGTTATAGACTTCCACACAAACCATGCTGCAATGATTTTATACAACAAAGTGTGTAAACAGAGAGTTAACAGCGCCCAGAGTTGAAACACAGATTTGCTAATAGACACACTGTACTGTACTGAAGCACTGGCGCCACATGGGAATGACTGAGCACCAACAAGATATTCTGCAATATTTTAACAAATTGAACAAATACTGACTTTCATTCATTTCATTTTTCTCCAATTCCATAGTGTGATCAATAATAAATGAAAAAAACTGTTGTGTTTGAGCAGATTTTATCATATGATTAGGGTTATGTTAGGCAAGGCAGCATGGTGGCTGAGTGATTACCACTGTCCCCTCACAGCAAGAAGGTTGCAAGTTTGAGTCCCGGCTGGGCCAGTTGGCATTCCTGTGTGGAGTTTGCATGTTCTCTCTGTGTTCGTGTGGGTTTCTGCCGAGTGCTTCGGTTTCCCCCACAGTCTAAAGACATGCGATATAGGCGAATTGGGTAAACAAAATTGTCCATGGTGTATAAGTGTGTGTATGTGAATGAGTGTGTGTATGGGTGTTTCCCACTACAGGGTTGTGGCTGGAATAGCTGGCGGTTCATTCTGCTTCGGCAACCTTTAATAAATAAGGGACTAAAGCGAAGGAAAATGAATGAATGTTTAGGCAATCAATGAAACTTTTATATGTTATAAAAAGTAAATAAATAAAATAGTGTCGCGTTTTGTAGTAGTGATTGTCTTCACTGTAAATGCCCTAAAAACTTTGCTGTTTGGAGTGGATTGTGAACAACTTACAGTAGATATACATTTCACCAGTGTAGGAGTTATTACTAGACCTTATGGTTTAGCAGATCAGCAGAATGTATTTACTTTAACTACTGTTGTTTTTAGGTGAGATTTCTGATCACAGTAATAGGCTGTATCTTTTAAAGTTTGTGGCCCCAGCAAACAGTAGTGAAGCTGTGAATAAATGTACAGAAATGGAAGTTGGGACAGACACGTTGCAGATTTGAAGGAACAAAACACAGTTTGAGGTAACATCAGAAGCATCATAACCAGTATTCGTTTACCTTTAGCAAAATATCGATTTCATTTAGTCTAATGTAAATGTGCTGTGGTTGTGAGTGTGACTGTATCACACACAAATATGGTGGCGGCGTAGCGGAAGTGACATTTTTGGTCCCCATGAAAACATGGGCTTTCCTGTTCTTCATTTTTTAAATTTTATATCCTAAAATTTAATTGGGGTAGCAAGTTTTATTAAATGGTCTGTACAGGAAACTGTCCAGAAAAGATCAGATGGTATTTTTTTAATAGGTCATCATCGCAGTTTCTCAGTACTGGGTTGTGGCTGGAAGGGCATCCACTGCGTAAAACGTGGTGGAATAGTTGGCAGTTCATTCCACTGTGGTAAACCCTGATAAATCAGGGACTAAGCTAAAGGAAAATGAATGAATGATCATCTCTGCACATTGAAGAGTTAATTTACCCAAAACTGAAAATTCTGTTATTATTTACTCACCATTTTTCCAAACCTGTTTTAGTTTCCTTTTTCTGTTGAACACAAATGAAGATTTTATTAAAGAAAGCTGAAAACCTGTAACCACTGACTTCTTTAGTATTTGCTTTTCCTATGGATATCAATGTTTACAGGCTTTCAGCTTTCTTCAAAATATCTTATTTTGTGTTTAACAGAAAAAAAAATCATAAAGGTTTAAAACAACTTGAGGGTGAGTAAACAGTGAGTAATATTTTTTTTTGGTGTGAACTATCCCTTTAAATACCAGCATAGCTGCGTTGTTTACAGCATTAAACCAGCATTTCACAGTATTATTTTTTTTGTACAGGAATGTTTTATGTAGGGTGGCATGATGGCTCAGTTGTTAGCACTGTCGCCTTACAGCAAAAATGAATTGAATAAAGGTGAATTAAAAAAACTAAATTGGCCGTAGTGTATGTGTGCGAATGAGAGAGTGTATGGGTGTTTCCCAGTACTGGGTTGCATCTAGAAGGGCATCTTCTGTGTAAAACATATGCTGGATAAGTTGGCGGTTCATTCCGCTGTGGCAACCCCTGATGAATAAAGGGACTAAGCCAAAGGAAAATGAATGAATGAATCTTTTATGTAGCAACCTTTCACAAAGCTAAAGCCAAATCAAAATCTTTTTACTTTATTTTCTAAAATGATTTAATTAAATGTTTATATAAAATTTTAAAAGTTGTAAATGAGAGAAAAAAAAATTCACAAATTGTCATTGGAATTGGCTTATATGTATAAAAAAATATATAAATCAGTGCATCACTACTCTAAATCTTTCAGTTGTACAACTGCATCAAAAAGATGAAGCTTTGGTTCCTCTCCCAGATCAAATGCTTGCAAGAACTAAATTCCAACCCAGTGAGGAAAGACCGAAACAGTCCAAAAACGCAAGTCAAGGAAGGACAGGGATGATTCTCAGCAGTATTGGGACCTTGCACAACCTCCTTCTACAGAGTACCAGGAGACTAATGGCCAACAGGAAGCACATGAAGACTGTCCACATACATTAAGAACTGTCAGCACCGACCCCCTGCTCCTCCTCTGAGAACTACTCAACTCGTCACGAGGACACAGACAGCTGTACACTTGGAAGTTTTCTTCAATGCACTTGGAGCTGTTTAAATAAGTCGACTTCAAAGGCTCAGACTTTAAGATGCCATGCATCAGCATCTGAGTTAAAATGTTGCTTTAGGTTGAATACAAGGTTGGATGACAAAAAATTACAGTCAACGTTATTATCCAATGTGACATTATTTAAGACTTTGTACAATTTGAATAAATATAATACAGTCTGATGGAAGATGGATAGACTTATGAATTATGAGTTAAGTTTAATAACTGCATTCATTAACAAAAATGTTTAGGAACCCTATAAAATATTTGTTCAAACACATTTGTGTGCAAAAAAAAAATTATTAAACATCATACTGATTCTGATCTGTACCACTTTTACTAATGTAAATATACTTTTATACTTATATATATATAAATATATGAAAGATCAAGTGATCAAATTAAAATGCATTATATATTTGTCTGACTGTTAAAAATTGTATACTTATCTGTCAAATTGGTAAATTCTAAGAACAGTTCAGAAGTGTAAAGATTTATAATAACAATTATTTTCTATTTTGGATCATTTAATGTGTCATCAGATGATTCTTGTTCTAAACAGTATTTTTGGTATATAAACTGGTGTTAATGGTGTGAATGCCATTTTAGTGGGTGTCTTATGTAAATTGTGGTTAAAAAACAAAAATATTTTTTATCTAATTATATTTAGATTTTTGCTCAGACAAAAAGGGGTTTAATCATCAAACCAGTATGAGTTGAGTATTTTTTTTTATATTTGACATCACAGCAAAAAAATATATCTAATAAATGTTATGCATTTTCAAAGAATTCAGAAAAATCACAATTTCCATAAAAAAATCTAAGCAATAAAACTCTAATTATTGAGAAATATAATAATATTTCACATTATGACTGTTTTTTATTATTTAAATATAGATGCAGCTTTGATTAGTATGTTACTGCTTTCTAAAATATGACAAAAACCTAAAGGATTTGCATGCTATATAAAAAAAATCTCTAAATATTCTCCAGCATATTATATATTTAATACCCTCAAACCTCACTTGAGTTTAGCTAAACTTTTCACTCTCAGGATGGCGCCGCGGATGGCTGCCTCGGTGTGGAGCTCTTCAGTGTTTGCACTATTTCTGTTAGTCTGTCCTGTTTTATGTTTATCAAACACGATCAGTTATACCAGGGATGAGCTGCTGAACATTCGGCAGTGCACACCAACTAATCACCAACTGGATTTTGATTTCTCTGGCGTTTTGCGGAACATTGTCATCGGCGGAGCAGCTGCTTTGTGGAAGAAATACAAGACCCGGCGGCGTGGGAAAAGAGCCGGCGCGCTCGTCAGGCTGAGACAGCGCGGCTTCAGAACAGCGCTGCCTAGCATCCATCTAGCGAATCTCCGCTCGCTTCCTAACAAAATGGACGAACTACTTCTGCTCTCACGCGAAAACAAGAACTTTAAAAACTCTGCTGCGCTGTGTTTCACAGAAACCTGGCTGAACAAAGCCATTCCGGACAGCGCATTACACTTACCGGACTTTCAGCTGTACAGAGCAGATCGCGATACGGAGTCAACGGGCAAAACACGCGGTGGTGGGACATGCTTGTACATCAACAGGAGATGGTGTACGGATGTAACTGTGTTAAAGAAGATGTGCTGTCCTGATGTGGAAGCGCTTTTCATTAACTGTAAGCCGTTTTATGCACCGCGGGAGTTCTCCTCGTTCATTCTCGTCTGTGTTTACATTCCACCACAAGCACACGTGAGGACTGCGTTACAACAGCTGTCTGATCTGATCACAGAGACTGAACAACGACACCCGGACTCTGCTTTTATCATTCTCGGTGACTTTAATCAGGCAAAACTCACACACGAGCTGCCTAAATTCAAACAGCACATCACATGCCCCACCAGAGACAATAACATTTTGGATCATTGCTACACCACAATAAAGGATGCATATCGCTCTGTCGCCAGAGCAGCTTTAGGACTCTCCGACCACTGCCTGGTTCATCTTATACCAACTTACAGGCAAAAACTTAAAACTACTAAGCCAGTATTAAGGACTGTTAAGAGATGGACCAACGACACAGAGCAGGTCTTACAAGCCTGTTTTGAATGCACTGATTGGAGTGTTTTTGAAGCTGCATCCACCAACCTAGACGAGCTCACAGAGACTGTAACATCATACATCAGTTTCTGTGAGGAGTTGTGCATCCCTACCAGGACCTACTTATCATTTAACAATGATAAACCATGGTTTACACCAAAACTTAGACAGCTTCGTCATGAAAAAGAGGATGCCTACAGGAGCGGGGACAGGATTTTATACAATCAGGCCAGGAACACACTGACAAAGGAGATTGGTGTGGCCAAGAAAAGCTATGCCAAAAAGCTGCAAAACCAGTTTTCTGCCAACGACCCTGCATCAGTATGGAAAGGCCTGAAAGACATCACAAATTATAAAACGCCATCCCCCAGTATCGACTGCAACAAACATCTTGCAAACGAGCTGAATATCTTCTATTGTAGATTTGACACCTCTGACCAGACACCTCACACCCACCCGGATCATCTCCCTACACAGCCATCAACACCTCCAGCCATCTCCCTCTCACCCCCTGCACTTCAGATCAGTGAGGATAATGAGCATCAGATCCTCAGTAAACAGCCATCAACACCTCCAGCCATCTCCTTCTTTACCCCGGCACTTCAGATCAGTGAAGATAATGTGCGTCAGATCTTCAGTAAACAGAGGAGAAGAAAAGCACCAGGTCCAGATGGTGTTTCACCAGCCTGTCTGAAAACTTGTGCGGACCAACTGGCTCCCATTTTCACACAGATCTTCAACAGATCACTGGAACAGCGCAAAGTTCCATCCTGCTTCAAATGCTCCACCATCATCCCAATACCAAAGAAACCAAAGATCACAGGACTCAATGACTACAGACCTGTTGCCTTAACATCTGTGGCCATGAAGTCATTCGAAAGACTGGTGCTAGCTTATCTGAAGGACATCACTGGACCTTTGCTGGACCCCCTGCAGTTTGCTTATAGAGCAAACCGGTCTGTGGATGATGCAGTCAACATGGGACTGCATTATATCCTAGAACATCTGGACAAACCAGGGAACTACGCAAGGATACTGTTTGTGGACTTCAGTTCTGCCTTTAACACCATCGTCCCATCACTGCTCGAGAACAAACTGACCCAGCTGTCTGTCCCTAGCTCTGTCTGTCAATGGATCACCAGCTTTCTGACAGATAGACAACAGCTAGTCAGAATGGGCAAAATCACATCCGACAGCCGCACCATCAGCACTGGTGCCCCCCAGGGATGTGTTCTCTCCCCACTGCTCTTCTCCCTGTACACAAACGACTGCACTGCAAAAGACCCCTCCATTAAGCTCTTGAAGTTTGCGGATGACACTACTGTTATCGGCCTCATCCGGAACGGTGACGAGTCTGCATACAGACAGGAGGTGGAGCGGCTGGCTTTATGGTGCAGATACAACAACCTGGAGCTGAACACGCTCAAAACAGTGGAGATGATAGTGGACTTTAGGAGAAACCCCCCTGCACTCCCCCCACTCACCATCATGAACAGCACTGTGGCTGCAGTAGAGTCATTCAGGTTCCTGGGCACCACCATCTCTCAGGATCTAAAGTGGGACATTCACATAGACTCCATTGTAAAGAAAGCCCAGCAGAGACTGTACTTCCTTCGTCAGCTGAGAAAGTTCAACCTGCCACAGGAGCTGCTCGTACAGTTCTACTCAGCTGTCATCCAATCCATCCTCTGCACTTCAATCACCGTCTGGTTCAGCTCAGCTGCCAAAACCGACCTCCGTAGACTACAGCGAATAGTCCGGACTGCTGAACGAATCACTGGCACTACCCTTCCCACACTTCAAGAACTGTACTCTTCCAGAGTGAGTAAAAGGGCTCGTAAAATCACTCTGGACGCCTCACACCCAGCACACTACCTGTTCGAACTGTTACCGTCTGGTCGGCGCTACAGAGCACCAAGCACAAAAACAGATAGACACAGGAAAAGTTTCTTTCCTCAGGCCATCTACCTCATGAACAGTTAAATATTCCCCTACTGTGCAATAAACGTGCAATACTTTCTCATACGCACTTGTACACAGCACCTTATAACCTGTATATTTACAACATATCTGTACATACATTCAACATCCAGATCTTTTTGACTGACTGCATCTCTGTTTAATGTTTATTGCCTTTTCTTTTCTTGTATTTAATTTTGTGTTGTCACTCGTCACTTTATGTACACTGAAAGCTTCTGTTGCCAAAACAAATTCCTTGTGTGTGTGAAGCACACTTGGCAATAAAACTGATTCTGATTCTGATTCTGATTCTAATTAGTCATGATGTTATTGTGCCCTGGAAGTCAAATCGAAAGCAGTTTTCTTTGCAGACAAAACAGCGCCTGCTTAATCACTGAGGGACTGGACAGTGAGACAGCAGGACAGATGCCTGAGGTTTGGGACGCAGCCGCAGCCGTGGAGAAACTGTCAGTCACACACAAAGAGTTAGACATAACAGCTTAGCTCAGAGTAAGACCTCTGTAATCCCAATCAACAGGAAGGCAGCATCTGTTGTCAATTAAATCTAATTGACGAAATTAAAGCCCTTCCGTCGTCAAGACAAACAGTAACTGGAGAATTTCTCCCTCCTACAGGAGCTGAAGTTTGAGGATTAGGATATCTGTAGTTGTTTACAGTAAACTCTACTATTTGCACAGCCTGATCTCACAAGACAACATAACTTCCTTCTTTTATTTTTTTATTTATTTTTTTATTTTATTTTTAAATTTTTTATGTTTTTTTGATGTTATGTAAGTTATGTTTTGTCTTTTGGTGTTATTATTATGTGATTGCAATTAATTGTGGGACACCCTTGAAAATGAGATGGTACATCTCAAGGGCTTTATTCCAAAGAATAAATATCAAATAACTATTTTACGTTTTGTTGGCCAATTCGTGTGAGTTCAGTTGAACGAAAATGTAGGATGTTAAAAGAAGGCGTGGGACCAATCCCCACCCCTAAACCCAACAACCACTGTGGGATAAGCAAATCATACTAAACTGTACGACTGAGATCGTACATTTTCTTACAAATTAGCCACTAAATCAAAAAGTTACAAATTGCTGTGAGATAGCGTTTATTTGTACCATTGGTATAATATGGGCAAAGAAGGCTGTGAAAAAGTCTTTATTGCTAAACTTTGAGCTTTTACTAAAAATATTAACAAACAAAAAAATGAAGATGACTGGGTTTGTGATGTTGATGACTTAATTCTTAAAACCCTTTCAAACTATTTGTGGTGATCTACATGATGTCGGAGTCTAGTTTTGAAGACTTTCTCTATTGAGCTAAATTAGTGTCAGTAATAATTCACACAAAAACATGATTTCAGATTGCACAATTAACAGGTTATAATTGGTTGAAGAGTGAGCGCACATCTTATTGGCTAAAGCAGAGGTGGGCTAACTACGGCCCACGGGCCAAATGCGGCCCGCTGAACACTTTCATCCGGCCCGCGAGGGAGTTTTTAAAATGCTGCTTCTGAGTAACGGTTTGGTTTCAGAATTAGTAAATTAATGATGCAATACAAGTGAACGCAGTACAGTTAGTGCAACAAGTAGAATTAAAACACACTCTCAGAAAGGCCTGTGCAATTAATCGAAATCGAATCGCAATCGCTAGAGGCTGCGATATGGCATATATATTATTTAACTACCCCCGCTCAGAGCAAATGCATGAGTCTGTGTGTGACAGTCGTCTGTGTGTGTGACAGCCTTACTAGCCAATCGAGTGAGCACACTTTCGTACTGCCCAATAAGAATTGCGCAACCGAACTATGCGGAACGCCCACAATAACAAACAGGAAACCGCGAACGGCTATACGAGGAGCGTCTTGCTAAATATCAGTGGCGTAGATTTAGCATGGACGGAGAGGACGCGGAGGGGGACCAACAATTGAAATGTCCCCACCAATAATTTAATGCCCTTAAAAATAATTGTCAATATTGACCTAGACATGTTAACCTAGAAAGGCTGTGTCTTTCCCTGCTATCATGTGAGAGGCAGGTGAATTTCCTGTGCAAGAATGACGTGTGTGAGGTGTGTGACACACACAGGTGAGGATGGCGGCAGCAAAAAATGACATAAAGAGCTTTTTTCAACGAACGAAAAGTCACAAACTCAAGTTCCCTACTGAATGAGTCCATCATGATAATGGCGTTAATGCTCGTGTCTTCCCCGCTTTAACGCACAGTCTGTCGTTATAGCAGGCTGATAAAGTCTGATAAAATCTGTTTTGAGTTAATGTGACATGATTCTGTCTGATATTGCATACTGCCACTATAAATAAAAGTTATTTTTTGAAGGATTTGACATGTGGCCCTTCACTTGGTTTGAAAATTTGATGTGGCCCTCAGGTCTAAAAAGTTTGCCCACCACTGGGCTAAAGGGTCTGAGTATCCTATGTGAGAGTAGTGCGCTGCCAGGATAGTCTAAAAACCACAAAAATCCAGGGTGATTGAACTCCATTAAAACATTAAAAAGTTTTTTTACACTATTGAGCATTTGTTAATTGTGTTTTGCATTTGTGAAATGTAATTTACAACTATGTATTTTTCATGTGAATGTGAATTTGGTTTCATGCATGTGAATTTGGCTGTGCATGTGTACATTGTGTTTTTTTGTGTAAATAACTATTGACACTATAGCCCCGTAGTTCTGGCCAAGGACAAGAACTAACTGATTCTTTAGGATTTTTTGGCCATTCAAATCATTCTCCTAACAGTGTGTTTGGAAAAATTAGGGATTAAATAACTTTTCCACTGAAAAAGTACAGTAAGGGATTACTCATCATTTTAGATTTAATTATAGTTAGTTATATTACACTTGCCTTAAATACTGTAAATGAATTCAACAGCTCTGTATATATAAATTCAGAGAAACTAAATAATAGTATTTTTTGTCATACAAATATACTTTTACAGGATAGTTTTATTTTTCATCTAAAGAAGGTTACATTTATCTGTAAATGCAATCAGAATAAAATCAATGACAATATGTTATAAATTCAGAAGCAGAGTGATTTTTTATTATTATTCAGATATTTTGCACAATATTTATAATAAAAAAGGTTACATTTGTCAAATAATTACACATGCTTAATAAACTACAAACTGAGTTAGAATTTAGTCAATGTCATGTTTTAATACATATAGTATTTTTATAGATTAGTAATAGTATAGTATTTATACTTGCTTAGTATAGTATTTATAACTTTCTTTATTCGATGAAAAACAGCATGCAGAATATATTGTGAACCTGTAACTGTTGAATTCCATTGTAGGAAAATACAATGGAAGTCAATGGTTACAGGTTTCCAGCTTTCTTCAAAATATTGTCTTTTGTGTTCAACAAAAGAAGGAAATAAACATGTTTGGAACAAGTGAAAAGTGGATAAACAATGACAGAAATGTCATTATCGGGTAAACTATCTCTTTAACTAAATACTGTTATGTTTATTATTAAAATGCTTACGTTTAATAAAGATAAAGTTATTATCTGTTAATATTTCATTTTTACATTGTCTATGCATTCAGATGTATAAAAATTTTCATAAGGATACCTTATTTTAAATTTCACAATTTTTAGAAGTCATTTAAATAAAAAATTACTGATGTGATTAGGGTGGCGCATGCGTGAATAGGAGTGTATGGGTGTTTCCGAGTGATAGGCTGCAGCTGGAAGGGCAAACATATGTAAAAGGCTGTGTAAAACATATGCTGGATAAGTTGGTAGTTCATTTCGCTGTGGTAACCCCAGATTAATAAAGGGAGTAAGCCAAAAAGCAAATGAATGAATGAAGTAATTAGTAAGTTAAAGAAAACTTCTTTTTTGAAGTAACTTACTCAATACTGCTATTGCTGCAAACAGCAAAATATTTATCTCATAACATATCATATCATATATACACCCCTTTGAAACAAAAGCTCAAGGACTACAAATGAAAAAACATGAAACAATAACTAACATACAGTACATACTTAACAAAATTATTAGTTTTTTGGTAAAGCTGTGTTGTTCCTGCCATATTTTTTTTTTACTCTCAGCGATAGCAGTTTTTTTTATATTTCCCAAATGATGTTTAATAGAGCAAGGACAATTTTACAGTATGTCTGATAATATTTTTTCTTCTGGAGAAAGTCTTATTTGTTTTATTTTGGCTAGAACAAAAGCAGTTTAAATTTTTTAAAAAACCATTTAAAGGTCAATATTATTACCCCTTTAAACTATTTTTTCAATAGTCTACAGAACAAACCATCGTTAGACAATGACTTGCCTAATTACCATAACCTGCCAAGTTAACCTACTTAACCTAGTTAAGCCTTTAAATGTCGCTTAAGCTGTATAGAATATTATTTACTGTAATCATGGCAAAGATAAAAGATATAAGTTATTAGAAATGAGTTATTAAAACTATTATGTTTAGAAATGTGTAGAAATTTTTTTCTGTCCGTTAAACGGAAATTGAGGGGAAAAAACAGGGGGGTTATTAATATATATTATTTTTTTTACATAGCTTTCTTTGCTCGTATTCCCCAAGGGTGGCAAAATTAGTGGAGGGAACTGTACATATGGTACAGATACAAATCCACATACAGTACAAAAAGGGAAAAACCTAAATACACTAAATAAAATGTAGGCCTATTCTGTAAATGCTGGATGGAAAAACAGAAGGATTGTCCTTTCTGGGTTATCCTGAGGTGAAGAAAAAAGATAGAAATGATATAGAGTTTAAATTCATAACAAAAAGGACACAGCACTATGGAAACATGCTGTTTTGCTCTTCATTACTTATGTTTGGTGATTAGTACAGAAACCCCTCTAAGGGCTTTATATGCTGTCTCTGTCATTATAATGCTTGTGTGGTTTAAAACAAATTTCCCACAGGAGCTCTAAAGATATCGCACTTTCCATCATCAAAGACACAAGTCAAACAACTGATTCACTTAGCGACCAAGCTAGACTATGATAACAAGAAGAGCATAATGACATGTAAAGCACTTGTGGCTTCTTCCACAGTGTCAAGCTGAGGACAAACTTCCCTGTAAGTCAAAATAAATCCTAAATAATTAATAATAATAAAAACACAATAATAAAACACATTCCTATATCAGATCATAAAAATAATTATATCAATTTATCACAGCTGAGATTTTTTTTCTATTTGACTGTCTTTGCAGATCATTTTGTCAAATCTATGCACTTTCCTTGAAATCTGCTCGTTTTTGGAGGAGAGAATATCCCTTCCATGTTCATATTTGATCTTTTAATCATGATTTACTGTAATGCTGAAGTGCAATCCTATATGGAGTGAAAATATGTCATTTATATGTGATCATTTCAATATGAAATGCAGCATAATGACTGCTGTTGCTGGTGGTGATTATGTAACTTTGGAGCAGATGCTGAGTCGTTGACGGCTTCCATGAAAAAGTTCCTCTTCCTTTTAAGTGATTTCCCCCATAAAGCTGCATTAATTGTCATGCAGAGCTTTAAATCCAGTTTCCCCATAGATGACATCAGTTGCTTTCTGTCCATTTAATAATGTAAATTCAGTAATTTGCACTTAAACTTTGATGAAAATGCATAATCCGGTGTCCTTAAACAGCATTGACTAGTAAGGACAGGTCTATGGATGAGGAATTATGCACAGATTTGGAATTACACAGAAGAGCAGTGTAAAGAAAACTAAAGCTAATGCAATAACTGATTCATTTAACCCTAGTAAACTGCTCATCCAGTGCTTTATAATGTATTACATAATTCAGGGACAGACAGACTAGAAAATATATATAGAAAAAAATAATAAATACGTATAGTTACATGTAAAAGGTTGATGGACAATCACAACAAAAGAGAGACAAATAGAGAAAATAAAAATAAATAAATGAAGAGCAGATAAATACAAAGAGACAGACACACAAACAAACATATTCGATAACTACCAGCTTATTAACATGAACGAATGAATAAATGAATATAAAGAGAGACACATTGTGCAAATAAAAATAGAACAAATGGACGAATGAATGAATGAACGAAGAAATAAATTAATATATGACTAAATAAATGAACGAACGAACAAATGAATAAACAAATGAATGAATGAATAAATAAATGGAAGAATAAATAAATGAATAAACGAACAAATGAACGAACAAATGAATGAACAAACAAATCAACGAATGAACAAATGAATAAACAAATGAATGAATGAATGAATGAACGAACAAATAAACGAATAAATGAATAAACAAATAAATGAATGAACAAATGAATGAATGAACGAACGAACGAACGAACAGATGGATGGATGGATGGATAGATAGACAGATGTATAAATAGACAGACAGACAGACAGACAGACAGACAGCAGAAGATAGATAGATAGATAGATAGATAGATAGATAGATAGATAGATAGA
>CAIGQZ010001313.1:13968462-13981556 GCA_903798205.1 Danio tinwini
TATATTATATTATATTATATTATATTATATTATATTATATTATATTATATTATATTATATTATATTATATTATATTATAGATTAATGGTAGCCTTTTGTCAAACAAACATAAACGTGTTATTTATACTTCTCTCGTAATACGCATTTGTCATTTTATTACTTATGTCCAGCAAATCAGAATAGTCCGCTGGCCAGCAGTTTTGGTTTGGTTTTCAGAGCTACTGCGAACTCCGGTAATAAACAGCGCTCATCAGTGTAACGTGCAGGGTTAGACAGTTCCATTTTTGTGCGGAGGGGGGACAATAAATTACGCCTTACACCCGTTACATGTTTTCAATGCATTTTTTTTCTTTGCTTGCTATCTCTGTGGTTTCTGGATAGGGGGAGGCTAAGCCTTCCGCAGCCTTACACATGCTCCGCCTATGTCCATGCCTCTTATACAGTTAGTTTTCTAAGAGGGAATGACATGCAAAGGAAAGCCCTGCTCCCTAATTAATATTCCATTTCAATTGGAAATAAAAGTCTCTGCAACTTCCCCTTCATGCAGAGTTTAATGATGACATGACTGAGTGTGGAATCATGTGAGTTGTGATCTTCCTATGGGACCCAGCACAGATCATGTTCATGGATGAGCTAAAGTATTCAAAATGTATTATTATGTTAATGAGTCTGGGTGAAAGCTGTTTAAGCCAAATTAGATGGCAATAATTGCTTCTGGTTCTTCTGATAGTGATAGTGGGGAAAGAAGCAGGTTTTATCATACTAAATACATTTTAAGGTTATTAATGTTATAATGTTTCTCTGTGCAGTCTGATTAAACACACAACATATTAAAATGGCTTTATTGTTTTTTCTGTTTTCTATAAAAGCAAACTGGAAATAAATGATGTATGATGCTATTAGAACAGTGACAAAGTTTAGGTAAAATTTCATCTTTTTCTGAAATTACACATTCTTTTAAATATTTGGGATAATGTAAGAACATAAGTCAGCAACATACACTCACCGGCCACTTTATTAGGTTCACCTTACTAGTACCAGGTTGGACCCCTTTTGCCTTCAGAACTGCCTTAATACTTCGTGGCATAGATTTAACAAGGTACTGGAAATATTCCTCCGAGATTTTGGTCCATATTGACTTGAGAGCATCACGCAGTTGCTGCAGATTTGTTGGCGGCACATCCATGATGCGAATCTCCCATTCCACCACATCCCAAAGGTGCTCTATTAGATTGAGATCTGGTTACTGTGGAGGCCATTTGAATACAGTGAACTCATTGTCATGTTCAAGATACCAGTCTGAGATGATTTGGGCTTTATGACAAGGCACGTTATTCTGCTGGAATTAGCCATTAGAAGATGGGTACACGGTGGTCATAAAGGGATGGCCATTCTCCTCTGACCTCTGGCATCAACAAGGAATTTGCGCAAAGAACTGCTGCTCACTCGATATTTTCTCTTTTTTGGACCATTCTGTTTATCCTAGTTGATCAGCAGTTATTAAAATAAGCAGACCAGCCTGTCTGGCCCCAACACGTTCAAAGTCACTTAATTTACCATTCTCCCCATTCTGATGCTTAGTTTGAACTGCAGCATATCGTCTTGACCATGACTACATGCTTAAATTCATTGTGTTGCTGCCATGTGAATGGCTGATTAGAAATTTGTGTTAATGAGCAGTTAGACAGGTGTACCTAATAAAGTGGCCAGTGAGTGTATATACTTTAACACTGTTTCAGTGGATTTTTTTGTGGATGTTTTATTTTCATATTAAAATTTTTCATTTTGAATGACAATGGTCTGCTAATTTCAATTAGATAATTGTATTTTATCACTGAAATATGCGCACATCCCTCAACTTATTCTACTGTTGTTGTAATATAAAATTATACACAGACAGACAGGTCAACCAAAAGAAAAAAGAGAAAGAAAAGTCTATATCACAGTATCCATTAGACAAATGTTCATGTATTATCACAAATAATGGCAAAGGTGCCACTGCACGTCAACAAAACCAACAAAGAAGCTGCTATTTCAGCTGGTAGTTCTCTGAACTTCTCAAATGTTATTATCTGCATGCTTTGCCATTTACACAAGCGTGATGCATAATCTAACTCATTATTTTGTGATGTCACCCAGAGTTTAATGGTCAGATGGGAGATGACAATAGCCCGATCCCACCAACCTCTGCCACTAATCCCTCTATAGAAGACAGCTGATTCTGAGGCATATATTATCCATGAATGGCACAGGAAGGGTTTTAATGCATTAGTATAGTCACTAAGGATAATGTGACACTTTTATGTGCACTACTATATGAAAGGCATTAACATTTTCCCTCTCAATCCATCTCTTTTTGTACCTCCATTCTGCTGTTTCTGTTTTCGTATGTGCGGGGTGTTTGGGGACAGCATGTGTCCATCTGCTAAGCTCCTCAAATACTGTCCTAATCTGTTGCACGATGATACACGCAGGAAGCCTGAAAATATAATATTCAATATATTTTGCCCATTATTAAAATATGGCTGTCCTTATGCCACAGAGTGCACAATTTTAAGAAAGGGCTTTAAAAAGTGACCATGTGGATTTACGAGGTAAGATAGATGTGCATTTGCTGAAGTCGTGACAAATTTCCATCAAGCTTCCAATAAATGTGAATCAGTCTAGTGCTGTCTCCATTACAGCAGTTAGAATGCTTGACGCTGCTCCTTTAAAGGTAGTTCCTGCAAACACATGTGGTTGCATTTAGCATTTTTTTGCTACAAGTGTTTAAAAAGCTGGGTGGCACATTACCTAATGTATAATGAACAGGTAATGAAAATTATTAAAGAAATTAACTTTTTTTTCTACATATTTTCTCTGCTTTATAGCAATAATAAAAGCATGCAACTATTTTAAAACAATAATCACAACATTGTCATTGTTTTTGGACCAACTAGGGGGTGCTTTAACACTGGAACAGAATGCTATAACTACATTGCTAGAATGGTCATATAAGACTATTCATTACTGCAACCAATTGCTGGGAAACACCCATACACACTCATTTACACACATACACTATGGCCAATTTAGTTTATTCAATTTACCTGTACCGCATGTCTTTGGACTGTGGGGGAAACCGGAGGAAATCCACGCGAGAACGGGAAGAACATGCAAACTCCACACAGAAATGCCAACTTACCTAGCCGGGACTTAAACCAGCAACCTTCTTGCTGTGAGGTGGCAGTACTAACCACTAAGCCACTGTGTCGCCCCCATATAAGACTATATCAAATATAATTTATTTTTCATATTTACATTCAAAGATTCTATTGAGATTTTAGAATTATGTTTTGAATGTCTGTCATCATATCTTATGAAGTCACTACCCTTAAAACATTATTGTTTTTGTAATATAGGTTATCATTGTGTACAAGTTACTAGACCACCAACAAAGGTGTCTCTGGGAAGTAAAGTAGGAGATTAAAGATTTTTCACCACATTGAAATTGTTGTTTTTAAAAGTTTAAAAGATGTGTCTGAAGTAATGTTATTGCTGCATCCAAAATTGCATACTTCCATACTTTATAGTATGCTAAAAATAGCATGCAAGCCGAGTAGTATGTCCAAATTCATAGAATTCGAAGAACAAACTGCAAGAAGTTCTGTATCTGGATGACCTACTACTTCCGACGAGATTCTGAAGTGCACATACGATGGACACTACGCTATCGCATGATGCTTGGCGTCTGAATTCATGAATGGGAGTGAAGCGACAAAACTGATATGGCTAGGTCACGTGATCTTGACAAAATAGATTAGATGTAGTACGTTCGAGTTCCATTCATACTACTCACATTCATACTATATAGAACATACTATTCTAATAGTCGAGCAGGAAATTCAAATTCAAATGTAGTACCTACTAAGTAGTATGCAGTTTTGGACACAGCCATTTTTTTTGCTATCATAAAATTATGTTTTTGCAAATTCAAATGACTATTCAAAAGCACAGGAAAAACTAGTGGACACTGAAAGCATGTAGTCAAATTGACTGTTGCTGCCATTCAAGGTATAAAAACTCTTATTGTTCAATAAACACATTTAACTATAGTAATCTGACATTTACTTATTTGTTTTCATTAAAACTTTTATTATTAAATTGCAAAATTTAAAAAGGGTCAAGATCGGTATTTCTAGTGTTTTTTTTCTTATTACTATATTTACTATAGTACACTATAGTAGTCCATTTACAATACTACTATTACTACAAAGTAATTTTTGGCTTACTATGTTTGACATGTTAACAAATATGTTAATGGGCATACTGTCAGGCTAGATGAGTGAGGTTTACACACCCTAAAATCTTCACTAATAAGCACAGATAATACAACATAGATAAATCTTTCTATTTTCATGCACATTTTTTTATAAAATGTATACTTTGAAACAACATAGTCTCATTCTGAAAATGTAGCCCTATATACGTTTCTGGAGATCGTGAATTATATAGCCAGAAGTACGTATGGCTGCATTTCATTATTAAAACGAACGATACGGGGCGGTATGATGCTGTTCCTTTTTTATCTCTTACCAGCTGACCGCTTACCTCTGTATGTACAGTTTTCCCGCTGTTACCAGTTTGTCCGGTTAGCTTACCATGTACGTTGGTGGACTTGAGATGCAAAGAGGAGCTGACGATGACGGGGTTCAAGTCTGGTGAAGAACGGTTCCAGACAGCAGGTACGACAAAAACAGAATGCAAAAAAAAAAAAAATTAACAAGAAAATAACTGGGTGAAAATGTGGTCATTCGACAGCGGCCTTTGGTGGATTTACGTGGAAACAGTAGGTGCGAATGGCACTTGCGAGAGAAATTTGAGACGTCAAAAAGCATACACAGCAGCCTCTGGTGGGTTCGAGTTAACAAAAACTGCAAACAAACAAAGCTCCTGGGATGTATTTGGTGCTTTCCAGAAATGTATATAGCGGTATGTCTTCAGAATGAGCCTAGGCACTAGGTATGAGCCTCTGGCACACTCTTAAAGGTAAAAAAACCTGTCACTGTGAACAATAATTTTTTAAAGCCACATATTTATACCTTAATAAGTACAAATGTATACTTCATGGTACCCTAAAGCTACAAAAGTGTGAATCAGCCTGAATCTGTTAGAAAAGGTATCCCAGTGGTAGATTTTGCCTTTATTTTGTACCTTATTTTCTGAGCATGTACTGCAAATGAAGTATACTTCAGCTTTAACAGTTACAAGTCATCCACCTATAAGTACAAAAGTGTGGTGAAACTGGCAATTGTACACAATGTCAAGCAGATAATATGGGGTGATTGTGCATGTCTCAGCAATTTCCATCATCTCAGCAAGCTGAAGAAAATGACAAGTGCAGCAAAGTGGAGAGCTCTTAAATCTTCCCTCATCTGAAGCGCCACAGCATGAATGACAGCGAGCGAGAGGAGAAGAAACAGAAAGACAGACAAACAGACAGACAGACAGAGACCTCGATTCCAGCTGGCCCGAGACATCTGGATGTGGCTAAATCTAATTACGCTGAGATTGGAGCAGATCATGCTATGTTGTGGTTGACCTAAATGTATGCAAGGTGTCTGAGAGAAACCCTTATCTTGAAACATGAATGGAAGTAATCAAAGAGTTACACCAAGGAAAGTATTATGACTGCAGCTTGATGAATCATTTCAAAACATATTGATTGAAAGTGAATCGCAGAGCTAAAATTAGGTCAATGTGGATAAAATGATTTATAAGGTCATTATTAAATATTATCAATTGATAAAAAAATATTTTGCATTTTCTGACATATGGAACTGAAACATAGTACAATTTTCAAGATTTCAGGTTTTATAGACGAGCGATGTATGTTAGTTGTCTACTGTCTAATGGCTGCCAAGAAACTTTGTTCTAGCTTGACCAAGGATGCTGCTTTTATGTGGGACCACTTGTTGGTTCAAACAAAGAGTTGTGTACATTTTACACATTAAAAAAGAAATGCGTTAACAGTACTTTAATACAGTAGTTTCCTATTAATATTTTTATTCATGGAGCAATTCCACAATGCTTTCATAATCATGTAGCCTACCTGCTATAGTGAAAAATAGACATGGAACACAATTGTAAGCAATACCAAAATAAAAAAATTGAGAATTTCTACAGGCAAAACAAACAAACAAACAAACAAACAAACAAACAAACAAACAAAAATGGCATGATGTCTTCCACAGGCTCATAGGAAATACAGCCTACATTTTTGTGAAACCACATAAACATATTTAAACCAACATTTGACTGCAGTTTATAAGAAAATGTAATGCTATGGAAGAGTATGACGGCAACAACTTTTGTTCCCTTTCACACAAATGATATTTACAGAGACATATTATAGAAAAATAAATAACTATTTTCATGCAGTTTTCAGCATGACACTAAATAAATACTACAAAACAACTTAACAGTGTCTAATATCCAAAACAACAACACTATCCAAACATGTATGATTGTTTACGGAGAGATTTTAAATACTCAGAGGGGGTCACACACCAAGCGAGCCCACCTTATCACGCCACAAGTTTGTGTCTGTGCAGACTGTCAGAGCCATTCGGTGTCTGCGCACAGCAAAAAGAAAACACTGTAAAGATGTTATGCGCCGGGTTGGTGCTTCTCATGGAGAAGGTTGTTTGCCAGATGTTTATGAAAAATTATTTAGTTTGAAGTATACTGAGGCCTTAATGTATTTCAGAATTACTAAAATGTAGACAGTGCCCTAAATATGCAACACAACATATTTCCACTGAGCCTGGGCAGCTCTCTTGTGAAAGGGAAAGTGGAGCAACTCAATTTCATTTAAAGGTACTGTATGTAAGTTTTTGAATCTTCTTAAGGATAAAAATACCATAATATGTTTGCAGATATTTAAGAAACATGCCAAGTGAACATTCTTGTTCATCTGAAACTAAGATAAATTGCTAGAGTCAGATTTTCTGTTAAGAATTTCTGCAGATTTTCAATGCTAAAGTCAGAATTTCTGCTTTGAAAATCTCTGTTACGTGCTGGAATGCTGTTGTTTTGGTTCTTTTAACCCGCCTAATGCCAGTTACGCTAATTATTTCAACACCCCGGGTTGCCTTTGTGGAAAACCATGTATTTCATTCAGTCAGTTAGAAAGGCTCTCAAAGCATGCGTCGTGACCAAAATGCAACCTCCGGTGGACAGTAGTAGACTCCGAAATGATACGCAGATTCAGAGTTCCTTGTGAGGTTATTAATTACCAAATAATAGAAATATTACAAACGTAAACATTAAGTGTGCAGGTTACATTGTAACCCCATGTCCTAACAACATGCTACGTGATGAGATACACAGTGATAAGCAATTTGGCTGATTGCACCAGGCAAAATAATTTAATAAGCCTCTTAGAAGCACAAAATATGCACTCACTCCCAAATTGGTAAGGTTTATAATCTAATTAATACACAGATGCCTTTAACAAGATATAATGTAGATGCTGAATCACTGATATGTGTTGGTTTTGAGCCACAGCTCTGTTTATAAAAGGTTTATTTTATGTTCAAGATCTGAGGTGAATTATCTGCTGCTGTTTTCAGTAGTATGGCAATAAATGATATGTGAAACAACATTAAAACATTAAAACACATTATTAACATTATTAGCATTTAACACTGAATAAAGCACATAACAGAATCATTGTCAGTTTTCTGCAAGAAATAGAAGCTGTTTCTAATATGTCGAGGAGTTGGTTAGAACAAAAACTCCTTTTAACATGGAAAACGTTCCTTCTATCATGTGCCGTTGCTTCTATTTAGAACCCAGTTTAAAAACAAACCCTTAAATCAACCTTTAGGCTCGATAGCCAGGCTCACTCCTGTTGGTCTTCAATCTGGCAACCTGCGCTTGCATTTGTTTTGATCCAGGAATGCAATACCTAGTTCAACCACTGGGTGTCAAACTAACATACAGCACCTTTAAAGGGACACACGAAAGCAGTGTTTTGGTTTCCATATAAAAAAGGCCATTTACAGCATGGAATTTTAAATGAGCTGTGATGTATTTTGAGCTAAAATCTCACAGAGAAATTCTGGCGGGCACCTGAGACTTATGTTTTATTGAAAAGCATAACCTCCGTATGACCTCCTTTTTAGACCTGATGTTTTAATCTCTTAATCCATTGTGTTTAACATTTCACTGCTTATTGTTTTCTCACATAATAAAAGAAACACTTACAATGCATCACACTTTATGTTTAAATCAAGCATGGAGGATTATGTTGATTTAAAGTCTCTGTGATAATGTCAAGGTATCAATCCATCCATCATTCTCTTCAGACTGACAGGACCCCTGCTCACCTGCATGTC
Organism: Danio tinwini; assembly: GCA_903798205.1. Taxonomy (NCBI): domain Eukaryota; kingdom Metazoa; phylum Chordata; class Actinopteri; order Cypriniformes; family Danionidae; genus Danio; species Danio tinwini. Next base: position 13,976,844 of record CAIGQZ010001313.1, read on the forward strand.
TCCCAAAATAAAACCCAATCCCTTCGTCACATGCTGGGTTCCCCCGATCTCTTCAAGAGCATGCTGTTCTCCACAGAGACGCCACATATTTCTGGAAACATACCTATTATGCACAAATCATAAATCATATGGTGGAAGGATCAGGTCAGGCTGCAGGAATGAACACATGAGAAAGAAAGAAAAGAGGAATTGAAGGAGAAAAAGAAGGGAAAGACAGGATTGTTGAGTTTAAGACCCAAGTAGGCCAGTGGGACTGAAGAAAGGGCACATGGTAATCCTGGCATTTAATCAGGACGCCACAGAACGTGACCAGAGAGAGAAACCAAATCGCACTCGCATTCGACAAGGCAAAAACAGAGATGGTTTATAATCATAAGCCTCATTATACAGTCTGTTTGATCCAGCGTGCAAATCAGTGCAGGATGAAGCCCTTTGGTTTAGACAACTGCATTTCCCAGAGAGCTGGAGCAGCACACATGGTTTAGGGAATAGCTAACATGACTGAATATCTTAAATCGAGGCTGACCAACTAGCACTGCATATTTTATGCAATCAAGTATAGGCTGCCGATTTCCTACTTTTCTACCAAAATGATGTCACTTCATGTAGTATGATTTAATTTGATCATTTTTAATAGCAGAGATATTAATCATGCAGATATTTTTTTTAATCGCAGAGATATTAAATATGATGCATTACACAACTATACAATGTTGGCAGATCTACACTGACTGCATTCATATATAGTATGCACTGTATGTATTACTGTTTGTTGCATGGGTATACTTCTTGGCAACATATCGTTACATAAAGGCATTTTGTATTGTTTCTACTGTAAATATATCAAAACTTATTTATTGATTAGTATTATGTAGTCTTAAGAACTTAATCTTGACCATTTTAAAGGTGATTTTCTCATTATTTTGATTTACACTCATTCATTTATTAATTTCATTCTCAGCTTAGTCCCGTTATTACTCTGGGGTCGCCACAGCGGAATGAACCGTCAACTTATCCAACATATGTTTTACACAGCGGATGCCCTTCCTGCTGCAACCCATCACTAAGAAACATCAATACACATTCATTCGCACATATACACTACGGACAATTCAGCTTACCCAATTCACCTATACCACATGCTTTTTGACTTGTGGGGGAAATCGGAGCACCCGGAGGAAACCCACCTGAACACGGGGAGCAGGGATGGCCAGTATTTATGGTGCATGTATTTCAAATACGTATTTTAAATACAAAATAGTATTTTGTAATTTGTATTTGATAGAGCAGATGAAAAGAGCTTAATATTTTGTATCAAAATATTTTAGTGTCTTGTATTTTAGTATTTTTAAAATACTGTACATTTTTTTGTAAGATGTCTACATTGGTGCTTTCTATTATTTATTTGCCAAGGCTTGAGATCAGACTAGAAAATTTAAGAATATTGAAGTTGATCAGTGCTTGGAGTATGGATGGAAATTATGCGTCACATATAAAGAAAGTAAGAGACAAACAGCAGCCAATGAAGTTTTGTAGGTATCGCCACTGTAGGTCTTGGTTTGGCTTATTTTCTTGTCTTACTTTCACTTGCTCCCAAATATTTATTCATACTTATTATTAAATAATAAATATAATATATGCAGATTGGTCAAAAACTCTGAACTAAGGTTTTATTGCAGCAAAACAGCTACATTTTTTGAGATATTGTGCTTTATATTGTGTATTGAAGAGTGCTGTGAGGCGATTGTGCTACCCACTGCACCATCATACTGCCTATTTAACTCTCAGATTTCAGATTTTTAAAAAGTTGCATCTCTGCCAAATATTTCCCTATCCAAACAAACCATACTTCAATGAAAATATTATTTATTTCTTTATATAAAGAGATGTGTACAATTTTCTTACACATTCTTTCTTATCTAGAATACTGTCCAGTGGTATGGTCGAGTGCATCAAGTAAAGACTCGTGTGATAATTTGAAAATTCATAACACTTTAGGTTGGTTATTGGTGAAGGATAGATTGGTGAAGGATGAATTGCCATCACTCAATACATGCTTTGCAACAAGTAACATGAGTTTAAAAAAATCATTGAAGAAATATTTAATGGCACAATATTAGGTGGATTGTTGATCTGGATGATTATGGTTATGTATGATTTATTTATTTTTTATTGGTCTGTGTTGTTATGGATTAATGTAATTTTGTTTGTGTTCAATGGACCGCAGGAAGAATAACCACTACCTTGGTAGTGGCTAATGGGTATCCTGATAAAAAATAAATAAATTCAGACGTATAAATCTCAAGTTCCAAAAAATTACATTTATTACAGGTTTTGTGGTCCATGGTCATCACATATATTAAAAAAGACTACCAATTAGATGATAAATTATATTTTGATTACAGGAAAAATAATACAAAAAAAGAATGATCAATTAAAGTGAAATATTTCTAAATATAAAAATATAGAAAAGCTGTTGTCCTGCTAGGTGTTCTTTTTTATTTTTTAAGTTTAATATGCAAATTGTATGCCGTACAGCTAAAAGCAACACAGGCTCATTCTAAAAACTTAGCCCTATATACATTTCTGGAGATCATGAAATATATAGCCAGAAGTACGTATGGCTGCATTTAATTTTTTAAACGAATGCTACAGGTGGTATGATGTCGTTCCTTTTTATCTCTTACCAGCTGACCACTTACCTCTGTATGGATGGTTTTCCTGCTGTTACCAGTTTGTCCAGTTAGCTCACCATGTACGTCAGTGGACTTGAGACACAGAGAGAAGATGATCACGATGATGCTGGTCAATCTGTGTTTTTAAAAATACTATTGGTTGGGTTTAGAAATCAATCAGTCAAGTCAGTCATTCAGTAAGTCAAACAGTTAGTCGACAGCAGGCCTCTGGTGGATTTACAAGAGAACAGGAGGCACAAATGGCACTCGCGGGAGAAATTTGAGATCTCAAAAAGCGTACACAGCAGCCTCTCTTGAATTCGCAAAAACAAAAACTGTAAAAGAACGTACATCTTGGAACATATTTGATGGTCTCCAGAAATGTATTTAGAGGTACGTTTTCAGAGTGAGCCTGGGTTGGCTAAAAGACCAACATCTAAAGATGAACAAATAAATAAAAGAATAATTAATAGTGGTACTGCGATAAAAAAAGAATCTTTAATTAAAAAGGCACTATAATTACTTAATAATTTATTACATATTTACAATTATTACATAAAGAACTCAAACCTACAACTACATTAAAGTTGAAACTATTAGAATAAATCTGATGAAGAGAGTTTCTCAAGTAAAACATCACAAGCGCATAAGCACATACACATCGAACATAAACAACTGCACAATGGGAAACATGTGCCTCACTTTTTCCCCCCTTTTTCTTTCCATACTCCCCTCACTCATGTCTGCCTTACACAGTGTGGGAACATTTAACAACACACACTCCATCCCATTCTCTCACCCACACACATGCTGGCAAACACTCGAACACAACAGACCTAAAACTACAGGATCATAAAGAGCAATTCAATGCAGACAAGTGATTTAAAGGGATAGTTCACCCCAAAGAATGAACATTCACTGTTCATGTACTAGTTCCAAACCTTTCCTTTATGAGTTTCTTTGTAAAGTTTAACACAAAAGATGATAATTGGAAGAATGTTGGGAAAAGGGGTACCCACGGACATCCATAGGAAAACAAGGAAGTCAATGGAAACCAACATTTTTCTTTTTAAAGAAATAAAAAAGAAGTTCATACAGGTTTGGAACAAGTGCAATGTGTGTAAATGATGACTGAAATGATTCTTCATTTCTGAATGAACTATCCCTTTAAGTCCCACAATCCCAGACTAAGACCTATGATAAGCCAAAGCTTCCTCTGGGGAAGCGTGCAGATCCGGCACGGCATGAGGTGAAGCACATGAACGTGAAGGCTTTACTCTGCAGGATGGAGATGGTGGGAGGCCGATGCCTGCCACGCTATGTCCATTCCTGCCGCTCCATCTCACAATGTTCGGCTGGTCACGTGACCGGGCCTGTGTTTAATTACAAACACATTTATTGAGGTGGAATGCTTGTAAAGAAAAACGTCTGTGCCAGAATGGTCTGCAAAAAAAGAAGCTTGGATCAGAAAAACCAGGCGGTGTTTCTATATTTGGTGGAGATGTTGTTAAAAAAGACGACTAGGCAATGATGAATGTAATGTGACATGAGTGAACGCCTCACTATCTCTTCATGTTGAATGAGCAAACAAGACAAAAAGAATCTTTCAGAACGCAGACTACTCTATGTTTCTCTCCTGACATGTGTTCCCAGTGACTAACCAGAGGTGTTTTATTAACTTTTAAAGCTGTTTGCACCTTTGGGAGTCACAAAAGGAAGAAAACAAACAGAGGGAGAAGCGGGAGAGAGAAAGTCTCTTCGCTGTTGGATGTAACTTTTGACATTTCCCGATATAATATATACCCTGTCAGACAGATTTACTAAACCAACGAGGCAGAATACTTAATGTAACAGCAACCCATGTTTGTTTAAAGTATTATTCACACCAGAAGCCTCAATGTATTTTTCTTTTCATTCAATATTTACGGCAATGAAATTTTAAAGTTAAACGTGAGATTTATTGGTCTGAAGAATAGTGATTAAGCATAAAGATTTTAAATTACAGTTTTTTTTTTCAATGTGATCTTTAAATATATAA
>CAIGQZ010001313.1:13986556-14001356 GCA_903798205.1 Danio tinwini
ATATATATATATATATATATATATATATAGATAGATAGATAGATAGATAGATAGATAGATAGACAGACAGACAGACAGACAGACAGACAGACAGACAGACAGACAGACAGACAGACAGACAGACAGACAGACAGACAGACAGACAGACAGACAGATAGATAGCTGCAAGCAGCAATAAAGGGGCCAAGCAGTTTAGAGCCATAATGAACAAAGCAGTCCAGTGGCAGAAAGAACAAAGCAGTCCAAAAGCCAAAAGCAACAAGGTTAGTGAGTAGCATCAGACCAAGTAAAACAATGAGTTTTTGAAATAATTTGAAGCATGTTTCACTTAAAATACCAAAAAATTATTAAAACAATACACATATTATTGATTTATTGGTTTAGAACTTTTGACTAATAGTTGGCAGAGTTACAAATGTGATGTGTTGTGGTCAGTGTTAGGTGACAATGAACAAAGAACCTAAAGTTTGGTGTCAATATTTTTAAGCATCGCAGAGAGACAGCCTCAGATGCAGTTTGGCATTATTCAAATAACTAAATACTGCACTGACAACTAGAGCACAAAATTAATAAAACTGATTTGGGGCCAACATAAAATTAAACTTTTCAAACACTGCACTGCAAGCAATATATAAGCAATATATATTTCATAATAAGAAATAAGTAAAAAGAAAATGAAAATTTTAAAGGATGAATGGATTTCATCTTTTGCATATTTATTATTAATATGCTCAGCAGTAAATCACACATCACTATCTAGTATCCTGAATCTGCTTAGATGGTCTGGTGAGTAATACACATGCTCTGCCATGTGTGCTGGTTCTCATGCAGGTGACTTAAGTTGAAACCTTATTCTCTCTATTGTTTTCTGTCATCATCATCATCATCATTCATCATCAATCAAATGTCAATCTAATAAGTCTTTATATGTTCATTATAAGGAGCTTATAAATATGTATAAAAATCCAAGCATAGTCTTAGTCAAACATTTCTACAAACACTTCCACTTACTAGATTATTATGCAGTCAGACTAGACATGAAGTGCAGCAAATACACGCCAACCGCCACTAATAATCATGCATTAAAGACCGAAGTGATCTTTTCTCTGTAACCCGGATTAGTAGGGCTGGCTTCTAGCTTTTCCACAGCTCGAGTGACATCACCGCTTTCTCCCAGCCGTTGTTTGAGAGTGTTACATAATCAGAAGAGCTCAAGCATCCCTGCAGCATTTATGACATCACACTCTGAGCCTGTCCATCACACGCTGGATAGGGAGAGAAAGAAAGAGAAGGAACGAAAGGAGGAGAGAAAAAAAGCCTATACGCTACATATGTGTATCAACGTTTAACAGTGAAGCATGAAATCCCAGCAGGCCAGCTAAAAATAAATGCATCAAACAAGGCAGAAAAGTGAAGGCGAGATGGCTGTTTATCATAGAGTTTTCCTCAGGCATGCACTTCTTTATTTTATTACAGTGCAGGGGTCATGTTGGCCTCTTGCTGGCCGGAGCTGTATGAAAACATTAAGAGCAGAACAGCCTTACTGAGGAATGAGGGAGAAACTGGTGTGTGTGTGTGTGTGTGTGTGTGTGTGTGTGTGTGTGTGTGTGTGTGTGTGTGTGTGTGTGTGTGTGTGTGTGTCATGACTCAGGAATTCCACAGCTGCTCACGTGCACAAAGAACAAAAAATTAATGAGCACCCAGCTGCTCAGTGCCGCCTTACAACTACAGGGTCATTCCTTTTGTGTGGTACATTGTCCTTTTCTCCATCATGCAGTACAATGTCTTGGTATTCTGGATAAAATCAGAAAGTCAATACGGCTATTTAAAAAAAAAAAAAGAATTGTGTTTTTTATTTTTTATTTTGACAGGACAGTTGAGTATTGATGGGAAAGTATGATGACTTTGGTCGCCGCAAATACTATAGTATATATGTTGTAAGATTACTGTTGCTAAAAAGTTACTATATTTAAAAGGTCATAAAACCCTCAACAAAATGGTCTGAGATTTAAAAAGATTCATGTGTGTTTAACATAAATAAGGACAATGTTAGTATCTGCTAGCTATAATTGTAGGGAACAACTGCTAATTTAGTTCTATTTCCTACCTAATTTCTTCTAAAAATTTATATTGGGGCGATATCAATGTTGGTCACATACAGGGGCGTTAAAAGTGTTCACCCTGCTAAACACCCCAATACTGCCATTTTAGGTACTATTTTCATAAGAATAAAGTTGATTTAAACTCCGATGCTAACTGACATAGCATGTTCCAGTACAATATAGCTATAAAATAATAAGCTAGATGCATGAACTCACTGTGAACTATTACAGAAATAGATGTGACTGGCTATATCATATCTAGATAAATATGTCTAGATCTCTATCATATCTAGAAAGCTAGTATAATTTACATTTTTCTAAATAATTTGCATGTATTTACATTAATATGACGCACATGTTATTGATTACAGTTCTTTTTTTTCACTAAAATTACACACAATTTATAATGTGAAAACAAATATACAGTGAAGCAAAAATTCCAATGTGCAGTGTTGGGATTTTAACACTTGCTGTGTGACAACAGTCCCACTCCCACTTGCTGGTAAAAACAGGTACTGCTGAACAGCTGACTATTTACATACAGACACAAAAGCTGCGTTAAGTGGAATGTGCGTGATGTATGTGGTAAATTTTAAGTACTTTGGTAACAAAATAAATGTTATACAACCTATTTTTAAAGTGCAACATATTCCAAAAGATTAGGGGGTTGAGGCTTAAGCCCCCAAAGCGCCCCCCTCGTAACGCCACTGATCACATAGCATAGGACTGTGTGTACTTCAATGAGATGCGTCAGTGTCTAATTATTATTGTAGTTTTCTTATCTATTCTAGTCTATTTCTATTCTAGTTTTCATTCTGAATTACTTGACCAAGCTTTGAGACCGTACAGTAAGGCATTCATGATGTTTCAAGATGTTGGTAGCATTGTCAAAACTTCTACGAGTCTATACTAAAATGTAAAACAATGCGACTATATGGATTGCACTTGCATTTTTAGTGCTGATGAGTGGATTCTTGAATACTACTGATTGGCTATTGTGTTTAAAATCTCAACAGATATGACTGTGATTGATTTGCACTAACGATCACCAGATTACAAGTGTGTTTACTAAGACATTGACACATATGAAATCTGCATCTATCAGCTGATCCGTCAGTGTATTGATGCAGTATTCAAATGCTGACAGACACAACTTTTAAATGCTCCAGTGCCTGAGGACTTTTTTGTTCCTTCAAAGTGGTATGTGTATACCTAAATTTGAAAATACTTTAAATAAAAAAAATTCTGGTCACACTGTACAATAAAGTGTCATTAATTTGTGTTACAGTAGTTAATGTATTTTATTTACTAATATGAACAAAGAATGAACAATACTTGTTCAGCATGTATTAATCAAAGTTTAATATTTACCAATGGATTATTAAAATCTAAATGTATGTGGTTAATCCACAGAGTTAACATGAACAAACAATGAACAACTTTATTTTCATTAACTAATTTTAAAAATATGATTAAATACTGTAATAAATGTGTTGATCATTGATTGTGCATTGTTAGAAGTCGTGCATCACAATAAAGTAGTGAAGCAGTTACTGCCATCCTTATCTAAAAGTGCCAGCTCCATAATGACATCATCCTACATGAAATGACGTCAGTAAAAAAATCAACGAAACCTGTGAAACAAAACCTGTGAAAATTCATAATGTCTTACTTAATGCCATATAAAGAAGATAATAAAGAGATATACATTTTAAATATAAATAGTTTGGAATGATATAAGGAAAATTATTTTATGACATATTTTAATCTCTTCTATATTTATGTTGTCTTCTCAACATAAATAAATGAGAAACAAATTAAATTAGTGATTAATTTTATTTCATAATGTTTTCTGAAATAAAAGTGGTTCAGTGCCTCAACTTGGCTCAATCTGCAATTATGTTACAAACAATGCTTTATTACATCAATAGAAACATACAATGTTTCCTTAACATATGTTAACATAAGTTAAACAGCCCAAATGGAAAAAAATATGTGCCGCCCCTAAAAATTTATATTTTTCTCAAACACAATTTTGCAGGTCACACATACTGCAACACCGAGTCTATAATAACTCTTCTTTCAGTTCATAGTTATAACTATTCATTGTTACCTCTGCCACACTTCATTCAGTTTAAGAATTACAAATATTAAATGAATAGGGTACATGCACAGCCAGTGTTTCTGCCAATAAACTTTCGGGGATCAGTTAATTAGACTTTTTTCAATTTTATACTGTTCCTTTTACAGCATAGATGCTGTAATGTAAGTAAAACATAATCAGTTAAATAGACTTCATCGTTCATTTAGTTGTTCAAGCGTAAAACGAGATGAAAAGCCGTTTACACACACGCGATTGTCAGGATTAGCAGGCTAGCGCAGAAGCTCCATTGAATATACAGTACGTACTGGGGTAAAATAAATGTTCATATTTTAAAGGCATGGCATGAAAAAAAAGTAATTTAATGCAGTGCTTCTTGTTCATTCTAAGACCCACTTTATATCATATATCACTCAGCCAGTGGAGATTGTTGATTTTTAAAGAAAACAGACCGTAAACACTGCTATTTTGTAATGGCATACAGTTCACGAGAAGCGCTTGACACAGGTTACTGAAAAATTAAAAGTCCTTCCGCAAACTTCTGCACATACCCTATGTATGCACACAGGGGAAATCAATGTTCACACACAAAAAAAAATGTACTCACCATTTACTCACACCTACAAATGCACTTTGCCCCGTGAGATTAGAATGGCTCCATCACTATCTATTTTTAAATCACTCCTAAAAACTTACCTGTTCAGCTTGGCTTTTAAAGACTATTATTTTAATAGTCTTTTCTATTGCTTCATTTTTAATTTTATTCCGTCATTTCTCTTGTTTTATTTTAATGTTTTTATAATCTGTCTCTTTATTTTACTCTGTCGTATGTTCAGCACTTACATAAATCTTGTGGCTGTTTTTAAATGTGCTTTATAAATAAATGAACTTGAACTTAAATTTCTTTCTCCCGTTGAACACAAAACAACATATTCTTGAAAAGTTTGTGTTTAAGCGAAGAAAGAAACATAAATAGGTTTTTTTGAGTAGGTTTTTTTAAATAGGTTAGATTTTTGCGTGAACTATACCTTTAATACCTCACAAAACAGGAGGAGTTTAATAGTTCAGGAAGTTCAGTGGGTTTAGTGTCTCAAGATATTTCTCATTGACCTTGAGGTCAATTCAATTTATCAAAATACATGCCTCCCTTGAGGTACCGTTCTTGACTATCCGTTTTAGCATCGCTGGGAAAGGCAGCTCAAATATGTCTAGAGTCAGTTAAAATTGATTTTCATTATTAAGGAAAAACTGCATTAATGAGAATAATGGTGTGCAAAGATGTCTATGTTAACTGTGATTTATTGCTCCAGTTACACTGCAAATCATGCCGAGAAATACCAATTAGATGCTCCAGCACTGATGAGAACATCCCCGCAGATGTCACAAGGTTCAACAACGATGGTGGTTCCTGTTCACTTACCGGAGTTCCGAGATCACCCCGTATTCAGAGAAAAAGGAGATCACTCTTTTTTTTTTTTTTTAACTGCTTGACTTTTTGTGAATCCAATCTTGCAGACTGTGACATTTCTGATTATATGTGAAATACTAAATATTGTAGTCTACATTTAAAATTATTCACGTAATTCACAAAAGCAGTCATAAGGGGCAGTTTTTGGAATTTGCGATTTATACATCATCTGAAATCTGAATAAATAAGCTTTGCACTGATGTATGTTGTTATAGGATAACATTTGGCTAAGACACAACAAATCTGGAAAACCAGCAACAATTGACATTCATAATAGGAAAAACAAATATCATGGAAGTCATTGGCTACTGGTTCCTAACACTCTTCAAACTATCTTCTTTTGTGTTCATCAAAAGAAACAAACTCAAATATGTTTGTGAAAAGTGAAGCGTGAGTAAATTATTTTCTTATTATAATTCATCCCTTTAACATTGAACATGTAGAGAAAATGCACTGCTTTGTTTGAACAACTTGTTTAATCAGATTTTATACTATTGGAATATTTTGGTCGAACATATACTGTAGGGCCCTATCATACACCTGGTGCTATAGGGCGCAAAATGTGTTTGTTGCTATTCAATTTGTTTGCTATTTAAGGACCAGTGCAACCCTAATTTTCACGTTGTTTAAATAGCAAATCCATTTGTGCCACATTGTGGACTCATGGGTGTTCCGGTCTAAAAAGGAAGTGTGTTAAGGTGCATCGTTGGCGTGTTACTATTTTAAGGAACTAAAATAGACTGTGCCGTTGACCAACTGAAAGTTGGTCTAAAATCCTGTGTACTTACATATTGCTTCATATACACATGATGTACAGAAATAGACAAAAATCTTTACATATGAAAAAAAAATCTAAGAATTAAAATGTTACAAAAAAGATTATTTTCTACATAAATATAAAAACCACCACCTCCACGCCTTCTTTATGTCGAGGGGCTTTTTGCAGGTTATTCATAACAATTAGCACTTGTATAATGTTATTATTATTAGCAGTGTTATTTATTGTATGCAAATTTATATTTGTTTTATTAAAAACAAGTTTAGATTTGTCCACCGGACAGGTTTTGGAGATGTATGGCACAAAAGAATAGGACGTGTGTTTGGATATAACTCCGTTTTTTGACCACACTTTGATATTATTGTTTATTTATTTGTTTGCTCGAAATTAGAACGGAATTTAGAAATAGTTTTGAAACAAATCTTTGTGCTTAACAAACAAAATTAAATATGTACGCTAATGGATGTCTTCAGTGGAGTGCGAACAACATCATTTCCTTATCCATGAAAGTAAAGACGTAAAGAGCAAAAGAAAACTAAAGAGAAAGTAAAGAGGCCGAACAGAGGAGGCTCTTTCTTTATCCTTGCGATGCAGATGCTCTGTTTAACTGTTTTCTTGCTAGTGAAGCCTTCAGTTTTTTTACTCACAAAGTCTGCCATGTAAATAGCAAAATGTGTAACGCAACTGACTGTTAAAGGGAATGGGAGATATAGATCGTTAAAATAGAGCCCAAAGATAGCTTGTGTTATCATTTTATCTGTCATCATTTGTGCATACTTCATTATATATCATTCTTATGTGTTAATGTTAACAAACAGCAACACACGATGAAAGGTATCATCACCATCTGTGACAGTGTTGTGCAGAATTTCTATTTTAAAAACTTAGCTATTTTCCATTTTTATGAGCATCCCGACAAAACAACACCATAAACTGCTATGACAGTTATCTCCTCAGGGACAGATTAGGTCCTTTATTCAATGTTAAATGTAAGTTTGAACTCCATTTTACATTACATTTATTGCATACTACTGAAAGCAGCAGCAGATATTTTATCTCAGATCTTGAAAATTAAATAACTAGCAAGACAGCCAACAGCTAGACAGCCAAATTGCTTGTCGCCGGGATCTTGACGCGTCACATGTAGTTAGGACACGGTGTAAGAATGTCTAATTCTATTGTTATGCAATTGCTGTACCTGAAAGTACGTATAACTGTGAGATATGAGAAAAGTTGCTTCATTATAGTGGTTTGTGTAAGAGGTGTGAAGGGTTCAGCTCTCAGGTACCTGCACGCTACACATGAGTCAGAACACAGACCCACGCAAGGACAAGAAAACCTCACACCACTGCCACACAACATCTGTGCATGTGGGTGTGTGTGCGTGCACTCACATGTGTGCTGTTGTGTGAGGATGTAATTTTTTTTTGTAATTTTTTTTTTCACAGAAGACACTGACTGATCTCTTTTCAGAAATAATTGACAGATCTGAGCATTACGTGTATTCGCACCTGCTTTCACTGTACAGAAATTTCTACTAAAGGCTACACTGTAGTGGCCCTACACACACTGTATACACTGTCCTACAGGCAATATAATATGCTGTATTCACGCTACATTGGAAAGATGGTTTTTATGAGTCGGATGCACATTAACATCAATAAAAATTCATAATTAGAAGTGGGAAACCATAAAATGGACAGTTCACCCAGAAATTAAATCTCTGTCATTATTTATTCACCCTTCACTTGTTCAAAATCAATTTCAGCTTCTTTATTTCACTGAACACAAAATAAGTTATTTTGAAGAATGATGGTTGATATCTGTTTGGTTTGGTTCATTTATTATAAATCAGCTGTTTAATTCTGTGTTAGTCTTGCTTTTTATTTCCTTTTACATTTTGATGACAATAATAATAATAATTTCTTACATTTACATAGCGCTTTTCTGGACACTCAAAGTGATGTACAGATTTTTTTGGGAAAACTCCTCATCCACCTCCAGTGTGCAGCATTCATCTGGATGATGCTACGGCAGCCATACTGCACCAGACCGCACACCACACACCAGCTGATTTGTGGAGAGGGGGCAGAGTGATGAAGCCAATTATGATATGGAAATGGTTAGGAAGCCATCATGGACAGATGCCAGTGGGCAAATTTGGCCAGGATGGCAGGGTTAAACCCCTACTCTTTTCAAAGGACATGCTAGGATTTTTAACGACCACAGAGAGTCCAGACCTTGGTTTAACGTCTCATCCGAAAGACGGAATTATTTTGGTAAAAATGAGTAATTTCTGATTTTTTTCTATAGATATATCATAAGAATTATTGCACTTCCACCTACAACTAAGATCTAAAGAGAGAGAGAGAGAGGGAGAGAGAGAGAGAGAGAGAGAGAGAGAGAGAGAGAGAGAGAGAGAGCAAGTGAGAGACAGAATCATTTACATGCACAAAAAGCTAAATGCCTAATTGTAATTGCACTAATACCAAATTATACTACTGTTCTGTTAAAAACTGAAAAAAAACCTTAAGGTTTACCTAGCATTTTTACTGTCAATTTGTAAATAACGTTATTAATTCGATTTTTAAATACCCAAATACATTCACTTTTTTGTTTTTGTTCAACAAACACTTACAACAACATAGACACAACATTAAATGTTACTAAAGTAAATCATATTTGGATTTTACAATGTATTTTATTTAGGTTATTAGTATTTAATTCTATTAAAGTGGATAGTTAACAAAAATAAACATGGTTGTTCAAAGATTATATCTCAAAGTTCAGAAATATAGTTGGAAAATAATTATGCAACCAAGGTCTGCTGCTTCTCTAAGCTACCAATTATACACTAGAGTGATTACTGCCTACATTTGGAGGACTCTATGCTAGAGTTTTTCTGTAGGTTACACATTATGTGTTTACATATCTTTTGTGAACTTTTGTGAAATCAAACAGTACACTTGCCTTACATTAGCACTAATAACAAACACATCAGACCAAGAAAGAAGAAAGAAACAAATATGTTGTTCATGTTTACATTCATTGTGTTTTAATAGGATTTCCTTGAAGAGCATTTTACACAATATACTGTATGTTTTTTACATGCCTTGCTTTTTCTCAGAACACTGACTTCCTTTGTGGTTTTGATAGCTAGAAGTAAATATCAGAGCGATGAGATTACAGCCACAGTAAATCAAGCCTAAGCCTGACCCGACATTTCATCATCAAAGATGATGCAAACTCTGATTTCAAGCAGGTGTGGATGTCATCTAAACGCCCGCAAGGCAAAGAGTAATACTGCTTCTCATATGCACAGTCACACAGATGCATTATCAGAGCCTTTTCTGGCTGTTTCTCGAGATTACAACTCCAGGTTTGCATGAGTGATTACAATGTTTGCCATGCTTTTCCAAACTATTCCAGGAACTGGCGGAATTTGCAACTCTGTGCAACATCATCTCTATGTCCATTTATAGTGAGGCTCAAGTGTATATACAACCCACATGCGCAAAAAAACAGATAGACCCTTAGAGAAGGAGCTATGGATGCTGATTCGCAGCGACACATCGCGTGTAACAGGCTTCGTCATCATTGCGCTGAGTAATTTGACATTTACCCCCCCCCATAGAACGTAGTGGAAACCATACCTCCAGCTTCAACATGCTGACAATGTATAATATAAAGTATAATTTGACAATGAAAGAATTAGATTAAAGAATAATCATTAAAGAATAAAAGACGTTCTAATAAAGGGATGAGCATATTTGGAATGCAATAAGCCTTTCTTAGTGTCTCATCATCTGAGGAAATTCATATGCACATCTTTGAGATAATTCATGTGTGTGAACAATATATTTGTGTGCATTTAGTCATCCTGAAAATAGAAACTCTTGTTCAGTTAAAAATCACAAATAATGTATCTAAAAAAATCCAAATAACTCAATTTTATATTTTATATTAAATTTACTCAAATTTATATAGGGCATTTATCGTGTGGCCATACACCCAAAGCGCTTCACAATCATGAGGGGGATCTCTCCACACCACCACCAGTGTGCAGCATCCACTTAGATAATGAGATGGCAGCCACAGGACAACGGTGCAAATGTTTCACCACACACCAGCTAGGTAGAGTGGAGAGACAGTGATAGAGCCAATTCGGTGGATGGGGATGATTGGCAGGGCCATGATGCTTAAGGGATTAATAGAGTGAATGTGGCCAGGACACCAGGGTTGCACCCTGTCTCTCAGGGGCAGCTCTGTACAATCGAGGGCCCTAAGAAGAAAATTTTTGGGGCCCTACTATGCTCTGAAAGTAGAATATAGGCATTGCAAACTGACCCAACTGGACAAACTGGTAACAACGGGAAAGCCCTCCATATGGAGGTAAGCAGTCAGCTGGTAAGCCTAAAAAAGAACAGTGCCATACCGCCCGTAGCTTTCGTTTTAAAGACGAAATGCAGCCATACGTACTTCTTGCTACATAATTTGCGTTCTCCAGAAATGTATATAGGGCTGCATTTTCAGAATGAGCCTGTTTCAAAATATTTCATAGACATAAGTCTGGGAATTTTAAAGAAAGGTTTTTAAGTTCATTACAAATATTCTTATTATTTAAATTGACAAAATACTTGACAGATATCCTAGCGCGATCTCACAAGGAAAGCAACTATTTTACATGTTGTAAGAAAAGTTTATACAATTTCATTTGTATGAAAATGTATGGTTTGCTTCCAAACCCAACCTAAACCCAACCTTCATAGGGGCATGAGCAAATTTTACTAAAATGTATGTGAGACCATACAAATTCATTCAAATTAGCCATTAAATAAAATGTAATAAGTTGATAGCAATAACCAATAACTTTTAAGCTACTAGCAAATACATAGTCCAAGAAATGCAAATCTAGATATGATAATTAGAATTAAATAGATACATAGACTTAAATAATAAATATATACTTTTCTAAGTAAAACTAAACGTAAACAAATGCGAACGAATGACTAATTTCATGCTTAAATGTTATAATACAAGAAATCGGCAGCAAACATTTAGATCTCATTGTTTTTCAAATATAACTTACAAACTGTAATTCCATAATTGGTCAACCAATAATTCATTTCAATATAAGGCTTATAATATAAGGTTTTTATTCAATAACAATTGAAACCACATTAAAATAAAGTATTTACAGGATAACAACATGTATGAGTGGTGATGATGGCAAATTTGAAAACTTTTAAAATGAGTGGGCAGACATATTTGCTTTTATTGAAAGCTCCGCTGCTCTGCTCTGTCTGATCTGCATCAAACGCATTTCCACTTGTAAAAAATTCAAATGTTATGAGACATTTTGAAACCCACCATGCAGCTTTTGCAGCTAAGTACTAGCTGAGCGAAAGCCGAAAGAAGGCGTGTGAGGAGCTCCAACATAAACTGCAAACCTTTCACAAATGGCGAATAAGTCGTGTATGCTAAGTACGGCTAATGAACTGTTCGCGGCAGTGCTTAATCTGAGACGGATCTTGCTCCTGGAAATGTCAGATATTTGGGTTTTGCGTTTTGGTATTTATTTTAATTGATCAGGTGTGTCAGATTTCGATACAAAACCAGCATTAACTTGAGCGTGGTGAATACCTGCATGTGTGTGTGTGTGAGTGAGAGAGAGAATGTGAATGAGTCTGAGTGAAAAACAGCTAGCAAAGCTGTGTTCAGCGCTGCTCTGTGCATTCTCCTCAGTTGTAATTTTTAAAACCCATTTTTTTGTACAAAATGTGCATAACCCCTCATGCACGCATCCACACAAAGTCTTGCACATTCTGACCTTCTCCTCTGCATGTGACAGAGCTCCTCGGGCCAGTGCATCTTCCTGAATCCACATTACCACTGTCCACAGCCTGTCACACTGTCCGCAGGCCATCCTTTATTTAGAGTTACATCACAGCTCCACAATCAAGCACACACTATATATACACACTCGACTTACATGCTTGCTTTATTTAACTCCAAACACACAGGCTGGTCATTTCACATACAGCGCTGTAAGGACACAGCGTTTTACATAGGTAACACAAGGAAACACCACCACATGCAAATATTTACACTGCTGTTCAATTATTGCAACCCTAAAATCAAGGTTACATGAATGATTGGTGTTAAGATTCTGAGCCTGTCTGTGTCATCCTCGGTTGTAATCTTTAATATTGAGTTTTCTTTCAAAATGTGCATACCGTACAACATGTGATGCTTTACTTGGATGCAGAAATGCTCTTTACTTGAAAAAAATCTGCAGGTTTTTATAAACAGCAGTCTGGAATTTTAAAGAAAGTTTTTTTAAGTTCATTAAAAATATTCTTATTATTTAAATGGACAAAAGACTTGGGAAAATACTCTAAGGCACTTGACAGATATCCAACCCAGGCTCATTCTGAAAACGTAGCGCTATATACATTTCTGGAGAGCACCAAATACATCACAAAAGCTAAGTTTTTTGCAGTTTCTGTTTTTGCGAATGCACCAGAGGCCGCTGTGTATGCTTTTTGAGATCTCAAATTTCTTTTGAGAAATGTTTTACCTCAAGAAAGTTTTTACCACATTCTCACCCTGTTATTTACTTCTTTATTGATATTTTTTTGGCTTCTGTTTTTGTCTTACCCACTTTCTAAAACCATTCCTCACCAGACTCAAACCCTGTCATTGTGATCAACTTCTCTCTGTGTCTCAAGTCCACGGCAAGCTAAACTGGTAACAGCGGGAAAGCCATCCATATGGAGGTAAGCAGTCAGCTGGTAAGCCTGGAAAAGAACAGTGCCATACCGCCCCGTAGCTTTCGTTTTAAAGACGAAATGCAGCCATACGTACTTCTTGCTACATAATTTGCGATCTCCAGAAATGTATATAGGGCTGCATTTTCAGAATAAGCCTGTTTCAAAATATTTCATAGACATAAGTCTCGGAATTTTAAAGAAAGATTTTTGAGTTCATTACAAATTTTCTTATTATTTAAATTGACAAAAGACTTAAGAAAATATTCTAAAATACTTGACAGATATCCTAGCTCGATCTCACAAGGAAAGCAACTATTTTACATGTTGTAAGAAAAGTTTATACAATTTCATTTGTATGAAAATGTATGGTTTGCTTCCAAACCCAACCTAAACCCAACCTTCATAGGGGCATGAGCAAATTTTACTAAAATGTATGTGAGACCATACAAATTCATTCAAATTAGCCATTAAATAAAATGTAATAAGTTGATAGCAATAACCAATAACTTTTAAGCTACTAGCAAATACATAGTCCAAGAAATGCAAATCTAGATATGATAATTAGATATAAATAGATACATAGACTTAAATAATAAATATATACTTTTCTAAGTAAAACTAAACGTAAACAAATGCAAACGAATGACTAATTTCATGTTTAAACGTTATAATACAAGAAATCGACAGCAAACATTTAGATCTCATTGTTTTTCAAATATAACTTACAAACTGTAATTCCATAATTGGTCAACCAATAATTCATTTCAATATAAGGCTTATAATATAAGGTTTTTATTCAATAACAATTGAAACCACATTAAAATAAAGTATTTACAGGATAATTCCCCTATGGCCTTCCATTTATCATGCTACAATATTTATAAATATATAAATAAAAATATTATTCAGGGTGCACTAATTTGACTTGACCACCAAGCAACACTTTAGCAACCACCTAGTATCAGCAACATGTTAACAAGCACTCAGAACAGCTTAGCAACATTCTGTCAACAACTCAAAACGTCTAGAGTCTTAACACCCAGACGCTTAACAACCTGGCATGGTCAATATTCATCTGAGCTGTAACTATAATGTGGATGAGAATGATCCATTTCCACACAGAGTTTCCACAACTCCAGTCTTCCTGGACTTAAAGAAACAGCATCTCCTGTGGGAATACAGCTTACATGAAGCATTTCTCTTTTTTCAAATCCTCTGCCTCAGCATTTCCAAGAAATCTCTTCTCAAAGCAACCGGTGTCACAGGAAAAACCTGGTTAGTCACAGCGAAGAGGACCACAAATATCTGTTTGAGTTTGAAAGATCCAGGTTGAGCCACCAGGGACCCTCTCCTGAAAAAGCCTCTGTTTATTCGGAGTGATGTGCTTTTACTTTGACTTACTTGTTTGTCTGATGGTTGCTCAGAGTGAGCAGGAAACAGCATGGGGAAGGTAAAACACGGAAACAAAAGCATCTTAAAGGTTCTTCTGTACTTGTGGTAGGAGGGAGGCTGGGCCAAAGTGTAGGGGTTTGAAGTAAAGTGGAAGAAGATCTGTGGCTCTCTGTGGAGTGTTTAATA
>CAIGQZ010001313.1:14013057-14035413 GCA_903798205.1 Danio tinwini
ACACACACACACACACACACACACAAACACACACACACACACACACACACACACACACACAAATATGTATATATTTTGAGAGCATTGGGAGACTGACGTGACTGATATATATTTTTTATAACTTTTTCAAAAACATTTTTTAAAACTATTTGGATGACACAGGAGCTACTAACATGGCAGATGAGACGGCAATTCTTTGTATTCGTTTTGAAAAAGCTTTAAAAGGCTAATAAAATTGGTATAAATGTGTTCAATACGGCGAAATATGCTCAAAGCTACAGTCACAACACTTGCCATTCAGAATAAAGAAGAACAGATCAATTGTGTGAGCTGTCTCTTTAATACTGCATGGTTTCTATGCATGATGCTGCTGATTGGATATTTTTGACACACCCACCAAGCAAGAGAAAATGTATTTCAAACCCTGTTGCCAGGAAACATGTTGTTCAACCTGGAAAACATACTGTAGCAAAAAGTTGTGCACTGGTTTGAGCTTATATGTGCCCAAGATGCGTTATACTCTCTGATTGGCTGGATGTTCTGTACAGCATTATGAGTTATGCAGTTTTGTTCTGCAATAAATCTGCTATTAAACTGTAAAGAAATAATAATAAAAAAAAAAGAATTTGAATTGATGTGAACAGACGCATTCAATAAAAGCAGAGACAATTGATTAACAAGCTCAGAGCTTACAACAGATCTGTTCTTAAAGGTTTATCAGTTAAAAAAAAATCAATTTCCCCATGCAGAAAAAAATGCATGATTTATTTTACCTCTAGAACATAACTGTTGTAATCAATCAGTCAATAAATAATTATTGTGTTAAACAACAATAACACAAATACATTTTTTCAGCACCAAATCAAAATTTTACATAGATTTCTGTAGTATCATGTCACACTGAAGACTATTTCCCTTTTTTCATTAGGGGTCGCCACAGCGGAATGAACCGCCAACTTATGCAGCATATATTTTACACAGCGTATGCCCTTTCAGATGCAACCCAGTATTGGGAAACACCCTACACACTCATTCACACACATACACTATGGCCAATTTAGTTTATTTAATTCACCTATTCACCTTATTCTCTGCGTACGAGCGGGCGCAGCCATTTGAATCGTTTTGGCTCGAGACTTCCGGTCTCAGTCACTTCCATTCATTTTTAGACATTAAAAACAGCTCGTTCTGCTGCTTGATGTTGCAAACTGAGGTTTTCTTATTATATTATTCTATTTTGTCTGTATAGTCATGCAAACACTTGTTTGTAGAGTGAGTAGTTTGACCATTTTCAGCCGTTTATTATTCCTAGTCATTTCTCCCATAGGCGACTGAATCGGAAGTTCTATAACAATCGCAAAAATGAGTGCACTTCCGCATTGAAGAATAAGGTCAATACTGCATGTTTTTGGAACACCCGGAGCACCTGGAGGAAACCCATGCAAACACAGGGAGAACATGCAAACTCCACACAGAAATGCCAACTGACCCAGCCGGGACTCAAACTAGCAATCTTCTTGCTGTGAGTGCTAACTTCTGAGCCACTATGTCGCCCTATATGATGAGTTCAGATACAAAAACCTCTAGGTTTCATCATAATTTTTAAAAAATCTTTTTTCTCTGCTTCCCATGTTTATGTTCAGTTATTTCACTTTAAAGACAATAAAAAGAACCTATTCATTGCCATAAAAGTGAAATTACTGAAGCTGCACACAGAATTCTGAGAAGACAATGCTATTTTTAAAAGAAAACTTCAGATGGCACAGGGACTTCTGCATCAGAGCTCTTCATATAGACATTTCTAAAATGCAAAAGTCAGACTTTATGAATATGCATGAACTTCCTGAGCAACAAACAAACTGAGAAGTAAAGTGGAATCAGATATAACCGGTGTGCAGTAGTAGATCCACAACTACAGTAAACGCATTGCAGGGGGGAAAGAGGAGAGCTTTGAAAGAAGAGGGAAACGCTCAATCAATAGGCCCACACAGTATCGATGACCCCTTTGTTCAGCTTCGTCTCTCCCTCAGACCTGCTCTAATTGGCCTCTTCACATTGTTCAAGAGCATCAAGCACAAAGCAGCCCAGTGCATCGAATTACATAGCAAATCTACACCATCCGTGCAAATAAACAATGAATAACAATGAAGAAAACGAATGCTAAACAGATCATAGTCTAATAGTTTATACTAATTCCGGTCCTACAATAGTACAGGCATCAACCAAACTGTAATTGAAACTCAGTCACGGCAGCTTATAAGAGTTGTGAGCTGTAGAGTAGTGCTCAATTACCCCATATGCATTTGTAAAAAAACATAACATGTTTAAGTTTTCAACAAAAAATGGAAGAAACAATAGAAGCATACTGAGACCTGTAAATGCAAACTTTTGAAACCATTCACAAAGTGATCATTTTTGAAAATGATACAGTTATCATCTCAAAAGATGTCCACACATACATGGTTATTTTTTTTAGAAAGTTTTTACCGCTTTCATTATTGAAAAAGTCTCTGTCCACAAGAAAATGCAAAAACGCACAGTGATGAATGTTAAGGGCACACAGAACCAACAGGCGGAGATAATGGCACTTTAGGGGCCAATTACGTTCCAAAAACATGTGGCGCACTTTTTGTTGACAAGAAAAAAAGAAGTGCTGTGCGCTTTTTATGTCACTGGGCAACGACTGAATCAGCTGCCTATTGTGCGCAACTGTTGCTGTTGATATTGGTATAATTTTAATATTAAATAATATTGTTATATTTAAGATTTGTGAAGTCATACAGCTTTGAATAACTCAAATTGAAGTTTTACAAACTAATTTCTAGAAAAGCACGTGATATGACTGACCGTGGCTGGTCTCTCATTTGTAATCAGCAAAAAAACAGTCAGATTGATTCACGTTTACAATAAATAGACCTAATTCGCCCTACTACCTTATCTTCGTTTTGGAAGAACCTCCCTTTACACCCTATCAGGGAGAGCTCTCGAGGACTACCTGATCTCTGACCCCCTTATATGTTTATTGACTAGGCGGGAGCCCTGGGCTCAATTTTCTCTGAGCTCAGAGTTGTCCTCCAGGACAGCATGCTATTAGCGTTAAGCATATCTAAGTGTGAACTCCTTAAACAGTAACCATTAGTCTCTACTCTATCTTCAAAAGTCTCCATAGTCGTCTTGACAACACAAACACTGCTGTCACCTCAACGGAAACCCCGCCTCTGCTTTCATTTGATTGGAAAATGGAAAAGACGCAACTGATATAGCATGCTTTTTCTGCTCAAAGTTGACTTTTTTTCACTTGCAAGCGTATAGTGCACAACAGTAAAAACGTAAGGCACAGCAGGCGGTTAAAACGCGAGGTGTGCAGGGTGCATAAGCAGCACACAAAACACTCTTTACTCGTTAGTAAATCATTCAACAAAGATGCCTCTCAATGCAATAAGCGTGTTCAGTGTGATCGGCCCGTTATGCTGCATTCACACCAAACAGGGAATTAAGTATTTTCGCAAGCAAATTGCATGCAAGTAAATGCAAATGTAAAAACAGAGGCAGATTACCATCCTGCGGTGCGAATGACACAGAATATGTGATGTATTTGCTGCAAACATGAAGCAATTTACCTCATTTCACATACAGTATGTTGTGAACCCAGCCATGTTGGCCAATCAGAAAAGAGAAAACAGCATGCGTGCTGAATTTATAAAGGAAAAAACTTTGGGTGTAGTGTCACAACCACACAGAGTTTTGGAAAATCTTCACCCTGGCTAGAGTTTATAGAAAGTTTTGATTTCTGTCACCCAATACTCTGTTTTTGTGTGGACAAACAGCAAAACTGTGCAGAAAAAAAGTGCGGTTTTGAAAATACCTGTGTTCATATGGACAGGGCGAAAACATTGCTGTCAATTCACATGCATATTGCTGTACATGTTTAGTCTATAGGCATGTTTGAGTACTTGACAACTAAAATAGCAATTCTGGACTACAGGACAGCATGTGTGCAGGTGTGCAGTGACATTGCCACCTATTGGCCTGGCATGCAAAATACAGCATTACCATAATTTCTTCCACAAATTCATTATGGTTCCATTATGATTCCATCTTCATTATGGTAAAAAAGGAGATTTTTACATTATATCTGAATTAAATGATAAAATATGACTTTATCAACAATGTAACTTTTCTCAGTGTCTGTTTTTCTCTCTAAACAGTTTAGTTTGACAACTATTTTCTAGAAATGTGCTATTTAGACAATGACTTTTCTCAGAGCATACTACTTTTATGTAGCTTCTTTATTGAGGTCAATGTGTTCACATTGGCCACTGTTAACCTTTGACCCAGTCACTGCTCATTGGCCTCTATAACACACATTATGTGCCTGCAGCGAGCCCCATGAGAAACAATAGCAAAGTCTGTGTCAGCAAGATTACTCACTCAGAACGCAACAAAAGAGTTAGTGTCTGACTTACTGATGACAGTAAAGTCCTGATACAATACTAACACCTCTGTGGACTCACAAACAAGTAGAGAACAAACCTAGCATGTCAGAACTTTTCATTCCAGATAGCATCACCTGATGTTGCTCAAAGTGATGTTCATAACAGTCTGCTACACATCCTAATGTGGAAACGTTGTCATTGAAAAAAACTATTTCAGAAGTGGAACTTGGCATGACTTATTGCTTAATCACATTCAGTTGTTTTTCCCCCAATTAAATGTGATATTAGTCATGCCATGTTCCCCAAAAAACAAACAAACAAAAAACTATCATCTTCTTGCTTGAACTGAAAGAGCAGGTAGGTTGTTTGAGGCTTTATGTGTGTGTGCTGCTTTAAATCCTACCAGGCGGTGTGCAGTTTTTGTCAGCATTAGGCCCAAGCTGCACTTCATCAGTGTAGTTGCTGTCAATGTCGAAGTCCTGCAGCAGCCTGCGACTCTCCCACTTCTCACTGTCTTTAGCTGAGAGACTGGAAATGCCATAACCTGCAGGGAACACCGAAAAAGCAGCACCTTTAATAGTGGATAGATTCATCTACAGCAGAGTTAGTAGTAGTAAATATTTTTCAAACACTTACTACAAGTAAACACTTTATTAAGATATCAAATTAATTACACAGATACAATTAAAACAAACATCTGTAAAAAGTTTTTGGCAACTGTCAAGTAGTCACAGTACAATGCATCGTTTGGGAAAAGAACAATGTAGTGATGAGTGTTTTCCAAAATGTTTGTATTTTTATCGCAGATCTATCGTTTGAACCATGTTAGTTATAACGCAAATCATACGTTATGATGCTCTAAACAGGGTGGAGTAACTACTTCTTTAGAGATCAACCCCCACATTTTTTTTGTGCAAATTATATTGTTTTATATGCACAGAAATCAAATTCAGTTTTGGTAAAAACATGCACTCATTTTCCATATTAATTGAAATATATGTAAACAAAACATATAGGACCTATATATGTTTCCTTTACAAATATTATTGAGAATATTCCATATAAAATCACTAAGCTAATACGTGTTATAATCTCATATATAAATCTTATAACTCATTAATGGTTGTAGGCCTAATTTACAGTAGGCTATTTATTAAGAAATGAAAAAAAAATCCTACTTAATATTAATAATACTAATGATGATAATAATAATAATTATTTTTATTATTATAAAGTCTACTTTTACAATTTGACACGTTCAAACCACTGCAGAAATATTCTAACCAACAGGCCCATGTCATATACAGATACATTTTTTACTTTTTACAGATACATTTTTATTTTTTACTATGCTATATTTTTGTATTCAAAAGCTTTGGAGACGTAACATAAATTCCACTTTTAAATAATAGGTAGCTTTCGTCATAAGCCATGGCTGTGTTCAAAGTGGCATTTATGTTTTCAAAGTGCACTACAAAGGGAGCACAATTGACGATATGTAGATCACTAAAACTGAACTGTAAAAATACTTTGAAAGCAAAATTACACCTAAGAGAGATGACTTTAATGTTTTTTTTTTACATTTCTAAGTTTAAATGTTAGAATGTTCTACATGAATAGGGCACAGGGGCGAAAAACTGGGAATAAAACACAGCCAGGAACTATGCTTCTAACTACAGCTCTTGCGAATGTTCGTTGGAACGACGGATTTGGGATATGCCAAATCAACAAACTATGTTTGTAATGATGCAACTTGTGACCTTAGTTGGCTAACGATAGTTTTCGGAAATGCACCCCAGGTTAAACTTTTTTTTTTTTTTTTAAAGGCTCTTTAATTTTGCATTTAATGGAGATAAATCTGTAATATTTTTATAATATTTTTACAATTTAAATTAATGCTTATTTACTGTGATATTTTAAATATTAAAAAATATATATATTTATTCCTTTGATATGATATCTATATTTATATTGATATTTATTCCTCATTATCAGTATTGCTGCTTAATGATTTTGTTTTTTTTTTGGATTCTAAATAGATAAAAAAAACAAGATTTTTCTAAGCAACTTAATACTGTTTTAATGCTGAATAAATTTGATAAAAAATGTAATAATAAAGAAAAAATGTTAAATTGTAGCAAATAAATTCAAATAAAATGTAAATAATATATTATTGCCAACTTCGTCCCATTGTATTTCTCCATATTGACTATTGTAATGCTTTGTTGGCTGGAGTTCCAAAAGCTACCCTAAGCAAGGTACAAAATTCAGCAGCGAGAATTCTGCCTAGGACCAGTGCAAGAGAGCACATAACTCCTATTTTGAAAAAAAAAAAAAAAACCTGCACTGGTGTCCTGTCAGTTTTCAAATAGATTTAAAAATCCTCCTGCTTGCGTACAAAGCCTTGAATGGTCTAGCACCACAATATTTTTCTGAGCTTTTAATCCCACACATAATTATTATTATTTTTGATTATTATTATAGACAAAGTATAATAGTTTAGTGGAAGTAACCAAGTGATCAAGTCTGATCTAAACATGTTCTCTAGCAAACGTGAACAAACATATTGCAAATGCTGAGTGATATCCATGGTGACCCTGTTACCAAGCCTTTTTCTGGGATACACTTAAACCTACAATTTACAAACACCAAAAGGTGGACTAAGAAAAAAAAGTGTCAGAATTATTTTGTGAACAGAAAATTATTTTCACAGGACAAATACACTACACATACATTTACACAGAACATTCACCTAAAGTTCCTGTTTGGTTCCCAATTGAATATTTTTGGGGAACCAAATAAGAATGTTCTGTAGGTTATTGAATAAAACGTTGCCTGTAGGTTTTTTTCTGCAATTAAAAACCTTCCCATAACATGAAACCGAGTTGTAAAATGTTTTTTGAGAAATTTTTATAAAAAAAATTTTTTTTTTAAAAGTCAAGTTTCTCCAATTACTTAAAGAAGACTTTCCTGGCTAACCAACAGAAAGCATTCAGAAAGATTCTTGGAGCCAAAATTTGTTGGGTAAAATATACTGAAGACCATTGAAGATGCATGGAACTTGAATGTCTAAATATAAAATGCTAACTTTTACCACATACTAATATCATCAACACAGCTGAGTCTCATCATTACAGATCTAACTTGGGCCTTCCGCAAAAGTTGTTTTGGCCAGGTTTGACCAGTCCAGCTCAGTCTTACTGTGTGATATCTCCTATTCGCACTGCATTCACAGGGACACAGTGAGCTGGAATATGTGTTACATACTGTTAAAATCTCACAGGCTCTACTCCTCATTTGTGTTACTGTGAGCAACAGAGGCCCGGAAGTCAGCTGGCAAATATTCATGAGGGCCGTCTGTGGTGCGGGAGCAAGGCCGAGCCGTAATAAAAGTGACATCACGCAGCGAACGTTCCCGCAGCAGAGCCACAGTCCGGGCTTGTCTGGTCTGGGAGGGGGTGATTATTCTGGCAGCACTGTCATCTGGGTCGCTCTGTCCTCAAGCGCCTCTGCCCTTACGCCACTCCGTTCCACCGTCTTCCAGCGCAACTCTTTCCAGAGCGCTGGCCCCCACTTACCGCTCCAGTCGCTATAAATAAAACCTCTATATTTATCAAAAAAAAAAAAACAGCACTCAGGATGGAGCTTCGGGGCTGTGTGGTGCATTATGACGTGACGCATTTTGACATTGTGATGTGATGCGAATGGTGATACAGAACTGGGATCTGGTTGTAAGGAGAGTGTGGGAACACACTGTTCTTCGTCTTTTTTGTCGCTGATATGAAACTTGAGTTTGTCTCATAAACAAAAAGGAAAAAAATAAATATCGGATAGAGGCACTGTCATTCCTGGTAGAAACTGTTTAATAATTCATCGCCCCCTGAGATGTCAAAAGAATCATGTAGTGAAGTGAAGGAAGTTGTGACACTTTTGGCAAAATATGACACCTTAGTGTCTTCCTCATAGTAAAGAGACAGCAGCGATCTGTCCAGGACACGAGAGACAAGAAAAAGCACAAAAACCTTTCACTGAGAATAAATTGTGCCGCTTATTTCAATGTGGTGCCTCTGTTGTTTTAGCATAAGGTTCACTAAAGGATTTATGTAAATTAGGTAGCAGTGCAAATGTGCTCACAAAATCTATGCTGAATGTAATTTTAACACCACAATTCTGAATTTTGCAGGCTAGTTTTGAGTGTTTGGTTGCTGAGGATGCAGAATCATTTAAGCCAAAAGTCTCTTTGGCACTATTTATGCCTGGTATTAAGATGCATTTAATTTGATCTGATATCAAGTGGACAAGGGAGACACATAACTCTTAACTATGACTGGCATTTGTCTTACTTTGACCACTTTCTTTTAAAGGAAGGTCCATATGTGGGTGTATGTTTTGGCTTTTTTCCAATCTTTCAGTCTAATATTGCAAAATAGGCTTGAATGGGTGGCACGGTGGCTCAGTGGTAAGCACTGTCGCCTCACAGCAAGAAGGTCGCTGCTTCGAGTCTGCATGTTCTCCCCGTGTTCGCGTGGGTTTCCTCCGGGTGCTCAGGTTTCCCACACAGTCCAAAGACATGCGGTATAGCTGAATTGAATAAGCTAAATTGGTCGTAGTGCATGAGTGTGTGTGTAAATGTGAGTGTATGGGTGTTTCCCAATAATGGGTTGCAACTGGAAGGGCATGGGCTGCATTAAACATATGCTAAATAAGTTGCCAGTTCTGTGGCATAAATAAGTAATAGAAGGGTTACTAATCCTAATAAATAAGGGACCAAGCTGAAGGAAAACAAATGAATGAATAAATGTTTTGCATACTGTGTAAATGTACTCAATTTTTGGTAAACATGTTTACAATTAACAATAGTAAAGTAATAGTTACAATACTATAGTAAATATTAAAGCAGAAATATCAATTAAATGCACTATGTTACTTATATTTACCCAGCAAGCATTTTTTTTTTGTTTAAAAAAAATGTCTAATAGACGTCTAAGTATAGTTGTCTTGCCTAAAACCAGGCTAAATTTGGGCTGTCAGTGAAAATCGAATAGACGTCTAGGAATAGCCCAAAACTAGACTAGTCATCAAATAAACAGAAATGAATGCCTACACATATAAAGTCTGTCTAATCTGTCTATTTGACGACTAGTCTAGTTTTGGGCTATTCTTAAACGTCTATTATATTTTCACTGACAGCCCAAGTTTAGCCTTGTTTTAGCCAAGTTGTCTACATTTACATGTCTATAAGACGTCTATTAAACACAAATTTGTTTGCTGGATAGTTTGAGATGTAAGTAAAAATAAATTATTTATTTAATTTCCATTATTTATGATAAGGTCCTAATCCTAGTACAGCATTTACAGTTTTAACATAATTAAACAGCAGTCTACATTTACACCTTAAACTAAAATTTACATTTTTTTATTGAACTCATATAACAAATATTTTAAAACATAATAAAAAAAATAATCTGTCTTTACTAATAAAAAACACTTGTGATCAGATCACTGAAAAAGGCATGTTACCAAACTCTAACATGCCCCCATTTCAGTACATTGTTTATTAAACTAAACGGTTAAAAAATGAAATCTTAAAAATAGATATCTCTGATCTTTCAATATAGTTTCATATCAGGAATAAGGCCAAGGTTAAGGTTAACTTTATTTATATAGCACCTTAAAACAACATGAATGTCGAAATGTTGAAAATAATAAACAATTAGAGAGACAGGACTATATATGCCACAATAAAATTTAAAAACTAAAAAACAAATTCAAGGATCTGTATAGTCAGTGAGTCCTAAAAAAAATTATATAAATAGGCCAAAGAGAAAAGGTAGGTTTTGACACATTTTTTTAAAAACACTAAATATAGATAAAGCTCTTGTAAAGGTAATGTGTTCCAAAGTTTTGGAGCATAGACTAAGAAAGCTCTGTCTCGCGAGATTTAGAAACAATTAGTTGTTAAGTCTTCAAAACAAAAAGTTTTTAACCATTTAGTTTAATAAGCAATGTACTTAAATAAGGGCAAATTACAATAAAATGATGTCATAAATTTATCCAAATGCTGAAATGTATAAAGATGAATAACACATTTAAAGTATGCTCTTCACCATCATTTGGTTAACAACTGCTTGCACGATCATTTGAAAATTATCATCTCTATTCAATAAATTCCAGTTTACCTCCCACTTTCTGCGGGTAATAATAGCAATGCTAATTTTAGAAAGCTAACAGAATTGTGCGAATAAGGTGCAGACAAGAAATAAACTGTTACATTTTTAGCACGCTTTAATTAAGCACATTTAGAACATATTGATAGCTAGTGAATGAAGCGTGAGCTGCTTTTGCACTGTTTAGTACATTTGCCGCCAGTCTTTATTTCTCACTCTCCTGGGTTAAAACGCAACACAGTGGCAAATTAATTAACAATGCCTGTTTCATCCTCAAACACATGTTAGAGAGGAAAGTAGCAGCTCGATTAGAGTGAGCAAAGCTCCGGCTCATTTTGCCAGCTTCATTGGAAATATTGTGTTTTATCTCTGACACGCTGTACAGAAATGGCATTACCTGTGCAGTGAGCCAGAATGCACACTAAAGGGGAGGCAGGAAGTTACTATGGAGATGTGACGTAACCGCAGAGGAGAACAGTGACGAAATCACGCTCAGATGAACTCGGTTAATCGCACATGGGAAACACAAGAATCAGTGCACGTGCAGGGAATAAAAAACAAAATTGGGCATGACATAAAGGAGTCAAAACCTTTTACTTTACAAAAGAGCATTGCTTTTGCTATAAGAGAGTGCACTTGGGCATCACTGGATGCGAGTAACTCTCATAAATTTTTTGAGATACTCTGCAGACGTATTTAGGCACTTCTAAGTAATGAATGTGAAAGTCTCAGCATGCAGCTGCACCAGACAGCCCAAGGCACCTCCGTGAGAAACCCCATTAAAGAGACCGTCGCTCACTCAGATTGAAAATACTCGCTTGGTGATGGATTATTATGTCCTAGTGGTGTATAAAAATGAGTATTGCATAACAATCAAGGTCTTTTCATCCAACTTTGGGTCATTTGAGATTCTTAGATAACAATTTTTTTATTATTTATATAATGACAAAGAAAAGCACACAATGAATCAAAGTTCGTCACAACTAGCATTTTCTTTAAAAGATGGATGATGTCAAATACACACATATAAACAACAGTCATGGTTAAACACAACCGTAAAATAATGCTTTAATCATTTAACAACATAAGATGTAACACAGATGTACACAACTAAAATAAATAGAAAAGCTAAGAAGCAACAATTATTGAAATAAAAAAGCAGGTAGCTCTGGGCATGAAACACACATACAGAAAAACAGTGTAAAACAGTAAAAGTATATTATTTTAAGTTAATGTAAAACACTTTTGTTTCAAATAAATTCCTTCCCATAAAATAAATTTACACTAGATTTAATTAACTATTATTAACTATTATTATTACTATTATTAACTATTATATTAACTATTAGTATTAATAAATTATTAATTAATTTACACCAAAAAATTAAATAGCTCAAATGGAATTCACAATCCAATAACTCAGCTTTGTCATCACATAAATGTTAAATGTTAAAATAGGCCTACATTTTTAATTACACACACACACACACACACACACACACACAGCAAAGTTGAGTTATTTGATTATGAAATCCATTTAAGCTGCTGTAAAATCATTAAAATGTGGTTTAAATGTAGATTTTTTGAGAAAGTATTTGTTTGAAACAAAAGCATTGTGTGTGTGTGTGTGTGTGTGTGTGTGTGTGTGTGTGTGTGTAGACTTGAAAATATAGCTATATATATATATATATATATATATACACTTTATTAGGTACACCTTACTAGTACTGGGTTGGACCCCCTTTTGCCTTAAGAACTGTCATAATCCTCCGTGGCATAGATTGAACAAGGTACTGGAAATATTCCTTAGAGATTTTGGTGTGCCTTTCTATCAACTGGAACCTGGCCATTCTCCTCTGACCTCTGGCATCAACAAGGCATTTGCGCCCACAGAACTGCTGCTCACTGGATATTTTTCAGAGCATTCTCTGTACACCCTATATATGGTTGTGCGTGAAAATCCCAGTAGATCAGCAGTTTCTGAAATACTCAGACCAGCCTGTCTAGCACCAACAGCCATGCCATGTTCAAAGTCCCTTAAATCACCTATCTTCCCTATACTGATGCTTAGTTTGAACTGCAGCAGATTGTCTTGATCATGTATACATGCCTAAATGCATTGAGTTGCTGCCATGTGATTGGCTGATTAGAAATTTGCATTAACAAGCAGTTGGACAGGTGTAACTATTAAAGTGGCTGGTGAGTGTATATATAGATATATAGAGTATATATAGACTAAAAAGAAAATATTTCCACGTTTTCACGTAGATGTACTGTACAAGC
The DNA here is from genome assembly GCA_903798205.1 of Danio tinwini. Taxonomy (NCBI): domain Eukaryota; kingdom Metazoa; phylum Chordata; class Actinopteri; order Cypriniformes; family Danionidae; genus Danio; species Danio tinwini. The sequence goes on from CAIGQZ010001313.1 coordinate 14,025,944, forward strand.
AAGATTTAATGGTAAATAAAAAAACAAGTTTCTATGTAAATGTACATGCACGATTCAATGGTAAATTTTTCAAAAAGCTACTTTTGTATAAAATACAAAATATACGGTCTTACATAACCAGTTCTTCATCTCTCTTTGTTATATCTACAAAGACTACACGATGCATGTCATGAAGCAAAAAGCCTCTAGCATGATGTTAAATGTCCAGGCAGACCCTAGAAATAAGCATGCCCTAAATGCTCAGTGCTTTACAACAAAATAGCATAAAGAATTCAGCTGAAACACAAGGATGCATTATAGGACCCCACTCTACAGAGAAAAAGCCGTAGGTGCTTGTCCTGATGTTCAAGTGATTTCACACAGAACAAACATGACTAAGACGGATTATGCAACTTTACCCTTTTTTACTGCAGTGCTATTTCAGGAAGATACTAAGTTGACCTGAGTGGCATCAGATTACAAAAGAAACTATAAATTTATGGAAAAGTATCATACATTTAGTATCCTTGATGTCGGTGGATGCACGTCACTCAACAACAGTGCTCATTAAAGATTTACTTAAATATGATACTGTAACTGACAGTATCATTGAAGTATTGAATAATAAGGCCTCTTGGTGCATATTCCCAAAAGAGAGTCAAAGGACATAACAATCATTAATCCCATAAGTCCTCCATTAGTTATTTGCCACATAACAAACCTATTTACCTATATTCAACACACTAATTTAGGGCCACTTAATTCATGTTTCCTAATCAAGTTGTTGACCAAAAGAGACCACCTATTCCATTGGTCTAGAGGCATTGTTTATTTTTTGTTTTATTTTATTTTTTAAAGAAACTTTTGGTGAAATAAGCTCAAGATATTTGATATTAGTAGTTAATCAGTGATTTTTGAGAAAAAAAAAAGTAAAACAATATCGGAAACCATTAAAAAAATAATTCTCTGCTTTCTGTTAGATGTGTGTGTCATGAATGGTCTACCTATTAACAATGCCATCGTCATGCCAAAACCTCTCAAAAAACTCAAAACCAAAACATGACAATGTCAAGAGAACACAAACTGAAAATGTCTTGAAATATAACACCTGAACATTGTCTTTAGGTTTATTATGTGCAGTGTACTGTAGGCAAAATGATTCCCCTCTGTTGAATTATTAGAAAATAGTGCACAGCCAAGTTCACAACCATTGTCAATTATTCCTTATTTAACACCTTCTCCCTCAAAGGTTCTTAAGTTTTTTTTCCATTAGTTTCAGGAGTTGGAATCAGTAGACCTGGCTGCTGAACTGCATGTAACGGATGTAGGGTTGTCACGATACTACAAATTGGTACCAATCAATACAGAAATTTTTTAAACATCCATTTCCCGCTAACATTTGAGCGCATTCTTAAACCTTTTTTTTTTTTTGCCATTGGGTTCATGTCCTTAACAGAAATGAGTGTGGTTGGTCGTGAAGGTCATCAGTTCACCAAACTCACCACCGTTTACTGAGTGTAACCACAGATACAGGGACACTGGAGCATTTCAAAGTCATGTCAATCAGCTGGTTTATTTATTAGCTGACATACGAGCAATCATTGTTTTCCAAATGTCAGTATCGATTGGTAAGGAATTCCAGTATGGTACAACCCTAAACTGATGTATCGAACATGTTCCATACTAGTTAAATACATATGATATTTTAATACCGCATGTTCATCCCTGTAAAGCATTATAAGCATTGTATAAAATGTCACACTATGACTTGACTCAAGTAAACAAAACAGGGCCCAAAACGGAACACTGGAGCACATTGTATGTATACACAGCAGGTGAGGAGATGAAGTTTTCAACAACAGCTATTGCAAAAATATATATTTAGAACTTTTAAATAAGCTTTCAATTGATCCTTGGCCAATGAGAGTTATAGAGGAATTCAGAACTTTTGCCATCAGTCTTGGCTAAGCAAGAAAAAAGTGACACAAACATCTTGTTTGCCCTACAAAATTATGCCATTATTGTAGCCCTTTAAACCTTTAAGTGTTAAATATTTGTGTCACTAATAACACCAAACCAAACTGCAGACAAAACTATTAACAATTTGGTAACACTTTAGTTTACAATTTATGCTATGAACTACTGGGTTATTACCTGCCTATTATTAAAACATTAATAATTGTTTTTAGTTATAAAGCATGATATTATTCTGCATCCCTAATCCAACCCAAAACTTAAACACCACTTTTACCTTACTAACTATTAATAAACAGTTAATTAGTAGTTTATTAAGCTAATAGTGTTAGTTAATGGCTTGTTAATACTGTGAAGTGTGACAAACTAAAGTGTTACCAACAATTTTTGTTCAAACAGGTTACTTTATCCAAAACACACACCAGTGGCTGATCAACAAACAGACTGTAAATTTAATTTGCTGCCACTAGTGGCACAGAAATCACATGCTTAATTTTAATGGTAGATATATCAAAATAAACTATTTAGCATAAAATCGATTTTCATCACACATGAAGCCTGTCACAAACAGTGTTGTTTCTATGAAGAGAGCTTGCAGATGCTTGTGCTATATACTTTAAACACTGTCAAAGAGAAAATAGATTGCTCTCTCCAGCCACATCTGCAGCACATCACCTGAGGACCCATCCCACAGAAGACTGTCCCAGATAGCAGCTGTTGCAAAGAGGAACTACCCGGGAAATTCTATCCTATAGATTCAGACTGCCCTTACACATCCGACCCCATACTGTCAGAATAGATAAATATAACACTGCATACTTCCACTCTGCCAAAAGCGTAATTACCTAGTTTATCTTCATTAGGTGAAAACTTGAATATGGGACAGTACTAGTCAAACAAAGTTAGGGAAAAAGGAGAGGTACAAACAAATCCGAAGAGAGGAGGATGGTAAAATTTAAGGCTCTGTGGAAACACATCAGTGACGCAACTAAAGACAAACATCTGCTTGGATTAGAGGAAGATGTTTCACATTAGGGAACAAGAGCCTTCAAGGGACAGCGAGGGAGTAAGCAAATTCAGAGAGAAACAAAGAGTTAAATAAATAAATAAATAAATAATAGTAATATAAATTAAAGTGGTGTTTTGACTTAATCAACCAATTGAATTTAACTGAATTAATATATATATATATGTTATCTTTAATACAGTATACGTAAAAACGCTGTTATTATTAAAAAAATTTTTGCATAATTTTAAATAAGGATGTACTAATAAAAAAATAAAATCTGAATCTGATAAAAATAAGGATAATAAAGATATAATAATATACAATACAATATTAAATTATTAATATCATTATTTGTATTTAACTATTTTTAGAAAGAAAACTGCTACATAAAATACTCATTTGTTTACAATTGTTATTTTTAAACTTTATTTATTTAAGCTCACATTTAATTTGATTACATTTTAAAAGATAACCTAATTTTCAGTGTTGGGCAGGAGCATCGCTACAAGTAGTGATGCTACTAACTTAACTACATTTCTCAGTAGCGTGGCGGTAGCGTCGCTACTTTTTAAAGAAATAGCTTTTTAGTTGTCAAACTATTTTTTATAGTCATGTAGCGCAGTAGCGTCCACACAAGCTACATTTGTCGATCGTGGATCAATAAGTAACGGCACCAGACATTTACAGAGCTAATTAGGCTAACACAAGGATAAATTTGCTCGATGGAAAGATGACTGAGGGAGAGAAGTTTTATATACAATATATAGTTTACTGTAGTAAAGGCTAAAGTATACTATGGTAATTACTATTAGTTCATGATCGTTACTAATGATACTACATTATGTAGAGTAATTCATTAATATAGAGTTGTAAATATACAATACAATATAATGCTTATTCCAAAATATTTTCCTTTACTATAAATTACTATAGTATTTTAAATGTGTAACACCTGGTTTTATTGGATTTTTTTGTTTTTGCTGTTATACTATAATTTGTTTCTGTTTAGTACAGCATATTATTTGTAGTAAATAATTGATCTGAACAATTCTGCCTCATATGCTTGACAGCTTTATTGGTCTCTAAGATAAGATTGACTTGGACTAAAGTTGCTACATCTTAACTAGAGTAGCTAATAGCTTAGCTCACTACATTTTTCATGTAGCTTGTCCAACACTGTCAATTTTTGTTTTATAAATTAATTTTATAACCAACGTTTTTGAAAATAAATGAGCAACTATTATTTGACAACATAATGTTCTTTTTATGCAATCTTACCAGAAAAAAAAATATTTTTTGCTAGAATGTTAAAAATATCACAATGCAGACTTCTGGTCATAGCAACAGCACTGCCTCAAACAGAGAATCAATACATAAACTCCATATAAATATTATCATTTTTGATGGCAGTTTGGCAAAAAGTCTATGGATCACTGTGAGCTTGTCAGATAATCGTACAGTGTAGTTAATGATCAGACTATCAGGTAAATTATTAAAGAACAATCAAGAGTGAATGTATGGTGGTTATATATAAAGTCAGTGATTGGGTATCAGTAATGGGTCATTTATGGATGTGACAGGCCATTAATAGTCTCATTAGTGACTGCTGGTGGTGTGACTCCTGCTGTTCAAGTTCAAGAGCTGGACAAGAGCTGGACAAGAGCCTCATCTAAACCAATCAGGCTTCAAAGGACTTCAGGGTCAGTCATGGAGCTTTGAGGCTCTGGGTAAATCAGATGCTTTCTGGAATGACACTTAGTGTAATATCTCCCCAACCTTTTTATATATTTAGTTTCAGAGTAGAATTTTATCTAGCCATCTGATATATTTTATAGAACATTCACAGATGCAAACCAGAGTAGCAAATTTATGTCAAATGATTGTTGTTGCTGTTTTTACAATTAACAGTTTGTATATTGTCAATTTGATATATTTAGTTAATATTTGTTTTTGTTCTTATCAAATGGGGGAAAGCTTTAAATAAATGCAGCAATATATTGTAGCTTAGCAGAGATCACAAATGTTTAATGAATGTGTAAATATCTGCTGTACACTTCTCAACAAAATTGTCACAGAATGAAGCATAAAGAAAGTCGTTTGGATTTGCATTTCAATTCTTGATTTACTTTTAAAGAGCCCCTATTATACATAAAAAATGGTCATATTTCGGTTTTATGGGTCTCCAACAACAGGCTGATATGCATGCAAGGTCAAAAAACACTTTCATGGTCTTTTAATATGCATTTTTTTTACCTAATTATCCCAGCGACTGCCATATGAATCGTTCTGCGATTCATTTGTTCCCAAACCCCTCCTTAGTGCGAGGCTAATCTGTGCTGATTGGACAGATGACAGCCTGTTGCCATTGGTCAACAGCGTTCAGCGCGAGCCAGTATAATGCCCAGCGCGGTTTATCAAGCCCCCGGATTGCCAACATTGGTATAGGATGCGATTGCAGTGGACGCCCGAAGCATGCTTCATAGTAAACTTACTAACACCACAGTAAACAGTACCCGGTTCTCAACAGTGTTATTCAGACACCTCACCCCCAAAAGCAGTGCAGTTAAACACTACAAACGCATTTAAATGCAGCACGCATCACGTTTTCAACGTGGCATTAGACGCGATATAGGAATATAGAGTCAACCTGATACAGTGCAAGCGGTTACAAGTAACAACACAATTAAATACATACTTTACAAGCTAGAGAAAACAAGGAGGCAGCTATTTACTTACACTTATGAAATGTGTCATGGGTCAGGTCTGATTTCATTAATCATCTTTCATTTTGCAGCTTTTCTCCCTTCTCAGCTGTAGATCATTTCTATTTGCAATCATTGCTGTGGCACCTCTTGCGTGAAATGTTATGTTCTCAGGGCTTACCTGTACTCTGCTTTGCTCAACCAGTGCTGTCCACCAGCCCGAAGTGCAGAGTGCCTTTGCTTGACATGCACCTAATAATTTGTCCTTATTTTGCACTCGTTACACCAAATTTTGTGAAGTGTTGCAGAGTGCACTCGTTATTTTGCACTCGTTACACCAAATTTTTCAAAAAGTTTTTTTTTTTGTTTGGCTTCAACTACCACAGCATACATACTCTCACATGAATGCGCTGGAATGAACTATTCAATACTAGTATATATAAAATCCCTTGTATTTTACACAGACATTTTTTATGTTCTTTAAATGCAAACAGCTTAGTGCCCTTGGGTGCCCAATGTGCGCTGTCAATCACGTGACAGTATGTGCGCTGTCAATCACGTGACAGTATGTATGCTGTTTGCCTGTCTTGGGAGCAAGTTCAAGCCACATAATTTGGTGTAACAAAATGGAGGACGAAACTAATCCATGAGCTGTGTACTGAAAGTTCATTGTAAGCGTGTAGATTGCTAAAGCACTTCTTTCCCTCACACTTCCAATAATATCCAGGTAAGCACAGAGTCTTCATGACTCATGACTTCAGGATCTGTTTGTCTTTGCTGCTGTGTTAGTGGGCGGGCCGCAGGTTTAAATTTTGTGGGTCTGCGCGTGCAACCATTATGTTTCGTATTGACGTCACGCCGAAACGGCTAAAGACTCGTTATCAAGACAATTCATTTAAACCACTATGAGTCGACTCTTTTTAGAATAGTTTTAAAAACTGTCCACTTTTAGATTTAAGCTTTAGCTGGATATTTCACTTCACTTAGAGCTGTGTTACACACTACATGGAAGATCATTTTCAAAAACCCATAATAGGGCTCTTTAAATATTGTGAAAATAGTAAAACCTAACTACAAGACAAGACCACATTTTTAGAGTTAACACATCAGTGTGTCTTTGCTACAATTTGGGTTTAACTTTTAATTTTATCAGACATAATAATCACTGGGCTATGCAGTGGAGCAGTAGGTAGTGCTGTCGCCTCACAGCAAAAAGGTCGCTGGTTCGAGGCTCGGCTGGGTCGGTTGGCTTTTCTGTGTGGAGTTTGCATGTTCTCCCTGCATTCGCGTGGGTTTCCCCCACAGTCCAAAGACAGGTGAATTGGGTAGGCTAAATTGTCCGTAGTGTATGAGTGTGAGTGAGTGTGTATGGAAGTTTCCCGGAGATGGGTTGCGGCTGGAAGGGCATCCGCTGTGTAAAACATGTGCTGAATAAGTTGGCGGTTCATTCCACTGTGGTGACCCCAGATTAATAAAGAGACTAAGCCGAAAAGAAAATGAATTAATGAATAATAATCACTTAATCAATAAGGATAAACTGAAGTTTCCTATCTATTCCCAATAGTAAGAGAGCCAAACTCCATAGGATAAACAGCGGATTATCATAATAACATTATCATATTTATAACAACCATAATAATAATATTAACTTTAATTCCTGCTATTTAATATATTTCAGGTGCCATATTTTTAAGCCTTGACAAGTATTTACAAGCTTCACACGGTGTCCAGATGTGGTTTTGGTTTGTTCGTTCACACAATTTGTGTCTCCTCTTAAATATTTAGGACCGAAGGTTGTCTAAATTAGACAATATATTTTGTGACTTTTCTTTTAGAAATATATCAAAACGTTTTTTTTTTATTATTAATAATAATATGCATTGCTATGAATCTAATTTGGACAATTTATCTCTGTATTTTTATTTTGGTTCCAGATTTTCCAACAGTTCTATTTCAGCCAAACATTGTACTATCCTAACCTACATCAACAAAAAGCATTCCACTTTCAGATAAAATCCTAATTTCCAAAAAAAATTATCCCTGGTTTTGAGGTCCAAAGTCACATATTTTACTGTGTTTTTTTTGTACAAAGTAGTGTTTGACGTGCCACACAAAACTTAATTAAATCTTGGTCTACAAAATGTGTCTTAAATGGCACTAGAGCACAAAATCTCATCCTACTGTACAACACAGCTGTATTATTCTGTGTTTTATCCACCTTCTTACATTGTTCTTTAGGGCTGATAGCCCATGAATGCACTTTAGGGTAAGTTTACATCACATAAATGTACTAAAATAATACCATTTTGATTACAGAAACAACAGTATCAAAAAGATCCTTGTTCACAAGGATTTACAAAAACAAGTAGAAATGTGTTTACCATTTACTGTTACATTCAGACGATCTTTTAGCTTAGCTTAGCATAATTCATTGAATACGATTAGACCATTAGCATCTCACTCAATACATTTTCCTATCTGTAAATCTTGACACTTAGTTACATACACACTGTATACTAAGACCCAAAGTTCCAGCAGCAAAGTTCCAGACAAAGCAATTTTTATATTTTTTTATTGGCTTTACACAATGTAGAGAACATAAGAGTAAAGCTTAACATAGAAAAATTACCAAACTCTTTTTAAAGCAAGATCCTAACAGAAGAGAATCAGCACTAAAATCACTTTACTCATTTTCAAAGTTCAGCAGTTGCGTAATAGAACTACCAGACTCCATAAGCAGTTTTCTGTTTTTAGCTGAAAATAGTGTGAATGCCCCTAAGTTCCTCTTGAGATGACAGCAAACACCACTATCTCCACCAGTCTAGAAATCCCTCATTCTCAGCAGGTTACACTAAACTAACATACCACCTTCAAATATGTTTCACCTGCGGCTTTATGTAATCAGACAGAATATCAAACAAGGGCTTATATAAATTCAAAGCAGTCAAAAGATTAAAAGCTTAGAACTCATTATTCTTTCATAGTGGATTTTAATATTTTAAGCATATTTGTCTTTTTTTATCAATGCAGAAACGCTTATTTGAATGAAAGGTAATCCTGTGTGAGAAGTAATGAGCTACCTTCTCTCATAATTTGCACTGCACTGCATGACAGTCAGCACACGCTTGATCTAAATCAGACAATTAAAAAAATAATCAGTTCTTCTCCTCTTAGCGCAGGTGAAGGGCTATCTGAATGTGCTAGCACTCACAGCGTGTAATCGGCTTCTGTGCTAATCGCTGACGGTGTAGTGGTATTAGCTATTTGAAATGTGCTGTATCATCATTCAGAACACTTAAAACTCAAGTTACAGCAAATATTTGTTGACATAAGTCACTCACCTACTTATTTTTAAACTGCCTATTTTCTTTAAACCCAAATGCTGGGTGCACCATAAGCTTGTTTTTGTCATGGGATGAATATGTGTAATTAAATAAATGTGATTGCAATTTTTTTATCTGTTAATTTTAATCATAAAATGATGACTCCCAGTGCCAGTTCATGAACTCCTCTGGGAAATTAATGAATCATTTGTGACCCTGGGCAACAAAACCAGTCATAAGTGTAAATTTTTTTGGAAATCAAGATTTATTCATCACTTGGAAGTGGGAAGCTTTCCATTGATTTATAGTTTGTTAGGATAGAACAATATATATCAACAATTAAAAAATCTAAAATAGTTCAAAAATAAAAATCCTGAGGGAATCACTTTTAAACGTGTCCAAATGAAGTGCTTAGCAATACAATTACAAATAAAATGTTAGTTATTTTTTATATTATAAATATATACATACAGTATATATATA
>CAIGQZ010001313.1:14040413-14055406 GCA_903798205.1 Danio tinwini
ACTTAATATTTGATTTCTGGCATAAAAGAAAAAATGTATAATTCTGACCCATCCAATGTATTTTAGGGAATTTCTGTAAATATATATGCAACTTAAAACTTTCCAGTTTTTGTCATCCAGGGTCAAGTTTTTAAAATAAAACAATTAAAAAAACATGCTAATTTCAGACAGAAGCAGACAGAAAGGCATACAATCTGCATTCATATCATGATTACTTTCATATGATGAAAGTGACTTAATATGAGGTAAACAAAATAAAAATTGAAATTAGACTGTAGATCAAATAGTAAAAATAAAGTACCACATCACCTGCTAAACGATAACAACAGGTATTGTAAGTAGTGTTGGGGAAGTTACTTTTGAAAATAATGCATTACAATATTGAGTTACTCCCTAAAAAAGTAAGTAGTTGCATTACTTTTTATGGTAAGTAATGCGTTACTTTTGAGTTACTTTTTATTACCTGGGTGAGGCTTGATCTCTTTCAGAACTTGCTTTCTTTTTTTGATAGAGGAACTCTGCAATTAACAACACACTGTATAACCTTCATTTACCTTTAAAATGTTTTTACACATTTGAACATAAAATTATATTTTAGGATAATGCTATCTTCCTGACCGCAGAGCTACACATACCGTATAAACAGATTAATCAAAGTTTAAAGCATTGTGCTTGCTACTTTTGTACTTTTTGTCTGAAGTAAAACCACTGTCCATTAAGACAAACCTCTTTTCCTTTTCCTCAACGCATTCAAAATAATGAACATTCTCTCAGTGACTGCATGATTCATTATGACTAATTTAATTTTAATTCAGCAATGTATTTTTAAAAAGCTAATTAATTCAATTAAAAAATTACTTTTGTTATGTTTTCAAAAATATAAATAAATATTAATCAGATTAAAAATCTCTTTTAGAAGAGCGTGCTGGCCAAGATTAAGCAGTATACATGTCACATGGGTCTAATAGTCAACAAACAAAAAACTATTAATAGTTAACATGAATCACACATTGACAAACAAACTATTCAAAGCATCTACAAGCCTGTGTTTTTAATTTCTAAATCATTTGTACTCTTTTTAAAAGCATTTAGTGAAATAAATTATTTTAACTGCAACTTTGTTTGTAGGTTATTCCATGCAAAATGTACTGCATATTTAAAAGCCTCATTCAAAATCTCGGTTCGCACTTCAGGAACAGACAGTAAATAAATATACTGTGACCGAAGGCCAAAAGTAATATTATTACATTACATAACTCACACTACTTGTAATGCGTTACCCCCAACACTGGTTGTAACAACTCCACCAACATAAATCTACTAACTCCACTGTGTGGTTTGTTTGTTGAACAAACTGACAGCAATACATAATATTAGCAAACTGGTCAGATTATCTTTTTTTTTTACTTTCCATTATGGGAAAACAATTTAATTGTTTAATATAAACTCACACTTGTGATTAAAAAAATCCTTAAAACAATATACATTTCTAAAATGTTTTATGAATAATTGCAAAACGATATGCAAAAAGAGCATCATCATATCATATCCAGCTGTATGTTTGCCAACGTTTTTTTTAGCAATCTGTTGTCTGACACCATGTTAGACAAACTCAAAACAGAAAACTTTTATAGCAACTGAGCTTTAGTTAAAACACACCAATGTCAATCAAAAAGAGTTACTTAAACAACTGTTCAAATGCTTCCCTATTACATACGTGACATGCTCAACAACTACAGAAAAAGAGGAAACATGGGAATGTCTGTTTCTGCAAGCATTATAAAACCGCACACAGTTGATCACATTGAAAATCAGCAACATAACATTTAATACCCGACAAACAGCATGCTAATAAATAAGCAATAACTGTAGAACATTGTCCAGTGTAAAACATTTCTGACAGGTTTGCAACATGCTTGTCCTTGCTACATTACAATGCATAGCTGGTTTTCATCTCGGTATGTCGAAAATATTTCAAACATCTGCGTGCAATCCATCCACTCGCTCACTGGCAGGCCAAAGCCTCTCTAGGAGATGTTCGGTGGTCTGGCGAACTGTACATTGCACATGATTTAACCATTTTGAGCTGTTTCAGCTTTGGCAGACCCCAAAAACAGATGCGGAGCAGGCCATGATCCAATCTTACCGCAGCACAAACGTAAAGAAGGTGGATTGTAGGGGTATCATAAATCACACTTCTAATGAGGACATTTAGATGCTATATATATTTATATATCTTCACACACACACACACACACACACACACACACACACACACACACACATATATATATATATATATATATTTAAAAGGAGAAAAGGTATGTAGGACACCCCCTCCTCTCTGAATCAATGACCTGCGTTACACGTGAGGGCAACATGTGGAGTCGACAGAGAGAAAACCCTTTTTTTTAGCTCTCTCTTTTTTCTTTCTCTCTTCATCCCCTTTTCACCTCGTCATGCGCTCCAGGGCGGCAGCTGCCTCCGTCCTGACTAAATTGTCTTGTGTATTCCAAAATAGATCGCAAGCCTAAAATAAAGCCACTGTATTAATTAGGGACATTCTTTTGGGGGACTCAATACCTTGTCATTAATTACTGAAAAGCTACTGAGACTTTTTCTGACTGGCTATTGAGGAAATTGAGCGAGTGTCTAAATACAATGTGCAAATGTAATATGACACTGAGTATATTTACTTTGCATATAGATGTTATCTTGTGCATGACGGATTGCATTACAAGAATGAAATGAAAACTGGATTTCACATTGATGTGATTTTTATTTTACACATGAAAGGAGATGTCTGGATTTTTGCAAATAAACTGTTTCAGGTATATTAATATATTCATCTTCATAATGCTTAATTAATAAAATTAAATAAAACAAATCAAAATAAAAAGCTTCCTCTGAAATTACTTTCTCTGATTTGTTTTACTAGATATTGCTATTTAATACAAAAAAAGTATGCAAAATAGTAAATTGATAAGTTTAAAATAATGAATTCATATAATTAATCATTAATTAAATTTTTTTTTTGCTGATGTCACACATATCTGATTAATAATGCATTTGGATATTAGTTATCAGATAATGCTTTCTGATACATAACAATGTATAGCATAGCATAACATAAAAAACTAATGTAAAAAAAATGTATAACCTGTAAGTATATAAATATAAAAGGGAAAAACTACGTACATACACAATGTCAGAGAAGTACATAACTGGAAAAAGTGTCTAATAAAATTATTATAGAACAGATCAAACAGAAAACTGAAAAAAAAATTGTTTGTTATCACCTATATATTATAAAAATACATCTCAACCATTTCTCCTACGTCATTATATTAAATTAAGTTTTTTTTTTGACATTTTGTTATATAATGAAATGACATTAATTATTAGTATTATTAAATGATATTAGTTTTTTTTACAGTGTGGATTGCATGTCTAAATACTTACAAAATAACTAGACACAGTACATTTGTAAATAGCAGTTTTCCTTATTTTGTATTTCATGTTTTTCTTTTTTTCCTCATTTATTTATGCTTTTGAAATGCATTATTGGAACCTGATCTTTCTTTCAACAATGTTTAACCTTGAAACGTGACTTTTATTGAAGTAATTTATTGTCTGGGTTGGTGTTGTAATATACTGGGTTATAGACTGGGTCTGGGTGGTGTAATAAACTACCAGTACATTTTTTATTATTTTACTGGCTTATTTGCCTATATATTATTTATTATGCATTATATTATTTGAAACTGTCATTAAAAGTCACTTTGTTAAACTGTAGAGTTGAATTTTCAACATGAAAAGTGGACAGAGAAGAGATCAAGGTGCTATAATGCAATTCAAACCATAAATAAACAAAACTTTCACAAAATGTCAATTTAATTAAATCTTTTTTTACAGTGTACTGTATATAGTTACTTTGTTTTTCTTTTACAAAACATCTAGCGATGGTGTTGATTTAGCTTTTTATCAATTTACCAACTCCTCATAATATATACGAAAAAAATCACAAGACATGTGTGCATTTATGTGTCATGTTAAAAAATAAAAGCAAGCCTGAAAAAATATATTTTAGTCTTCAAAATGTGTCGTGCCTCATCTTTAAGCTTGAAAGATTCGCATTATCGAGCCTCCCGCTGTACATTTAGAGTGCATTGAGATGATTTTTGTAATCAGTGTTTGAACGGGGAGCTTAATTGCCAACTGTGATGTACTGAAAGATGAGCCATTATTTGCTCTTCACACTTGATCAAATGACTGGGTGATTTTTATTCACTGTGAACACGTCTCAGAAATTCTCAGAGAAATGTCAGCCTGTACTGCTAACAGTATATGTAGAGTCGGGCCTCTGCTTTAACGCTTACAGCCGTGTTTCAAACAGAATTGTGAATGATTAGCTGTCAAAGGCATGTAGAATGAGGCCGGTTTGGTGTGCAAGCATCATGGCCTTTGTAGGCGACGGACGGTGAACCACACAACAACATCACTGGATCCATTCATCAGCTCAAGAGAAAGAAAGCTCAAAGACAGAGTAATGGTAACAACAATGGCAAAAGAAAAGATAATAAAGTGCTGATAAATCAAACTCCTTTAGCAGCAGGAGTCCTTCAGAACTTTTTAAAGTCACCCGCTTCAAATGTTACCACTTGATTGAATGGGCGTTATCAGTGGTTTTCAGCTGATAGATATGGGCCAGTATGAGCCTTCTGTGCTTACTAGTAGGTTTAGAAGGCTGTTATCATCCATCCCCATGGTTAATCAGCTATACTAATAGAGAAGACTCCAGCTCCAGATCTGTTTTTACATTACTGTAACGGTTGGGTTTAGGGTTGGGGTACGGGTAGACGTCAATAAAATACAATAAATGGAAAATTTATTAACTAATATAAATAATTAACTTATTAATTAACCTCCAGCCACAACCGTACAGTATGTGATCTATAGCTGATTAACCATGTGGATGGATGATAAGAGCCTTCTGCGCCTACTAGGAGGCGCCGAAGGCCCCTACTGGCCCATATCTATCAGCTGATAACCACTGATAATGCCTATTCAATCGAGTGATAAGGTTCGAATCAGCAGTTAAAGTACTGATTAAAGACTGGGTAAAATTTATTTGTAATTTCTTGGCTTAAAACCTAATAAAAAGTGATGTTAAAAAGAAATATTTTGTAAAAATGCGATAAATAAGGGTACTATTATTTGATAATAAATGTGTTAAGTTAATTAATGCCAGAAAACCAATAAATACATTGTGATAAAAAAGATAAAAAAGCAAAAAACAACCAATGATGATGATAATAATAATAATAATAATAATAATAATAATAATAATAATAATAATGAGGCAAATCAATGGTATGTTTATGTGAATTCATGGTTAAACACCAATAAATATTGACGTACAGATATGTAAACTTTCTGAATAAACTAATACAATTAATAGTTTACATACAATAACAACAAACATTTCCCCTTAGTAAAATGAATTGTGTTATTCTCAGGTGAATTCAATGTTTAAATTTGCAGTGTGAAATACACATATGAAATTGTGCTGTGCTGACTGTGAGAAGAACTTTTGTGAAATCTGCACAAAACAAAACTTAAAAGCCTAAATATTTGCTGTAATGCAGTGGAGGAACTATGACGTCAACTTGTAGGCAAATCAGCTGCTGGATAAAATCTCTCGATAAAATCCCCATAAGATTTCCCCATAGACTTGTCGATGATTGCAAATAATAAGCTTTTGTCAAACTGGATAATCCTCGCATAATAATATAATATTTATCACTTTTGGGTCCTAAATGCAAATGCAAGAACTAAAAAAGTTAACATTAGCCTATAAACGGACTACACTGACTTCAGGGTGCTCACTTGTTATGTCACCACCATCCTGCTAGTTTACTCTGTCGATTTATTATATTATAATCCATGCTATATAAACAAATATGTAAAAATAATATAGTATTTTTAGTATTATTACAGGTATTAAACATGCATCGTTATTATACGTTTTGCATAGTTTTCCCATGGTAAATACATTTGTTTTGCTTGTCAGTTGCTGTAAAAGTTTTGTACTGTATGTTTTATAAATGTGCCTAATATTATTATTATATGACATATTTAAATAAGAGTATCGCTCGCGTGCATACATATAGCCCGTTTACCTCAGTAAAAACCTAGTGAAAACCTAGCTATGGCTGTCAATTACAAATCACATATTTTTTTCATAGACAACAGAAATGAGGGGCAAGTCTATCAAATGCCTGCAAATCCCATCATGGATCGAGAACAACATTTTATATTCTTTTGTTTGGTCACAAAGTACAGAGAAAAGTAGCCCATACAGTCACATATGCTATAAAATTTAAAGTGAGTGTAAAGGAGTTTAAGCAGGAGTGTAAATGTCGCAGTTATGACATACAGTTAAATGTGTTCACCCCATTTCAGAAATTAATATTTTTTTATCCATTTTTCAGTGAATATCAGTCATATATTTTGGTGCATTTGAACAAAGCAGATTTATTAAATGGATATATTTATTAAAATAATATTTTAGTCACTGAACATCTTTAGAAATAGAAAGATAATACATTTCAATTCATGCACATTATTGGGGGAAAAATTACAAACTACAAAATTTCAACAAAATTGTAGCGATTTTTTGTTTCTCTTGAATTTTGCTAATTTTACATATTTTATTTCACATTTATCCTTAACATATACATTTGGGTGAACTGATTTTGGACTGTTATCATAACTTATTTTGTTCGATTATCTCCAGATTTGGGTTCAGTACAGACCAATCTAATGTACATGCACAAATATAATACTGTAAAGCTTCCTATAGAAAGTGTTATTTTCAATGAGAGATTTGTGAGGGGCATACTTATATATGCTGAGCACTGTATGTTAGTGTAAAACAATCACGGTAAAATGTCAGTAAATATTTATATATATTTTACAAATTTATTTACACATTTGCATCGCTAAGAGCAGGAAAGAGACAGGCTGCACTATGAAAAGCAGTATCCTCATAAAATAGCTTTATTAAAATAAATGATCAACAAATAAGTCTTTCATGAGAGTGAATGCATTATAAGCACACAATATGAATACCCAATTAGAAAAATACTACAAACTGTAAAATACTTATCAAAATACTTAACCAATGAACAGACAAATCCAACGGCCCAATGCAAGCTGTAAATTTTCAAGTGGGCTATATGCGTCCCAGACAGTTCAGCTCAATGACGTATAATGTCTCCAACACTGCCTGTAGTCCCATTTATGTGTTTTATGTCGTAGAATAAAACATAAAAGTATCCTTAGTTTGTGGTAGCCATGAGACTTATTTAAGCGATTTACCCAAAATCCCATTCATAAAACCAATTAACTTTGGGATGAGGGAACCAGAACTGCTAAAATGCTAACTCGCTTCCAAGTTTTTGCATACAAATTGACGGTATAGTTCCTCCATACTATTGATGTAAAATAGCTTTGAGACCCCTCCCATTTCACACTATGAATACTGAGCCCTACCAATAAACCAAGCGATAACTGATACAGTATGGCCCAAATATACAGTACCACTAATCCCTTGAAGACCTAATTTACACCCTTGTTTTTCAATGACACCCAATAACCTGCGCATGGACTTCAGTAGCCACAAATCTGTAACCTGAACACCGGTAGACCTCTGACATGTCACACATATTCCAAACCCTCAATTTGTCGCTGCAGTATAGAATTACAATTACGAGACTGATCCATCTCGAGTCATCCATCTGGGACCAGCGTGTGCTGTCAGGATTGTGGACCAGCGTGCTGTAAAACTAGCTAAAATAATGAACCGCTCTGCTGCAAACAGACTAGGCAAGGTGTGGGCCAGTTTGGATGATAAATGAGTTGGTCTGAAGAGAATGAAAGAGAGAGAACAGTTAAGAACAACAAGAAGGAAAGCCTATGAAAGAAAAAATCAATTAAGCAGCAAGGTCACCTATAGAAAGGAGACAATGTCTGTGTTATAAATTTGGAGTTTTCATCATGCATAAGCTAGACTGGGATGATCCTAACCCTGTGAGAGTTAATGTTGTGGGGTAAAGTCTGCATGTTGTACATGGGTAGTTGATGTAAGAAACTGTAGTCAGAAACTGGATGATATACAGTGTTTGTGGGAACCAGATTAGAGATGATTTTCTGAAGTTCTGGTTTATTGGTATTTTATTTTTAAAGTATTATTTTATTAGTAATACTTCAAGTACTATTAATTAGTACTTGTTGCATTAGTTAACACTAAATAACAGTTTAAAGCACTTTTAAATGTGTATGTTTATTCCAACATGAAGAAACAATGTTTGGTTATAAAAATGTTATGAAATGTTTAATTATGTTGCATTAATTAACATTAAATAACTTTAAGCACTTTTAAATAGTAATGTTAATTCCAACATACACAAACACAATGTTTGGTTATAATAATGTTATGAAATGTTTAATTATGTTGAATTAATTAACATTAAACTACTTTTTAAAGCACTTTTAAATAGTAATGTTAATTCCAACATACACAAACACAATGTTTGGTTATAATAATGTTATGAAATGTTTAATAATGTTATTTACCTCAATAACCTGTTGAACCCCTATTATTAGCAATAGTAATATTTGTGAATTGCAAATGATTTACTTGTGGATGTAGTAGTGTAGCACAAAAACAACAGACCCAAGTGTTATGTCATGTGTATTGGCTAATATGAAAGGGTGTGTTTATTAAAAAGGGTGTGTTTATAATAATAGCAGGACTACGAGGACTGTGGAGTTTCATTCATTCAAAAGAACATAAAAATACCAAACAAACAAGAAACATGTTTTATGAGACACAATGGGATTTTTGTCAACCAATTTGAACTGATTCATACATTTGGCAACCTGCAAGTTACTACACATGAATAAACAATTGCAAGATTTAGGGACAATGCAGTATTGGCTTGAAAACTAAAGTACAAATTATAACTATCTCTGTTAACTTGTAAGAAACACTCATGGTCATAACAGAGATCCTTCATTACGCTCTCTAAAAGAATTAAAAAGAGAGAAAGGAACAGAGTTAGTCATCCCAGACTAGTAGGCTATTTCAAATGAAATCCCAACAGTTTCTCTGTAAGGTCAATGCTTATCGTGCCACAGTGATCATCATTCAAGGCTTTCATTAATTTGAACATAATTCAGTAAGGTTACAGACTAATTATCTATTGACCTTATATGTTCAGAATGAATGATGATTCATGATGATTCAATGTCGAGGACAAGTGATAGATGGAATTGTTTGAAATATAGAGGCAATATCAGAATATTTTGAGAATATATATTAAATAATGGTATTTTTTATAAGCTAACAAAATTTTTGTTAAATATTTGCTTAAAATTGAGCATGCACTCTCTTTTTTCTTTGCTTTTTTGTGAAAAAATAGATTCTACAAAGGTGTCCATACCCTTACAAAATTTATAAAACTAAATAATTGTATACTGGCTCACAAACATTACATATTAGCCAGAAATTGAGACTGCAATTGAGGAAAATGACTAGATCTTGAAGGTATTATGTTTATCCAGTCCTGTTAGTTCCTTCAACTTGTTACAGAATGTTTTGTGAAATTTGACTGAAAACATGCTAAACTACTTTCCAGTATTGCCCAAAATCATCTCAGACAATATAAAGATTTAACACATTATCCATTTTTCCCTTTTGCTCTTTCTTTCTTTGTCTATTTTCCAGATGAGAGCATGCCATGCATGAACATGAGGTACCTGGGAGCATCTGGGCTCACAGGGAACATTAATTGACGTCAAAAGCCCCATTTGGGCGGGATTAGTTTCCCGGAGGAAGACAATTTTGTTTTTCTCACACAACCCTGGATAAATGGAAAACCTATAGTCTTTGCTAACTCAGAGGTGATATTTATTCTAAATACAAATGATTTTTAAAATTTTAACAAACATATATACACCTAAGGCAAACATTAATCTCAATTGATCACATCCAAAATAAAACTTAGACATAATATATGTGTGTGAAACACATACATGCATAAAAACTAAGTTATTTCAAGCAATTTAGTTATATAGATAATTAAATGTATGTATAATTTGTGTCATATTCATCTTAATCCTCATGTACGAGCGGACGCAGCAATTTGAATTTTTTTGGCTCGAGACTTCTGGTATCATTTACTTCCATTCATTTTTAGACATTAAAACAGCTGGTTATTCTGCTTGATGTTGCAAACTGATATTTTCTTATTATATTATTTTGCTTTGTCTGTATAGGACATTTTGAGGAATGTAAACAAAAACAATGGTCCCAATGTATTTCCTGTTTTACATTTTTACTTTCTATAGCTTTAGAGAATTCAAAAAGAGCCACATACTGATAAATAATGTTATGATAGCTGTTTTAACATTAAGTTATCTTTGAATTGCCTCTTGTTACAGTTATGAAATAGTTTGATAACAAGCAGGATATGTTCATGGGCCAATGACATGACCACATTGAAATGGTCTTTAGTCATGCAAACACTTGTTTGCAGAGAATGGTTTGACCATTTTCTGCAGTTTATTATTCCCAGTCATTTCTCCCATAGGTAAATGAATCGGAAGTTTTAAAACAACCACAAAAACGAGTGCACTTCCACATTGAAGAATACGGTCAATACATTAATGTTTTATATCTTTTTTTTCAAATATATGCATGCATATGTGTATGTATAGTTGAAGTCAGAATTATTAGCCCCCCTTTTTATTTTTATATATATTTTTTGAAAATATTCTTTTTTTTTTATATTTCCCAAATGATGTTTAACTGAGCAAGGAACAGTATGTCTGATAATATTTTTTCTTCTGGAGAAAGTCTTATTTACTTTATTTTGGCTAGAATAAAAGCAGTTTTTTATTTTTTAAAAACCAATTATTAGCCCCCTTTAAACTATATTTTTTCAATAGTCTACAGAAAAAACCATCGTTATACAATAACTTGCCTAATAACCCTAACCTGCCCAGTTGAATGAATTAACCTAGTTAGGCCTTTAAATGTCACTTTAAGTTGTATAGAAGTGTCTTGAAAAATATCTAGTAAAATATTAATTACTGTCATCATGGCCAAGATAAAATAAATCAGTTATCAAAAATGAGTTATTAAAACAATTATGTTTAGAAACGTGTTGAAAAAATCTTCTCTCCGTTAAACAGAAATTGGGGGGAAAAATAAACAGGGGGGCTAAATTTCAGGCTAATAATTCTGACTTCAACTGTATATATACATAATAAATATACAAAGTACACACACATATTTTAAGTCAAAACAAATCTTTATTTTGGATACAATAATCTGGATAAATTTTTTGCTCAGCACTAATTTATCATAAATTATCATATCATTTATAACTAATTATCATATAGCTAAATTATAAATTCCTTATGGCACTGCCTGGTACACCTTTAGTATGGATTTACTGGAATGACCTTCTGGACAAAATGACAGCATTCCAAAAAAAAAAACACCATCCAAATCCTGTCCGAATCACTACATGACATCACAGATGTCCTCCGTTAATAATTTGACTCAAGCCGTTTGCAAAACTAATCCCGTCCAAATAGTGCAAAAGAGAGATAAGGGTAGTGAGAATCACAGAGCGAGAGAGGAACACGAGAAATGATGAAAAGAAAGAGCAAATAAATAAATAAGTTCAGAAAACAATAAAGAACCTCAGAGTTCTGGCTATAGCTGGCCCAGAAGCAGGCAGCATGTCTGTCAGAGCCAGTCAGCAACTGACAGCACAGTCACTTCTTATCAGTGTCTGTACCGAATGGCAAGCCACTCGGCACAGTTCTCCCTGCTTTCATCATTCCCTTTTCTTCCCTCCAAATCTACCTCTTCGCTTTCTCTTTCCTGAATGGCATTTGCAAAAGAGCAGCTTCCTATGTATTAAAACACTGCACCCACAAATGAAATGCGCTATCCATCTCAACCTACAGCATTAATTTAATGCAGTTGTCAAGATTATATTATACAACAAGATTATCTTCGAATACAGTGCCCTTAAGTGAACATGCAGAGCATTATATGAAAACATCTTTTGTTTTATATGATGTCAGCGTTCTGTGACAGATGCACGCATACTGAATGGCTTTTAAAGTGATGCATTTAATAGTTAGATTTCTATGAAGGGCCATTATTTTGGTGCTGAGCTGCAGGGATATGAATGTCCATATGGAGGGTATGTGGACGAACTCAGATTGCATGGTATCATGGATCAGAGAGTGGACAAATCTACACAAGTTGATAAGGAAAGCCTTTATGCTACAATTTGCCAACGTTTAAAGAAACACCATAATGGAAGCTAATCTGCTTTTAACAGATTAGCCTGTGAAAACAGGTACAGGCACTTGTTACTGTTTTTGAGAGTGGCTGACACATTCTCCTGGTCTGAGTTTTAATAATAAGTGATGCATATTATATTTGTAGATGATTGACTCAACATCAGGGCTCGCTATGTCAGTTGGAAATCATTGATGTGAAGTCATAATGAATTGCTTTACTGTTGGGTCGGAAAGTAAACCACTACAGGCAGACAGTTATGGATAAAAAAACTTCATCAGCATTGTTGGGGAAAACTGCCTGCAACAGATCAGCCTATTATTAAACACAGATGTTTAGAGCACTCTACTTGCTACAGTACATCAACATAACATGATTGTTGTTACAGTAAAAAAAAAATGAATGTAAATCATACTCACACACTCTTACCAGTTAAACTTCTCACAGTAACAACAAAAGTGAACTAAAAATGTGAGTACATGTCTCAACTGTTAATTGTATGAAGATATTTTTAATGCTACAATGGGCTATATGCACAGCTAGTGTTTGGCAACCCACATCCGGTAAAAGCTTAATGTGACTATTTTCAATTTCATAAGGTTCATTTTACAGCAACGATGATGTAACGTAATTAAAATACATTCAGTCAAATATATTTAAGCGTTCATTTAGTTGTTCTAGCGTGAAATGAGATGAAAGACCGATAATGCAGTCAGGATCAGCAGGTGAGCGCAGAAACTCCATTGAAAATACTGAAGTAAAATAAACTGTTAAAATTAAGTCTTTGTGCATATAGCCCATTCTCCACAATAATTGTTCCTGTGCAAGTTAGGAGTTTTAAGTGTGACTCTCTAAAAACACTTTAATTAATTTTACTGTCAATGGTTATGGTAGGATCTGGTTCACTTAAACGGTAATTAGGTCTCTTAAATGTATTAGTGCTATTATGTTTCTGCAATATGTATATATAATATTATTAGCGTGTTTTGGTAAAATACTTAACATGATTAAGTCTGACTCTAAAACTGTTAATTGTATGGTTCCCTCAAAAGATTAGCAGTTCTTATAATCAGTTTAGCTTTCTAATACAGTTTTGTAGAACTGATAATATTGTGAGCATGTTTCTGTAAAATAGTTAACAGTCTTAAGTACAATAGTTTATTTTGTGTAAGGGCAATTCACAAAAATGGAAAGTTAATTGCAATCTATGGGTTATTTAAACGGGTAACAGTTTTTCAACTTTGTTTCTAGTAATGTTCTCAGAATTGATTGCCATTATGAGTATGTTGTGAGGTTTTTTAAAAACAACAGTCAGAATGAATGTCTAAAAGTTTGTGTGATAAGGCTCACTAAAATGATTAAAAGTATGAGTGTCTACAACAGTTAATATGATCATCTTTTTTTGGGCTCACCACAAAAGTAACAGTGCTAGTATTATTAAAAAAAGGATAATATAATGAATGTATTTCTATAAAATAGTTTGCCTCAAGTATACCTCTCTAAAAACCAATTGATGTATGAATGCCATTCGCTAAAATGATTAATACATCTCTTTAATGTACATTAAAGCATTTCTTAATAGATGTTAACTCAAAGCGTTAAAATTTTTCTAAAACAATGCGGTTTTCAGAAAAGGGTGACATTGAAAGTTTTTTTTTACTGTGAACAGCTAAAACAGTGTATGTGAAAGGTTGATTACAATGGCTTAGAGATTTGAGTATCTGTCTACAACGGTTAATGAAGTTTATTCCAGTAAAACAGTTTAGTTACTATTTGAGTACTATGCTTTAATATAAATACATGCAAAGACTTACACATGTATATGATTCTATAAATACGTGCACTATGATCTAAAACAGATGTGTATTTCTTGACAGTTTGAGAAAACAACAGAACAGTTTAGAGACTGGTTCTGCATGTGTTCCCTTTAACAGCGCAATTCTGCGAGTGCGGTCCCCCAGTAAAACAGTGCCGAGTGCGAGTATGATTCTACCGTAAAACTTTCCATTACCCCCCTCCGCTTTTCACAAACACACATTCCTAACAAATCCTGAACCGAAACTCACCGGAATTCTCAGCCAAACTGGACAAGCCCGACACCGCCAGCAGCAGCAGCCCCATGAAGCACATCTGTCCCCCGAACAACTCCTTACGCTTTTTCCTCCGCGCTTTGATCTTCTTCTGCTGGAGCATCACTTGCAGCGGTCGTGTCCACACGCGAACACACGCATCCCCATCCATCACCACAGGTCGACACGGCTACAAATGAGACAAAATTCAGACAGATGCGGCGCGACTGGGAGTTTAAAGCCTGGAGTTGAAACGCCGAACGACTGAAGTGTATTTGCTGCGTTGACGCAAATATTCCCCCTATATGACTTCAAATTGTAATGTGCTGAAATAAAGATGCTGCGCGCGCCCCATGGATGCGTCAGTTTGGTGCCAGTTCTCTCAGGACACAAACTGCTGCTGCTGAGAGATTGAAGATGTAGTGGAGGAGAGAGAGAGGGAGAGAGGGAGGGAGGGGTGAAAGTAAGGAAGTGTACGCAGTCTCTGAGAGAGAGAGAGAGAGAGAGAGAGAGAGAGAGAGAGAGAGAGAGAG
>CAIGQZ010001313.1:14070270-14080981 GCA_903798205.1 Danio tinwini
TGTGTGTGTGTGTGTGTGTGTGTGTGTGTGTGTGTGTGTGTGTGTGTAAGCCACTCACTTATTCACAGACTGACTTACAAGCTCACAAGATGAGACAATTTCCTATTTCCATTGTTTGACGGAGGTGCGTGACCATTATGCACTCGTGTCTGCACTTGCACATGCACTTTCACCCACAGCAGCACTCATTTGTCATACCTACAGTCGGTTTCAGAGCAGTGGACCAATTGGAAGAACTCGGGGGCGGGACTAGTGTTGCACGTTTTTCTTTTTTGGTTATATTCACTATGAATGAAAAAAATATGTTTTCATTTATTAAGTGGTATTTTATTTTTGCTCTATTATAGTATACATTGTAAAAAAAAATGTATATTCATAAAAGTAAGACTCACTTTAACGTTTTTCCTAACAACTTTACAGTATATGAATTCTGATTCTACTAATAAGAAAGCTGCCAAAACGATAAATATTGCTATCAATCTTTTGATGTGTAAAAATCAATGCACTCAGGTAACATATTTATTCTAATTTTCACCCAGTCAAGAACGTATTTGTTGTTTGTTTTCAGCTGTAACAAGACAGTAGGCATTCTCTGGAAAAGGGGCGGGGGAGCAGCAGGCACACACTTTTATCCTCTTTAGTAAATATCAATCTATATTTTAATCATTATATTTTAAAGCAGGCAGATCAAAAGGCGGAGCTTTACTGATCACAACATGAATTACAGTTTCTTTAGTTTTTAAGAGTGTGAAGTAAGAAGCAAATAGCTATAAAAATCAATGTGACTGTTAAAAGATAAAAATGTCATATGCTGAAAAGTGGGATTCTCACATTAAAACTACTGGGTATATAATACAGTATATATACACACACTGCATATATTAAATCTCCTTTCAAATTCAAATTATTGAATGAATTATTTACATAATTCATATAACTTAATTTAGCTACAAGAAACATTTTGTTGTTTTGCATTGTTATGCTATTTATTATAATCTATTTCAAAATATAGCCTAAATGTAATATTTGAATATTATTTAATATAATTTATTAACAAACATTATTTGGAAATTACTGATTTAAATAAATCTACTTAATCTCTTTTAAATTCACATTATTATTACAATATTTTATATATATATTGAGCAATTTATCTCATAGATACTGCAATAGGAGCCACATTATGCAAAACCTAACCAGAGTCATTGCACATGCTTTTCATAGACTAACAAAAAAAATATTTAATTTGAGTAATACCAAATAAAGATATGGTGGCGCAGTGGGTAGCGCTGTTGCCTCACAGCAAGAAGGTCGCTGGTTCGAGCCTCAGCTGGGTCAGCTGGAATTTCTGTGTGGAGTTTGCATATTCCCCTCATGTTTGCATGGGTTTTCTCTGGGCGCTCCGGTTTTCCCCCACAAGTCCAAAGTCATGCACTATAGTTGAATTGGGTAAGCTAAATTGTCTGTAATGTGTGTGAATGAGTGTGTATGGATGATAGGTTGCAGCTGGAAGGGCATCTACTGTGTAAAACATATGCTGTATAAGTTGATATATTTCTTGATAATTTACTAATAAATAAGTAGGGCTATAATGAAAAACATTTTTATAAATTCACTCAAATTAATATATGTTGTCACAAGGTCTTATGAGGTTCAATAGTGATCCAGCATAGCAATAAATGATAAAAAGAAAAATTTTATGCAGCTGTATTTCTGTGATTTTTTATCCAACAAACCAGTACATCATAACTCAATTTCATGTGTTTTTCGAAAACACAATGGATAATACCTGAAATAGAAATACACATTCACAGAAGCATTTCGTTCATTTAAATGTTTATATGTGTTACAATAAGACCAAGGAGAGAGAAATGAATGAAATATTACTTTGCCTGCAATATTCAATCTGCTCAATCTGTTTATGTTATTGCATGTTTGGCCAGCATCCTGTTCATGTCAAACTAAAAGATCAGAGAAACAGAGGAAGATGAAATGGTCCAAATTTAACCTTCGCGCTGATCAGTCAGAATTTTCTGAGAACTGTTAATCTTTTATTCTGCTACATAAAAAAATACAAATACAAATATAAGCACTGGATAATATTGTATTGCCTAATGTTACCGTCACATGCTCAAGCACACACAGAAAAAAATGCACAGTCACACACATCTGATCTGTTTGCAATTCAATATTGACAGTTCATTGAATAGAAACTGATTATTATTATTTAATACATTCGTATTCTGTCAGCAATGCTATATTTGTGTATGCTATTAACATTTCTTTACACTCAGAAGTTGGTTTGAATCATTACACACTTCCTGTTACAATGCGGGCCACACAGGTTTACACTGTTTTGTTTACTCTGCTACAAATCTCAAATCCCATGTATTAACCAATCCAATCTATCATAAGTCTATAATAAAAGTGGCACACTGGAGCAGAGCCTCAGCATGGGTGTTGTAATGATACAGCCAGCCGAAGACTGAAAGCTGAGTCTGGAGTCTTCTGACATTTGTCCCCAAATCTCTCTAATCCTTGACCAAGTCACACTATGAGAAAACTCATCATTTAATCCCTGCTTCCGGAAATAACTGTGACCTCACTGCAGAACCTTGCACGATCTGGTTTTCAAGGGAGTGGCTGCTGGTTGTGAAAATATTGGCTCTGTGGAAGTCTAGGTTGCATCTCTGAGGATTACGCATCATCAAAATCAAGGTATAACTTAATTGGTCTGATTACTGTAAAAGAAAAAAAGTGGCAAAATTTAAAGTGAATAAAACTGCAGCTGTGAAAACCATAAAAGAATTTTCGAAAATTTACAGTAAACTACCGTATTTCATGATGTCCAAAGTAGGGCGCATGAGCCAAAGTTGGCACATGGTAACTTTTGATTTGGCCCACCATTGCATCTAAAAAGAAAGGGAGAATATTGGGACAGTGGTTGGGGTAAGTAAATGCCTTTGACAGAGATCGTTATTTCAATTTTAACATAACCCTTTGTTTCTTTGTTTTATTGCTGAGCTACAAAAAAAAAGCCAACTAAAATAAATGTTTTAATTAAATGTTGTAAGTGAATCAAACTTTTAAAATGTAAAAACTAAATACTGAAAATAAATCCAAATACTGTGTTGTAGGTTAATCATATTAAAACAGGTTTTATTTTTTACTATGTGCATGTAAAGCTATACGCAATTGGCCAACACCCATCCAATCACTAGCAATATATGTCAATAAACATTTAAAAAAATGTTTATTTATTAACTCTATTTACTTATTGATATTGTTTAATTATCTTCCTTACAATAACATTTGTTCCCCTTCGGGAGGGGAACTTCAATGCTATGTGGAAACTCCCACTATATGGGGATTTCATTTAGAAAGCCAATCATCTGAAAGAGTATGTAAACGGGCCAATGAAATGCCAATGAGTTGGCAGCTTCAGCTTGCACACCTGATGCTCGTTGCAATCAATTTGCTATAAGAGCACAGCACGCGCAAAGCCAAGCATCATCATTTTCACTTCAGAGACTTCAACAGCCTTCTGAGAGAGTCGATGAGGGTTCCTCCAGCTGAGTTTCAGACAGAGAGTGAACGAGAGCAATCTTCTGGTCCAGAGTGTGTGACACGCAGCGGCAGACGGTCGAGCTGGGTTTCTCCCTTGCCTGGCGTCCTTTGGATCCGGTCCTCCAGAGCGGTATGTATTGTTGCGAATTTCCTAAAAGAGCAACACGGTCCTGCAACGCATCTTTTTCAAGACATTGCTTTGACTGTGCGTTTCTGGATGCCGTGGTTTCCTGTCCTCGGATGATGGGCACGAGCACTGCGTTTCATGTCTGGGGGTCCAGCATGTTAATGCGGTGCTCGCGGGCAGTGCATGCCATCACTCGGTGGCATGTCTGTTGCGCAGTTAAGATCGCAGTTCGCTCTTGCAAAAGGGCCACCCACCCCAGTTGTCCCCCGCTCCGCGGTGGGCACTCGGGCAGATCTGAGGGTTACAGTGAGAGTAAATCTGCCACGCTCTGGCTTGTGGACCTCTCGCTCCTCCACTCGCTCCAATCAAGGTTCGAGTGAGAGAAGCGCTCCATCCTCGGATGGCCGCCCTCTCACTTAATGACACCGAGGCTCAGATGTCCACCGCTGCATCGGAGGTTGGGCTGTCATGATCTGATGAAAGATTCCCCCCCTCCGGTCCCTCCCCTCGGGAGCGAGCGCGGCGGTGGCGGATCTTGAAACAGACATGATAACTGTGCTTTCCCGGGCTGTTTCGGTCGTGGGTCTGGAGATGGTTTATCCCCCAGCCCCGCGGCTGGACCAACTAGATGGGTGTATGTGGAGGATTAAATGGCAAGACCTTCTAGCCTTCCATCCCTTTCTTCCCGGAAGTGCAAAGTGCCTGATCTGCGTGCGCCTCCACCCCACCACCCTTGATGGTGGAGCGGCCAGGGAGTAAGAGTCGATTCCCCAGATTGAGAGTGCCATCACAGGCCCGCGTGGTGCCTCCTTCTGCTGGAATTAGCCTCATCACCCGTCCAAGGCGTGTTGGTCTTCAGCCTCCCGAGCCAGAGCCCACACAGCCGCGGGCCACGCTGCTTCCACCCTACACGCCAGGGTCTATGCGCACGCGCTGGCCCAGCTGCACAAGGGTGGTTCCGACCCAGGCTTGTTACAAGCTCCGCACCGCACCCGACTGATCTCCACGGACCTCAAGTCCGCTGCGTGTGCCCCGGGAAGGACGATGGCCACGTTAGTGGTCCAGGAGCACCACCTCGGGCTAAACCTGGCAAAAATATGTGCGGAGTCGACAAAGTTAACTTTCTTGACTCCCCCATATACCAGTCTGGCCTGTTCGGCGACACCGTTGGTGGATTCACCCAGGAATTCACGGCGGTGCAGTCGGATACGATGGACCATCCATCGGCGGGGATGTAACACCGCTCCCCCCCGCCGAACCATCCACATCCAATGCTTGTCGCTGAGAGCGCCCATCTATGAGTGCTGCTCCGCCCCCGCCTGTGCCTCCGGCCAGCGGCAGCACCAAGCACCTCACAGGCAACCAGTGCTCCCCGTCCCAGGGTGCCGTTAAGTCCGGTTAACGGACCGCGAAGCGCTCCTGAGACGGGCTATCCGGAGAAGAGGGAACCTGCTCTCTCCCCGGTGGGGGGCCGGGCTCCTCAGAGAGAAAATTTTTCCTCCTCTTTACCAAGCTCGTGGAGGGTGCCCTAGCGCCTCTTTGGCTCGCAGGCATCTGCATACTCAATTATCTCGGTGACTGGCTGATTTTAGCCCTCTCTCGGGAGCAATTGATTATGCACAGAGACAAGGTGTTCCAGCCCCTTCACCTATTGGGGTTTCAGGTCAACCGAGAAAAGAGCAAACTCGCCCCCGTGCAGAGGATCTCTTTTCTCGGGTTGGAGCTGGACTCGGTCACCATGACAGCACGCCTCTCCAGAGAGCGTGCTCCACTAATGCTGAACTGTCTGAGAGAGTTCAACAGCAAAATAGTGGTCCCACCGAAATCTTTTCAGAGGCTCCTGGGGCATATGGCAACTGCAGCCGCTGTCACGCTGCTCGGATTGCTCCATATGAGACCACTTCAGCACTGGCTTCACGATCGTGTCCTCAGACGCGCATGGCACGCGGGCACACACCGGGTGACTGTCACTACGCTGTGTCGCCGCGCCCTCAGCCCCTGGAACGATCCCTCGTTCCTACAGGCCTGAGTGCCTCTAGGACAGGTGTTCAGAAATATTGTCGATTTGACAGATGCTTCCAGCACGGGCTGGGGGGCGGTGTGTTGCGGGCATGCAGCAGCGGGCCTGTGGAAAGGAACCCAGTTGCATTGGCATATCAATCACCTAGAGCGACAACACGTGCTGGTCAGGACAGACAGTGCGGCGGCGGTGGCGTATATCAACCGCATGGGGGTATCCGCTCTTGCCGCATATCTCAGCTCGCTCGCCGTCTGCTCCCCCGGAGTCATAAGCAGCGCAATCGCTGCATTCCATTTTTCCCCACCGAGCTCAACCGTGCAGCCCATTCGCTCTCACAGCAGTTTCGCCTGGGAAAATGGAGACTCCACCCCTGACTGGCCAGCTTGTATGGGCTGCACCTTTCTCTCTAACTCAGAGATTCGTGCGCTCTCACTTGAGTTCCCCACTTGGCGAACCCTGCAAAAATCCACTGGCTCACAGCTGGCCCCGGGGCATACGTAATACGCATTTCTCCAGTGAGCCTACTCGCACAGATACTGTGTAAAGTTAGGGAGGTCAAGGAACAGCTCTCGTATTGCGCCTCTCTGGCCCAATCGGACCTGCTTTCTACTCTCCTCGTGATGGCCCCTCCTTGGCACATCCCCTGGAAACAGGGGACAGGCATCGTTTGGCACCCGCACCCAGATCTATGCCTCACGTATGGTTCATAGATGGAGAGCGGAGGACTTAGGTGACCTACCGATTAGGTGGTTAACACTGTCGCTCAGGCTGCGCACCCTCTACGAGGCATGCCCACGCCCTGAAGTGGAGTCTATTCGCTGTGTGGTTACCTTTTTCCCCGAGAAAGAAACCCCGAACATGCCAGATCAGAGTGATGCTATCCTTCTTCAGTTGACTGGAGCTAAGGCTGTCCCCTCCGCTCTGAGGGGTTGGTGTTACGATCATCCCTGCTCTAAGGATGCGGCGATGGCGGCGCGCTGCGAAGTATCGTCTCATCATCCAGTTCCCAGAGGCGCAAGACTGGATATTATTATTCCTGTTTCCCTCTCATACCCACTTGGAGATCTCTCTTAGGAGAGGTCTGCTCGATCAATCGACTCAGTATCTTAAGATTTCTGTCCAGGTAGACAGCTCTGCTGGTCGCGTTCGCATCGGCCAAATAGGTGGGTATCTGGAGGCATTTTCGCTCAGCGAAATGTGCCAGCCTGTTGGGCTGGCCCACTCTCACGTTTACCTGAGAGCCCCGCCTACGTAGGTGCTCTAGGTTCCTACAGCATTCTTTCAGCTACGTAGTGAACCTGCAAGTGTTGCCCACGAAGGAGGCAGACCCAGCCCCTTTATTTGTTGCGTCCTTCGCACTTTGCGTATTATACGGACCGTACTCAGCTCTTTTATCTGTTACAGTGATTGGCAGAAGGGAAGTGCCGTATCCAAACAGAGGTTGGAACATATCCACTGAACACAAGGCAATCCCATATGCTTATACTGCCACTGTGCAGTCCCCCCTCTCAGGCGGACCCGTGTCTTCCCTCACTGCTAACCATCTTATATTCATATGCGTACTCCCCCTTCTCAGGGCTAGTCCATATGCTCTCTCACCACCAGTCTCCCCACTTGGATAGCAGGTGGTCTCCGCAGCGTCCTCCCTATCGGGACTGCACGCATTCCCAATGTACTGTTGTATTAAATTCCTAGAAATTATTCTAGACGCATTTGCGGCTCCCGAAAAATATATCTAAATCCGTAAATCTTCTGTTGAAGTGGGATAAGTAAGGGCCAGGGAACACGTTGGAAGACCGCGCCTCTGGTGACGCAAGTGCGCTCACGCTCTCTTTGCCTGGCAAACCTCTCATCGGGGGCGAAGGTAAGGTTCAATCATTATGGCGTTTTCCATACATTTCCCCATAGTGGAAGTTTCCACATAGCATTGAAGTTCCCCTCACGAAGGGGGGGAATGGAAATGCTATGTTCCTTCGCCATAATGATTGCCCTTTAGCTGTTGAGGTAAAAGTCTCTTCCGCTAAAAAAAATGATGCTTGGCTTTGCGCGTGCTGTGCTCTTATAGCAAATTGATTGCAACGAGCATCAGGTGCGCAAGCTGAAGCTGCCAACTCATTGGCATTTCATTGGCCCGTTTACATACTCTTTCAGATGATTGGCTTTCTGAATGAAATCCCCCATAGTGGAAGTTTCCACATAGCATTTCCGTTCCCCCCTCGGGGAACGAGGGTTATTTAAGGTCTTTAAGTTTTAGTTTAAGTTATTTAAGTTGCTTAGTTAAATTAAGTTGTTTAGTTAAGTTATTTAAGTTGCCCATTAAAAAAACTTTGTAACTTGTGTAGATCTGAAATTTCATTCATTGTGGTTTTAAAACGTTTTAAATTTGACTTGATAAAACCTGTAGAAACCCTGTAAATGTGATTGCTTATGTTTTTACTGTAATAAGTTCATTATAAAATGTAAAAAGTTATATTCCATTTTTTTATATGATTTAAAGCAACATTTTCTAGTTTTGTTTTTACATATTTGCAAATAAATTAGGAAATTACCCGTGGTAAATTTAATGAAATACGCTGTGATATATTTGGTTTGGTATATATTCAGCCCACATTACTCAATCAAGTTTGGTTTTTGGCCCTTTATAAGAAAAGGTTTGGGTACCCCTGATTTATAGTATTATGCAGCAGTGTTTTGAAATGTGAACATCCACACATCATACCTTCGTTACACAGACAATAACGCAACCATAAGCAGGTGTGGATGAGAGTCACATGATGAACCAATGCTCATCACAATCAACTTTTACCACAAGCAAGAAAACATACTAATATATGGGACTTTCATTGTCATTTACACAACTACTAAACACCATCATATTAACACACACAAAAATTTTATAATACAATAAGATGTAATATACTATTCTAATGTACATCAGTGATAAAAAAACAACTAAAAAGAACCATTGTAATGTCAACAAAACAAAAAAAGTGTCATGGGGGAAATTCTGGGAAAGTCTGTTTACGATAAGTCAAATATATTCAGGAAATGTACTGTCAACCATTTTTACTGTTTTTTTTTAACCGTTGAAATTCCTGAAAGGAAAAAAAAAATCAGTTTTACCTGATTTTTTTCTTTGGTAAGAGCTTACATTTAATTGTGCTCAGCCATGAATGGAGGGCAAAATATTCATTAAAAATAATCTGCATTAAAAACCTGTCAAGCTTCCATTTATTTCAACATGCCACAAATATTTAGATGCCCATTCAGAAGAATAATAAGAAGAAAAGAAAAAGAAATAAAAAAAACAAGTGCTGCAACAATTCAGTCACTAGTCGAATGTTAACAATATGACAGTCTTACCACAATATCTACCTATCCATATCCATCCATCCATCCTGCTCTATACATATGTATCATCCTAAACTATAAAGTGCTGCTTTTTTAAATAAAACAAATGGCATTATAATTAATTTTGTTTTAATCTGAGATGACTTTCTAGGTTGTAAAGTTAAAGCTGAATTCTTTAAAACATGCATCAATCATAATTTTCCATTACCATGCACCAGTCCATCTGCACAATATATTAAAATGCAATTTCCCTTTAACAAATGTGCTATAAATTGGTTGTGGAATTTTCTCTCTGGTCCTATACAGCCAGAGTCCAACCATTCAGCAGGAAAAGCAAAGCTGAGTGCTGATAAATGCAAAGAATACCTCTTCTCCACCACTTCCCCTCCAAACCTGACTGGACAAGCAGAGGCCCCTGCAGGCAGACAATGAGTTTTTATGTGTTTGGACAGTCTTCTGTCCTCTAAGAAATTCACTGTACCCTGGCATTGCATTGGGTGGAAAGGAAAGAGTTCTGTTTGTTATGCATGCAAACCGGGAGTCACAGATAATAAAGTGATGTCACAGTAAACATGATTTGTGCACAGGCCCACTGAGGTGAGGTACAAAATTAAATTTTTGGATGAACAAAAGACAAAAAACGCTCACATGATCATGTGTTTAAAACTTCTCAAGACACAGAGGAATAACAAAACTCATGAATGTTGATGTTGTGTGGATATAAATAATGTTTTCTCTAAGTGATCTGGGAATTTTTTCAGCTGAACACAGATGGTAGAGTCAGAATAACAGAATGTCAAAAGACAAAGAGTCTTTCTCTGTTCTCCAGATGATAAAGAGAGACTCGCAGTCCTACATTCACAAAAGCAAACAACCACTTCTAAACCATTTTTACATTTTCAAAAAATAATTATCTTTTGGCTTAAGCATATTGCTTGCTTGCATTTTAGAATTGCAATGCATATAAATAAAAATTAATGAATTAATTATGCTGTGTACTATGGTATAATCACCCTATATATAGAGTTTTTTTCTGGAAAACATTGTAAAACGGTATAGTTAGTAATGGTTGCTCAGAAAGATAGTCAATTAAACAGGACATAATCTAATGTATACTCTAAAAATAAATCCATAAAATAACAGCCTATTGTTTCAAACGACTAAAAATACAAATACAAAATTAATTTAAGCACAGCTGTAGGTGTCACAATGAAATCTGAAAGTTTAAATAAACATAAAAACATGCATGGATCATGACCTACACTCAAAAAATGACTTTTGCCACTTGTTCAGACTACGTATTTAAAATCTTTTATAACAACACAATTCTAAAGTTACTGGGACAAACTTATTGTTTTATGTTGAATTCACTTACATTTGTAAAAAACAAATAAACAAACAATTAACTTAATTGAAGGAATTGTGTGGAACTCTGCATTTTGCATTTTTTGTACAGTGTACAAATGCAGCATTCCACACAATTCATTGATGTTGTCCAAACACAAATTGGTTAAATTAAATTAACACTTTGAACAAATTTATGTAGATTGAACATAAAAAATAAGTTGTCCCAATAAAATCTCAAGAATTGTGTGGTTTCAGCTCATTTTAATTAAGTAGTTTGAACAAATAATAAAAAAAATATA
>CAIGQZ010001313.1:14090981-14102377 GCA_903798205.1 Danio tinwini
TATTATTATTATTATTATTATTATTATTATTATTATTATTATTATTATTTAAATTGTCCTAATATTTCCAAGTTTTAATGAACCTGCACTATGACATGACAACACAAATCTCTCCCAAGATCTCAACGTAAAAATTACCTTCCAGTAAAAGGTTTTAAAAATAATTTAAAAAGTAAGGCTATATATGTAACCCTGGACCACAAAACCAGTCATAAATGTACATTTTTGAATATTTACACGTTATGTAAAAGTTGAATAAATAAACTTTCTATTGAAGAAGGGAGAATTACGAGTCAGCTGATCCGTGCCCATGCTGCCAGCACAAAGGTAAACACAGACGTACCCACTTCCGTATTTCAGAGAGAGCACACAGACACATAAACCGTGCCACATACAATGTATTATTGGCTATTATTATTATTATTTAGCTACGATAGCGGTCCAACTGGTCCAAGTTTACTATAAACATGGCAAAATTAAAGGGTTTCACTTTTTTGGTGAGGAGTATTCAAATTTGCTGTAACACTTTTCAATAGGGTCACTAACATTAGTTTATGAATACTAACATGAACAGCACATTTATTACAGTATTTATACATCTTTGTTAATATTAGTAAATACTGTAGTTGCAATGGTTACACTTTATTTTGATGGTCCATTTGAGTATAGACTGTCTGCTTAATATCTGCTGATACTTCTCATTCAACAGACATTTAGCTGAATATAAGAAACTTTACAAGGACATGTCAACTTACACTGACCCTTACCCCAACCCAAACCTAACAGTTATAATCTAATGAGAATTAGTTGGCATATACAGAAGATGCAAAGTAATTTAAATTCAACAAACGGACCATCAAAATAAAGTGTGACCAAATGTTGAGCTTATAATAAATGCTGTAGAAGCATTGTTCTATAGTTTAATCTTAAAAAAAAAAAATGTTGACTAACATTAACTGTGTGACCCTTATTGTGAATCTTTACTGTTTTTGTGTAGTTTTGTGTAATTATGACTACAAGTTGATATGTCCTAAAAGGGACAATAGTAATTGCCTAAATAGTAGTCTAAGTTGTAACATATTACTATATTTCACTCTCTGACAGATGTTACATTAAAATTCTCAGAGTAATTCCTGATATAAATACTCAAAAAGAACAAAATTTATTATAGAGGACAAGCAGAACTGATCTATTAATTATCAACTTTGTGTCCTTGAGCAATACACTTTATCATTACTAACTCCAGTAATAAGTCTATTGCAAATCACTTTGAATAAAAGTGTCAGTTAATGACTAATGAGCAATTTTTAAATTGACTAGACTGGCAAAGTTAGGGATTGCTTAGTATCTGATGTCAGCTAAAAATCACTAGTGATATAAATGAAGTAAAAAAAGGGAACATTTCCTTATAAATAATTTGCTTCAAAATAAAACTTGTAGACTGAACAGGAGCTCAACTGCTATGAGCTTAAAATTCACTTGAAAGTGATCCATGCAGAGCTCTTTCATATATGTAACCGCACAAAATTGTTAATCTTAACTTTTTTGACATTTAAATGTTGGCTGCAGTTCTGTTTAGATGTCTAAATCTGCAGATCTTTCACCTTTAGAATAGGCCTATGTGTTTTGACTCTTGCTTAGTTACTCTTGTTTAATTACCATTATTATAATTACCTTTATTATTATTATTATTATTATTATTATTAGTAGTAGTAGTAGTAGTAGTAGTAATATTAGTGTATGATAAATTGGCAGATTTATACTATTGTATAATAACTTGTACAGTGAACTTATAACCACCAAGTGGCGCTCAATAACAAAAAGTCAGTAATGCAGGAAAAGGGGGCGTGTGACTTGAAGCGAGAGAGAGAGAGAGAGAGAGAGAGAGAGAGAGAGAGAGAGAGAGAGTATCACAACTCACAATTTGAGCGGCTGCTGTCACGCTCCATGTTCACAGACGCGACCAGCCGTGCGCTTTCCTAATGCGCTCGTACAGCGGCCACGGGTTCAGCATAACACTGAGCTGGACATGATGCTGACGGACAGATGGAAACAGACACAGTCTCTACCGTAGAGACAGAGTGTCCACCCGTATTGCGAGTCCGTGAGGAGGTGAAGTATTTGCCGGGTCTCTAGGGCTGCATCCCTGTCTTGAGAGTGGACAGCATGGGCAGAACAGCTATCCTCAAAATGATAGTATTAAAAATTCGATCATAACGAGAAGGAATTTACAGAAGAGGTGCCAACGAAGGATTTAATCGACTTGTCGGTGATTTATTTAATACTTCGAGAAGTTGGAAGGGAGGATGGAGAAGCCTAACCAGCCTCAGCCGCATTCGAGTGTATCCAAAAGCACA
The DNA here is from genome assembly GCA_903798205.1 of Danio tinwini. Classification (NCBI taxonomy): domain Eukaryota; kingdom Metazoa; phylum Chordata; class Actinopteri; order Cypriniformes; family Danionidae; genus Danio; species Danio tinwini. Next base: position 14,093,339 of record CAIGQZ010001313.1, read on the forward strand.
GAAGGTCCCTCAGAGGACCTTTCCAAACTTACGGACGAGGAGCTTCTGAAATGGAGCAAGGAGGAGCTGGTTCGCCGGTTGCGCAGGGCCGAAGCCGAGAAAATGAGCGTAATAGTGGACCACAGCAATCTCATCCGAGAGGTGAACCGCAGGCTTCAGCAGCACCTCAACGAGATACGAGGACTTAAGGTAAGGCGAGCCGGGGTTCAGGTGACAGGGTGTGGGCAAATTGGAATGATATTAACCCATTAATTCACACATTTATTTATCTTTTTAATTATAAGCACTATCTTGTTTTTGGTTGCTAGTTTGCATTACTAATAATGACTTTTTTTATTGCTATTTTTTATGCAGTGACTTTTGTAAAGACATACTATGGCCTATACAGGTGTAATCTAATTTTAAACATGTACAAGTGGCAGTTAGGCCGTTTTTATTTTTATTTTATTTTATTGTTTATTACATGTTATAGGATTTAATTCCTTGAACATACATGTACAATTTTCTGTCAATATAATAGGGATAAAACTGCCCAGTGGTGATTTGTTTTAAATGCTATTTTCCAATATAACATTAAATTGCAAGAGAAGTGCAGCTGTTTGAAACACCAGTTTATGTAGCTAAATATACTTATATATGTGTATACTTATATATGTGTGTACATATATAAGTATACACACATATACATGCATATAAATATACAGAAATTAACATTTTCTTCTTGAATAGCTGTTTGTTCTAGTGTCTCCTTTCTCTTACTTTGTCCTTTTCTGTTGTGCGCCACTGCCAACATTTGTTTAACTTCACTTTCATCAGTCACACTGCCTGCTTAGTCTGCTTAGACGTTGTTGTTGAGTCATAGATTTTATTGTTGCAGGAGGTGAATCAGAAGCTGCAAGAGGACAACCAGGAGCTGCGGGACCTCTGCTGCTTTCTGGATGATGACAGGCAAAAAGGGAAGAAAGTGTCAAGGGAATGGCAGCGCCTGGGCCGCTACAGCGCAGGGATTATGCGTAAGGAGGTGACACTATACCTGCAGAAACTGAAAGAGCTGGAGCAGAGGCAGGAGGAAGTAGTGAGGGAGAACCTAGAACTGAGAGAGCTGTGCCTAATGCTGGATGAAGAGAAGGGATCTGGAGGTACCAGTGGGTCAGTGGGCACCGGTGGACCGGCCGGCTGCAGGAATTCAATCGATAGTCAGAGCAGCTTGTCTCATGCCAGCGGTCCTGGGCCTGGTTTACTAAGGGATGTAGGTGATGGGAGCAGTACCTCCAGCGCGGGCAGCACCGACAGCCCTGACCATCTCACACATAAGCAGCAGCTGTTGGGTGGCCCGGTTGGAGGCAGTCCTGACCACCTACATAAGCCAGGCTCAGGGGAGGAGGCACCGGGTCCTGAGAATCCTAGCCGCAGGCATAGCACCAGCCAGGAGTATGCAGCACATACCTTTCCCCAAGTGTGCCGGTCTCGCTGTGGATCCTTCTCCAGTCCAGATCACAAGGGACTTCGAGGTCTTAGCCCAGAGAAACTTGGCAAAAGGGGCAGTCCAGAGCAATTCTCTAAACACCTGTTGGTTTCCTCTCAACCGCCTGGCAGCCCGGACCTTTTTCAGAAGCACAGGGGTAGTATGGGGAGTGTGTGTGGGAGTCCAGAGCCCAAACAGATTTTATCAGGGACACCGGAGCACCTGCAGAAGGGCCGTGTCATATCTGGGAGCCCTGAGTTGTTGAGGCATCAACACGTCAAGTTTGGCAGTCCTGGCCGAGAGGTGGTACATAAGCGGCCTGGCGTAGAGGAGATGTCCCCTCATCACCGGAGCATCTATAGCGGTATGAACGGTGGGTCTGACTGGAGCCTGCTGTAGCACCCACAGTGACATACATGGAGTCCCATTTGAGTACACCACATACAAAGGGGATAGTCATCCAGGAGACAGCAAAGCCCCAATTTCCAGCCAGGCACTAAACCATCTCAATCAGCCAGCCATGTTCTGCATTTAGTTTAGTTTTGCTTTGCTCAGTTCAGAGATGCAATGGCCAGATAGTGAAGGGGCTTTAGTGCCTGGCTAGAGCAGAACATTTCATCTCTGGTAAATGTTGGTGGTGTCCAGTCTTGGTCCTCTCGGGCCATGCTTTTAGCAGGCTTTAACTGCCTCCTATCAATCAGCCTCAGTACCTGTGCCTCCGAAGCCATTTTTGTGCACTGGAACCCATCTGAGGGAACACTTTAATCAATCAATCAATCAATCAATCAATCAAAGACCAAAAAGTTCAGAGGCCCAACAAAAAGCCAGAAGACAGTGCTGCCCTGCAGGACCAGGAGTGGACACCATTGTATTTGCTATATGCATGCAGGTGAGTGGCTTAGCAAAGTTTGACTCAGCAGCACTTGAGAAGGAGCAGCATTGCAAAAAGGCCAATTGCTTCTGTTCATCCACCCCTTTCTTATGATCCCATGAGTCTTTTTCCAGTGAAGACTACACTGTCCTCAGTCTGGAATAATACAGTTAGGTCTGTTGAATACTGTGGTACATCATTGGGTTGTGCAGAATACAGAAAAAATATCCTATTTATCTAGCAGAATAATAATTGTAATTGAACTTCCTTGCACCTACATTCAAAAGACAGTTTTGCATTTACTTAGTATTTAAATTTACATTTCAATGCATTCTGAATACAATTCAGACTGGTGCACAACCCTGATGCATCAGCAGAATGCTGCAGTGCACAAATACTCTCCAGGCATGTACATAAGCGCAGCACCTAGAATACAGTTTCAACTCTGATAGTAAGCTTCATACATCTTTACACACTCAGTGGAAGGCTTATAAACACCTCAGGAGAGGTAAAATATTCTTGCAGACATGCACGCACACACACCACAAGGTATTGGCACAGATCTCAGCTGGGTCTTTTCACTCTTGTTCATTATTGTAGCATCTTGTTCATTTAGTAGCTTGGTGATCTTGCTTGTAGTTTCTGGGGTGGTATTTCCACATAGTGGATTACACTGGTTAATAGTAGGGCTGGGCGATATTGCAAAAAAGGGTCCCACTTTATATTGTGTCGCTTATACCTGTGAACTTACTTGGTAACTAGAAGTGTAAGTAGTATGTAACTAAAGTGTATGTACACACTGGCACATAGTATTTACTAGTGTAATATTGGTGTAACTACACACATGTAACAACACACTGAATAGTATGTGTAAGTTCAATTGTGTAACAGGACATTGGTAACACCACTAAAAAAGTACACCTGTAACAAGAATTACATAAGTGCATTGTGTATACTTGCATGTGTTTTCCCAGTTCCACACCTGTTTGTGTACCATGTATTTCTGAACACTTTATTAAAATAAGAATGGCAGAGCTAACGCTGCATTAAAAGGTTTCACCTTGTGATACCAGTGTAATTACAGGTTAATTCATCAGAAACTGTCCACTCAATATTAAGCGTAAAATGGTCACAAATTACTGTGTAATATATAAAACCTAAGCCTTTGTGCAACTGTTTAACAACAGCAAACTTCTGTCAAAAAAGTATAAGTGTATATAGAAATATACATATGCCTTATGTTTATATGTTGTTTTAATGTAAACTGTAGAATCACATCAGTAATTCACATTAAAGGGGCAGTTTACCAAAAATTGTGTTATTAATGTCCTGTTACACATTTGACCTGACAAATAGTATTCAATGGGTTGTTACATGTGTAGTTACACCAGTATTACACAAGTAAACACTATGTACCAGTGTGCACATGCACTGTAGTTACATACTACTTAGACATCTAGTTACTATGTAAGTTCACAGGTAAAAGCGACACTTAATATGAAGTGGGACCATAAAAAAATGATCATGATATCTTGTTTCATATCATTTGATATCGATAATTATTGAATAATTTTACAATACATTAGGACCATTAGGATTTTTTTATTAAACCACTTTATTTTAATTCACCAACATTACTAAGGCAAATAGTTTTAGTAGTCAAAAACAAAAACTTTTAAACAAAATATCTCAAGATCAATATCTGTAAGGTGTCAATATTAATAATACAGTAAACCTCAAATTCTGTAAACAAAACTAATTTTGATAATCAAATCTGAGCTTTCAAGTAAAGGAACCAGCCATCATTATTCATATACATACTGATCATTACAAATTGTGAAGTTGAAGACTACAAATCATTCAGATGGGGAGCTAGTGGCTGGGATGCACAAGAAAAGAAACCAAAAGCCACTTTGGCGACATCCTTCTTTATTTACCATCTTCTCACTGCTGCTATACAGCACTCATTTTTACGTGTATTGTTATTCTGACCTGAAGCGCGAGCACTTGCTTTCCTTCACCATTTTCTATGCCGTTTCTCGTAACTAGGCGACCGTTTTCTCAGAGGATGACAAACGGACAAATGCTGCACCTCTGATGCAAGTTTATGGAGAAAAGTAAAAAGCACTGCAGTGTTTGGGTGCGCTGTGTTTGTCTCAGGTAATTAGTCTGCTGCTATTACTGAAATGTGTATATTCCATTCAAAGTATGATGCACATTGATTAGTTCTTGGTTAGAATCTTTTTTTGCGATATTGACAATAGTGTGCGGTCAATAAATATTGATACCGATTTTATTTTAACACCTTGGTTAGTTGAATCAGCTTTGTTTGATTAAGGTTGGAGCAAACCTGTGCAGAGCTGCGGCTCTCCAGGAATCGAGTTTGACACCTATGATCTAAAGTTTGTTTTTCAGGCAAAAATATATATTTTGTAGGCACTTCTATCCAAGCATGATGTATTGTAATATCTTCAAACTGATATTTGTTTGAGTATCAAACAGGCTTTAATTTGTTAAAGTCATTGTGTAAGCTACATCAGAAGCTTACTTTACCACTGAGAAATTTATGAACTGACAAAACGTAAAATACTTACATTTCCTCGTGAGATCAGGCTGGCAGACCATACGAATGTGTGCAAAACAAAAGGGACAAATATCAGACATTTCTCCTGATGTGTAGCATTGTCTCCAGCTATATTGTGCTAATGATTTCTTGGAGGAGAAAAGTGCTGATCTGTGTGGCTTGCCAAGGCCGTGGGACTCTTCCTGAAGCTGTGTGCTGTTTGCCTTGCGCTGCATTTAATAGGAAAATAACAGCTGCTAATTAACACCTGAGTTCACTGACCTAAATGGAAGCTCAGAGAATTTCAAACTAGAAAACAACACTTATATTCTGATTAGTGATTGCTCTGATTGTGATATTTTTGATTATTTGTTGAACTAAAACAATGAAATGATAGAACTGGTGACGGATGGGTTTTGTCGGATTTATAAGGCGTGTTAACATTATGTTTTGTTTCCTCTTTGAGTGCACAAAGGCTTTGTATTCAGGCTTGGTACCGGAAAGTCTGTACTGAGATCCATCCTGGTGCTGATTTATGTCTTTTGACACCACCAGTTAACAGAGAGAATCGGCCATTGTGCTCTCTCTCTTTCTCTAGCTCAATCGTTCACCACTCTTGAGATACACATTTGTGTTCTTTTATTATTTCGTCAGACCAAAGCTCTCTTTTCCTAACAGTGCAGATCCAATTAAATTTTTCCACTGATGCTCTGGGTTAGCGCATATACTGTCTTTTCAATCTGCTTACTTCTTCAGAACTAGCTTTTAGACGAGTCTCACAATCCCCAGTGTGTCTAATTAGCAATAAATACACATAATTTTTAGTAATAATAATTTACACTCTTCATAGAACTGTGTTCCTTATCAAACCACATGCGTGAGCAGGGAATTACAGTTTATCCCTACTGGCCGTGGCAAGCCAGACTGGATTATCACTTAAAAAGGTTTTGACGGTCGGATTTCTCTTTTTCTCCCTTCCTGGGGTGTGTCCACAGCAACTCTGATGTTTTTGGCTTTCACTGATCCAGCCTCTCTATAGTTGACATAAGACGGTCTGCATTTGCTGTATGCATTCAGAGAGATTACCACTTGGCCACTTGTTGGCACCATTACACTCAGTGAACCACTGGTCATCAAACCCAAACTTTTTTTTGTGAATGTTTAAAAAGCATATTTTATTTCTCCTTGTGCAGTTCAAATACAGCCACTGCTGTATATATTAGATTCACTATGAAAAGTCTTTGGATGCAAAGCCTGTTTTGTCATTTCGACAAGAGTATGGGATAAAAGCATAAATGAAACAATATTATTTCCCTTAGGTCACTTTCTAACGATTTTTTGATTACTGGATGTAATAAACTTACATCAGTAGCATAACAGCTGCTAGTTGCCTGATTTAAGAGTTTAAAGAGAAGCGTTAAGTGTTTTATGAAGGACTTTAAAACAAATTAGCTTTGAAACATGTCTAAAATGTAATTTTAAACCTAGAACTAAGCAAACCATTTGGGTTTTAAAACTTGCACGTTAAAGAAAGTGCAGTAGAAGGCTTTTGACATATGACAAAATTGCTTTTTATAAACTTACTAGGATTGCAGTTAAGCTCAGGCAAAGTTATGCACATGGTTTAAAAGTGAGTCAGGTTTGTGTAAAAAAGAAATATCTGACATTTAGCACTTAACTTTATTTGTTTACTCTTTTTTTTAGTTTATATGTTTGGTTCAGAAAAAAGTTATTGTTTGTTTAGCAGTGACTAAAGATGGGCAACTTTGTGAGAAATAAGTATGATGAGAAATCATGCTGTTCTTTTCAGGGTCATATCTTGTGACACACACATCTTTTCTTGTTTGTTTAGATGTCATTTGATCATGTTATGTTCTCATTTAACACTGGAACTACCAGAATTCTATAACTACTAAGTTACCATAGCGTTCATTCTGACATTTCTCATAAGAGGTAATATTGTTATGCCATATTTACATTTAAAGCTACTATTGAGATATTAAATTTAAGCTCTGAATGTCTGAATGTCTTTTTAGTCATCACCCTAAGAGTATAGTCATTTTGGTAATACAGCCTATAAATGTATAGTTAGGCTACTAGACCACCTGCAAATGTCACCGTCCACACCTCACTTTCATTTTCATTTTCACAAGTAGGGGAGAAGGCTTTTTTGCGGCACTTAATATGCTGTTTTGAAAGACATATATGAAGTAAAGTTATGATTTTGCCAATACAAAGTTATGTTTTTGTCATCAGGAAGCTGCTAGGCAACAAAGGCAGGCATATTTAAAGTCACAGAGAAAAGTAGCTGACACTAAAATGCATGCAGTTATTGTGACCTCTATAGTTCAAGGTAGAAATACTCTTAAATCTTTTTTGTAGTTTTAATAAAACAACTGTTAGAAAGAAATATTCACATGCAGTGCTCAGCATAAATGAGTATACCCTATTTTGAAAATGATTATTATATTATATTAATATAATAAAGTTTTATTAAACAGATATATTTATTAAAATAATATTTTAGTCACCAAACATATTTAGAAATTAAACGATAATACAATTAAATTCAAGCAAAATATTGAAAAAAAATTACAACCTACCAAATGTAAACTAAATATTTCAATTTTTTTGCTTCTCTTAATTTTTCCTCTTTTTTAAATTAGTATTTCATATTTTTCTATAACATATAAATTTGGGTGTACAAGTTTTTGGACCGTAATCATAAGTTATTTTGTTAGATAAGCTCCAAATTTGGCTTCAGTACTGACTAATCTAATGTATATGCACAAATATAATATTGTATAGCTTCCTATTAAAATATAAATTTAAAATATAGATGTTGTACTCAAATATGCTGAGCACTGTATTTAGGAATGGGTTGCGCCGTGGCGCAGTGGGTAGCGATGTGTGGAGTTTGCATGTTCTCCCCGTGTTCATGTGGGTTTCCTCCGGGTGCTCCGGTTTCCCCCACAAATCCAAAGACATGTGGTACACGCGAATTAGGTATGCTAAATTGTCCGTAGTGTATGTGTGTAAATGAGAGTGTATGGGTGTTTCCCAATGATGGGTTGCAGCTGGAAAGGCATCCGCTGTGTAAAACATATGCTGGATAAGTTTGCAGTTCATTCCGCTGTGGTGACCCCTGATGAATAAAAGGACTAAGCCGAAAAGAAAATTAATGAATGAAGGAATTAATGTATTTTAAAAAAGTCAGGGTATTATAAATATGTGTGCTTTATTTAAAAACGGTCAACATGACCGCCTCGGTAGTTCTAGTGTTAAGTTGAACAGCTCCAGTTTTTTAAAAAGTGGATCAAGACCCATTTTTCAGCATTCTTAGTCCACTTGTTTGCAGCTTAAGAAGGTTCATATAACAGGATTCACACTTATTCAAATAAACTACACTAAAAGAGCAATCACAGCAGAGTTTAATCAAACCAAAACTTTCAAATGTGAACAAGACACAGATTTATTCTTTCCGCATGTACACATCATGCATGTACTATATGATCCATACAAATACATCAGCATCAAACACAAACATTCCAAAAAAAACAAAGGTAAAGTCAGGTTTGGAATTGCAAGAATAAAATGAATTGAAACAGAACCATAGTTTTGGGTTGAACTATCCCTTTAGGTTTGTTTTCAGGGTACCCATTTCAGCTTGACTTTATAGTTTGAGGAGTCACAAAAGTGAGGTGCATTTTAAAACAGTCTGACCTGCTGTTTTCCCCCATTGAAGGCAATGCAGTTGACCTTGACCGACTTTTTCCAAACAGAGCTATACAATCTATAGTTTTTCTACGTCATATACAGTAAGTGTTCCCCAGGGCCTGTTTTAAGAAATCATGACGTCCATCAATCTTATTGTCAGTCTGTGTCTTGTGTAAATAATGAATATTGCTGTAGCTGCATTTGCATGGGTAATGTAAAACAGAACAAGCACTGCTGGATTTTTATGCTTCATGCTTTGTGAGCTTTCGTCGTTCTTCCCAGCTGATGTAGCAGTGCAAGGCTTTGGCCCTTTTCAGTAATTTAATTTACAATCTGAGAAATACATTTTTAATTGCTTGCCTTGACATTTAAGTGGAATTTAATTTATTTTCCTTTCATTTCTCAAGAGATAAATGCCCTGGC
>CAIGQZ010001313.1:14102777-14117303 GCA_903798205.1 Danio tinwini
TACACGACGCTCTTCCGAGTATTTTTTTCTAAGGCTTTACAAATATATGTATTTATATTTATATATATATATATGAATATATTTCGGCAGCAACACCAATAGCTTCAAAAGTATCAAATTTATTTACTTAAAAAAAGGCCTTTTTTACTTTTTAGGTAATCTGATACTGTTAAAACTCCTGGTTGGTAAAGTTTTCAATTCATTATTTATGAGAAAAAAAAGAAAATAAATAATGTTGTAAAGTAATAGAAAAAAATACTGGCTGCTCATTACTGGTTTTGCACCACAATTTGCATGATCAGGTCAGAAAATATATATAATAAATATGTTGTTACAAAATACTAATAATAGTGCCAATAAAAGTCACTTTGTTCAACTTTTTGACATCAAAAGTTGAAGCAGCTAAGATCAAGATCCAATAATGCAATTTGAAAGCATAAAAAAAAAAAAAAAAAAAAAAAAAAAAAAACAATGTATTTCATAATGCAGAAAACTTTTAATTAGTGGAAAATATAATAAGTGTATTTCAGACAATAAATTAACTCTGAATAGTCTATGAAAAGAAACAAGCTTGTTTTATCCACCAATTAGAATACTAATACCACTTCTTAGGAATTTATAAACTAATGAAATGTGTAGCTTGGATGCAGAGTAATTTGTGTAAAAAGTATCTGCTCATCAAATTCATGGATGAAATGGAAATAAACAACGTACTAGACTTCTACACCTTTTTGTAAGCTTTAGTTGAATAGCATATTGCATTATCTATTTGGTTTTTGCATTGTAGTTTGATATCTGATGCAATATAAATCATTTAGATAATATTCCTTTTTTGTATTAGCAGAGTACTGTTCATTTTCAGTGTCCTAGTTTCTTTTTGTCCATTTCAAGTGCCTTATATATTATTCTCAATGCTATCCTAAATTCAGAAATGGTGCAAATGCTGTAACATGGTTTGCACCTTTTCAAAAGGCACATTTGATTGTACTTTTTATGAAATAAGTAGTCACAAACATGAATCAAAGCTTTTTGAACCACTTCTGAATGCAGGGAAGTATCAAGGTTTATTTAGAAGGTTTGTAAGCTATCTATTTAAGATATCTGAACAAAGTCTAAGTCCAGTTTAAACCAGTAATGAAAACCAAACTCAAAGCAACTTTTCAAAACATGTTCATTAGCATATAGCAACTTACAACATTAACAGAGGCCTGCCTTAAGACAGTCATTGTTTTTGATAGAGACGCTTTGAAAGAAACTGAAATTCTTGGCATTTGCAACCCATATCTTACAATAATAGTTAAATTAATGTCTGTGACAATGATATAACTTATATTTAGCCCTTGATCTATACTGTTTCTTGGAAGATGTTAAAGGGTGCCAACAAAAGCCTTGTGTTCTCAATGAAACCCAGTGCCATCTCTTCCGATTCTAGCCTCTGTGCAGCCCGGTAACATTGAAAGATTATGTAAGATATTAGGAATTCATGCTGAGAGGGTCTCAGCCAGCCTGCTCTCTACCTAGAACCCCCGTTTATCTTCCTGCTGGCTCAAGGCGTAAGGTAGAAACCATTGATTGCTACCCCAGAAAGAGGGAACATGAGGTCTTGCAGTGGTCAGAGTCCCCACAGAGATCTTACATAATCTACAGATTACTTTTATGGGCTGAAGGGCCACATTTACCCTAACATTATATGTGTTCTAATGAAATAGAAGAAAAAAATACATAAAAAATGGGGAGAAGTTTACTTTCATTAGTATTGCTGAGAAAATGAGATCCCATTCTAGGAGAAATCAATGTCTATTTAATGGGAAGGTTTTCACTCACTTCTTAATAGCCTGTTGACCTTTGTCAGTGACAAGAAAGTGTAGTAGGGGCTAGTGTTTATGTGTAGGTCTGAATTAATAGTTAAACTATAAACATGTTGCTACAATTGTAGGTGTGTCCCTTTTAAATGGATAGTTTGCCTAAAATGAAAATTGTATATAATTACTGAATAATTACTTACTTTTATGTCAGTCCAAAACCCAGATGATTTGGATGAAATCTGAGCGCTCTCTGATCCTCCATAGAAAGCAATGGTCCCAACTCCATCAAAGGCCATAAAGGTGCTACAAAAATCTTTTGTGTGCAAAAATAAGGACTTTATTCAAAAGTTTCTTCTCCTTATCATCAGTATAGAGCACGCATTCACAAGCACTGTGCACTGGCATGAACCCCAGGTGCCCAGAATCAACTTCCGTGTTAACATTTTAAACAAAGAACTGACATTTGCGGTACACTTGCAGTGCGAACAAATGCAACACGCATCAAGTATCAAACACGCAACCTATACTGACACAGAGGAGAAGAAAAAGTTTAAAATGTTTGGTGTATTTGGGCATGAAAGTATTCTCATAGATTGATATTTGAAATCCTGAAGCATATAGTCTGTTTTGAGGATATTATTTTGGTATTTTTCTACACTTCAAGAGAAAGAAATAGAGTCTAGAAAGAGTCAGGACAGTTGATATCTATGGAGAATCAGAGAGCTCTCAGATTTCATCTAAAATATCTTAGTTTGTATTCTGAGGACAAATGAAGGTCTCAGTGGATTGTAATGGCATAGAGTGAGTAATTAATAACATAATTTTAATTTTTAGGTGAACTAAGGTGATAGTTAACACCAGAATATCATTCTGGAATTATAATGGAAACAGTACTGGACTTCACTGACCTTCCATACAGTATATTTTATGTGAGAATGTGAACTTTTTTTTTCCTTCATCTTTTCTTTTAATTTTTTTTGAGAGATTTGTATCAAAAATGAAGTTAAAAATCTTACCAACCCAGTTAATGCATTCCATGCCATAGAAACCTATTTATGTTCTCTAATTTATCTCATTAGCCAGCAACATGCTGAATATCTATACTGTGTCTCTTTGTATTAGCCAGTTTTAACTACTCTTATTAACTCATGCTCATTTTTTTTGCCAGTGTCACAATGTTGGCAACTATGCCCTCACTGATGCTCAGAAGGGGCGATAATAGTGTGATACAATACTGGACAAGAGCATGCATTACTAGACTTCTTAGCCATACACTCAAAGCTAAGCGCTAAGAGTGAAAACATAGCATAACACTGTAAAATATGCTGTTCGATATTTTACTGTCAGTTCAGACAAGTACCTGGACTATCACTTGATCTAGCTTGTTTAGGTTAGCATGTTTATGTTTATTGCTGACTAACGTTTTGTGTACTGTGTTATGGGCAGGAAGTGACTGCTGTGCTACACAAGTGAAAAGTGAGAGATGGATTGAGAGAGAGAAACAGGGAGAGGAGAATGAGGAGAGAGGTGAAACTCTTTTTCATGGTGAAAGCGCTGCACTTTTGCTCTTGGCTCGAACAGCCGGGTCACATTTCTAGCCATAGGCAGAAAAAGACTGTAGGACACTCATGTATCAGCATCAGAAAGCAGCATGCTGTGCTTTCAGTGGTAGACCAACTTTAAACCTTTTCAGTCTCTTTCAGATTGAACCTTTCTTCCTTAAGCTTGACTGGGTAAAATCAGAACAATAATGTGACATTTATTTATTCCAGAATAAGAATAGGAAATATTTTTATTTGTTGTGATTGAAAGTCAGGATTATTTAACTAAACATTTCTGAAAATAAAACACTGGAATTTTGTTGTCTAAAAAGGAATATAACTATGTTTGAAAGCACACACACAAACACACACATATAGATACATGCATTTGTAACTATAGCCAACTATAGCCAAAAGTGTTATTTAAGGTCTCTGTGCTCGATATGACACACAGAGTGCAATTCATCATATTATGCAACTATCTTGCATTATAAGTGCAAAGTTACAGTACTGTATTTTCTTTTTATTCTTCTTCTTCTTCTGCCACACTGCAGTATGACAAGGCTGTTTAGAAACTCTTTAGAAAAGCCACTCAGATTAAATCAATCACTGTGATTCTACTACTTCTTTGAGTGGGCAGCTATTTACACAAGTGCACACACATGCAGTTCACAGTAATAGAAGCAGTGGAAGCTAGTTGAGGCATAGAAACACACAGCTCAGAGGCACAGTAAGCAGGCAGACCCTTGATTTCCATTTCTCCATCCACACAGAAAAACAATAAAAGAAGCTTTAGACAAGATGAAATCAGGCAACAGAGCCAGGTAATTGGTAAGACCATCAAAATTAATGAAATTTAAATGCAGATGAGAGAGGTAATAGTCAGGGAGGAAGCTCAAACCATGCAGTGCTCTCTGTGGGAGGAGGGCAGCACGCAGGCAGCAAACTGTGGGTATTTTTGGACTCCCTTCAGCATAAACAGTGCTATTGCGCTCTTTATAAATCATCTGAATGCATGACCTGACATGCGTTTTGAAATTCATAATGTGCTGATGGAGTTTGGAAAATACAGCCACAGTAAATGACCCCTTTTTCAATTTATGCTCATAAATATTTCATCATATCAGGGAATTACAATCTTCAGAACCAGTGGAGGAGATGGATGGATGGAGATATACATACAAAACAGTGCCATGTGAGAAGAAATAATTCAAACTATGTTTTAAAACTAGAGTGGTGCCTACAGATGCCATGCACTGTACAAGCGGAGTCCCAAAAGGCACTGTGGCAAGCCAAATTCAATATGGCTGATGATGCAATAGTTTTTTTTTTTGTCTAAATAACTTTATCTTTCATACATAGATACATATAGTGTGTGCTTGCATGTGTGTATGTGTGTGTACTCAACAAACTGCTTTTCTCAATATACATTATTTGCTTTCTATTTTATTTAATTTTTTTAGATAAATACAACAATTTATATCACATATTTTACAAAAAATATGTTTTATTTATGTTTTTTCATGGTAAAAAAAAAATATATGGTTTTCATTCCAGTGAAGTGAGAGATTTTAGGATGTTGTACTTTTTTCAACATATATTCAATTATATTTTTTTATCTTGCTATAACAATAGTAAATTGCTTTTACGCTTGATCTCCACTGCACTCAGTCTCCCACTGATGGAAACCGCAGGTTGTGCTTTTAAATAACTGCAGATTACTTAATATAGAAACGTGATTGGAAGGCAATTTTGTTGCTATGATAATACTATGACATGCCTGGCTACCATTGATTATTTTGTTTTCATGTGACAAAAGATGATTACAAGTGCTCAAAAAATTTGATTATTTTAGAAACCATAAGATTATAAGTCGGCTACATGGTGGCTCAGTGATTCGCACTGTCACCTCAGAGCAAGAAGGTCGCTAGTTCGAGTCCCAATTGGGTAAGTTGGCATATCTGTGGAGTTTGCATGTTCTCCAGGTGTTTGCGTGGGTTTCCTCCGGATGCTCCGGTTTCCCCCACAGTCTAAAGACATGCGTATAGGCGAATTGTATAAACAAAATTAGCCATAATGTATGTGTGTGAATGAGTATGTATGGATGTTTCCCAGTACTGGATTGCAGCTGGAAGCAGTGTGCAAATTACACACTGACTATCGGGGGGGGGGGTCAACTTTTTTGATCAGATCGTGTAATACATACTTAAGTCATTTTTGTATTTATTGTTAATTAGATCTTGTTTATTAATACAACATATTTAATTTTTCAGTTTTTTGAGGGATATTTATTGTATTCCGACCTACAGTATCTTCAATCTATTCAACTTTAAATTGGATGGCCTTTCATTCACTGTCTTCAGTGAATATGCAAAAACATATGCAAAAAAACAACAACTCTAAAATTAGTTTAGAGACCAAAACACTACTTTTTGAAAAATCTGAGTAGATGTAATAAGCCATACAGGAATATTTTTTCAGCAATATTAAGAAATCTGGCACGCTTCACGTGTGATAAAAAATTGGAAAACATCTAATTTCAGTTGCTTCTTATTTCTCTGAGGCAGTTTGTGCTATTTATAGGACTGACAAAAGTTTGTGTATGTTTGTAATCTCATACACAAGTCGTCACAAGGAGGACATGATGTCATCTGTACAGATCTATCTAGCATCACACGTCAATCACACAACCTTGAAATCTTTAAATAATTATAGGCATGCCAGAACATCCAAAGTGAAATCACAAGCTGGTAAATGCTACAACTCATCTCCATTTTTTTCTGCATAATCCATGCACACAGGTAAGATGTTTTACATGCGTAAAGACAAACAAAAGTACTTTCATCACTTAAGGCCAATTCACATCACACTGACAGATGCAGAGAATCGCCAGATTGCATTATGTCACTTGTCAAGGATTCCGCAATCCACCAAGCACTGATTCAGCATGTTCAAGAAACAAACTATCAAAACAAGGCTAAAACAAGCTCCAACAGATGCCAACAGACATGGATAGGGAAAAATCCAGCAGTCTGTCAGCATTTGCCAATTAGATGCTTCAAATAGATTAATGAAAATGACTAAAACATCTGTATTAAGTTCACATGAAGTCGGTAATGTAAAGAATTCAAAAGATAGACAAAAACAATACTAAAATAATTCCATAATGTAAATAAACAGTGTAAAACAATGTAAATAACGTTAATTTCCCATAAATGAATACATTAAATTTGATTAAAATCACACCCAATAATACTAGAATGTGTTTTTTATTGCTATGCAATAATCCTTTAAAATAAGTAACTTTTTAAGAGCATGTATTTTTGTGAGTTCACCTTTGTTGTTTTGTTTGTCTAGTACAGTACATGTAAATGCTCTTAGACTAAACATGTAATGTACGTGACAGCAACAAAATATTTTTTTTGAAGTTTACACACTGAGATAGTAGTATTGTATTTAAAAACTTTATCTTTAAAATCCTTTCTTTAGAAGTTAGAATTTCCAGGCCCCCAAACATGCTATTAAAGTGTATATGAATTATTATTAATGAAACAAAAAAACATAGCTGAAATGATTGATGACATAATGACAGAATTTAGGATGAACAATCATTTAATATTCATTCTATCCTTTCCTCAGCAATCAGATTAGCTAATACGCTCTCATGTTGTTCCCACAAAAGCCCTGAGAAGCTCAAATGCTTCCGTTTGATTTCAGAGTGCCTCTGAATAACCATAAAAACCATTGTGAAAATGAAGCACTTGAACATACATAGTCGTCTTGTGTGTTTTTAGACTGTGCAGATGGTCTTGAGTTACAGAGAGTTTTGGGTTTTCAGTTATCTGAGGTGTCATTTTTTTAAGTACAGTATGTGCTTAAACTCTATAGGGATGCACATAGCATTTATGGAAAGTCTGAAGTGCTGCTGTGTTTTGGGATGAACACTGGGACCGCTTCAGGGAAATTGCTTGTAGAAGCTGGGTCAGTAGAACAGCCCACCCTCCATCAATGTGTGAGTGTGTATGTGTCAGAAAATACATCTGTTTTCTTATTAACACTTGTGTTTCACCACTCATACTTTGATTTGCCATATGTAGTGCAGTCTTAGGCTGTAAAAATGGATTTTTCACCTATGAAAAAAGGATCTCCTCAGGGAAGATGTGCTTGTTAGTAGAGTGTGTAATTGTGTGGCGTAGAGACAGATTGTCTTCCCTCTTAATAGTGGTTATTGTTTCATTTACGCCAAGGGAAAGTACATTGCAGATACTATTTGAGCTTAACAATCTCTTAACTGACCTGATTTTCTAGATGGCATCCCTTTGTTTCATACACCATGATGGCACAAACACAGTATGGAGGGCATTGTGATATTAAAAAACAGTCACGCAGATGTGCTTACAAAAATAGTCATCTTTTGCCTGTAGGAAATTGATGAGGTCAGCCAGGTCTGGATTTCAGATTTATTTGCAAAGAAGCTTATTAAGGGTTGACCTTGTCCATTGGGGAGTATAGGATGACCGGAGGATCCCGGCTGAGGTGGAAAGTTGTGGTTCATTGTCATTCATTCCTCGTAAGGGCAGCAGGGAGCACAGTGCGTTTAAGGATAGCAATCAGGCTTTTCTCCCAGAACATTCTGTTAAGTAGGCCAATGGGCTATTCCTCCTCCTCTCATTAGCTTTTCACTTTGAAGTCAATCCCCTCCCATTATGTTTTGTTTAAGAGCGTTTAAAGCATTAATATTTATATTCTCCTTTAGCCTGATTTTGAACTGACCGATTTTACTGCAAATGGTATAAAATGATCCTTCTATACAGTGTTACTTTTGCACTTTTAAAGTAAAGACTCTGTAAGGACACAATTTTAAAAAGAAGAATTTTTTGGGGCTCCCCAAAGTTTTTTTTTTCAGCAAACATTGTAATTTATATAGCAAATTTATTGTGTTGCCATACACCCAAAGTGCTTTACAGTTATACAAGTGAGACCCCATTGTATAATTGTAAAGCACTTTGGGTGTATGGCCACACCACCACAAGTGTGCAGCATCCACCTGGATAATGCGACTGCAGCCACAGGACTGTGTGCTTATCACACCTCAACTGCAGATGGAAAGGAGAGTAAGGGAAACAGCTAATTCAGTAAATGGGCATAATTGGGAGGCCATGATGGGTACAGGCCGATGGAGAGAATTTGTTACACCTCTTTTCTTTAAGTGTTATGGGATTTTTAATGACCACAGAGAGCCTGGACATCGGTTTAACATCTCATTCGAGAGATGGCGCTTACTGATAGTATAGTGTCCACATCGCTATTGTAGGGCCCATTCTGGCCTCACTAACACCACTTCCAACTGCAACCAAGTTTTTAGCCTCCTGTGGCATCGATGTAGTCTCCCATCTAGGTAGTAACCAGACTCAGCTCTGCTTAGCTTCAGTGAGCAACTGGTCTGGGTCTGCAGGCAAAAATAGCTGTGCCATTTCTTTATATTACAGTTTCTTTTGTAATGTGGAGAACATTTGAATAATCTAAATAACTTTAGCTTTGTGCAATTGAAAGATTCCACTGATTTTCTTTATGGAACCACAGATGCCAGTAAATAACCTTTTAATAGCATGGAACAATATATTCTGGGGTTTTTCTGACTTTTTCAAAAATTGTGTTTTTTGCAGCCCCTATAAAAAAATGCTTCAATAAACATTGCTTCAATAGACATACATAATGACCATTTTCACACTATAATTTCACACTGTAGTGCCAATTTTAGGCATACAATGACTCTATAGTTTAAGTGTTAAAGGTGTCATAGAATGAACATCTGGATAAACCTAAGCATAGGTGAATAGATTATGGTAATGACACACCTTAAACACTATTGTTTCCTCGTTCTCAAACCTTGTTAGTGTAAAATGCAGTTGAAAAACAGACCAATCCAAACAAATCCCTGACTGTGATGTTCCACATAGTAACATTAATATGCAAACCCTAGCAGTATTTGATTGGCCATAATGTTTTGTAGTGAAAATAGAACAATTATAATTGTTACTATAACACAGCCCATTACATTTCCTATGTATGTGGGACTCTTATTTTGTAAACTGGACAATGCTTTTGAAGTCCATATGAACCGGAAGCTGCAACCATTATTTGTTTCATATAGTGACACAGTTCCTAAATGGAATATTAAATGACAAAACAGTGAGCGTGGCTCATTTTTTGTACTGCGAGCTGATTGGATGCAGTAAAGTAGGCATTTTATTTAGAAAGATCAGGAACAGGGTTTGGGGAGAGTTATTACAACCTAACAGACTCCACCTGCTCACCATTTCTAGTTGTTGTCAAAACTGACAGTTGGAGCAGCGTGGTTAAATATGTTAGCCACGACCAATTCCTAAGATATATGTAAGCTGACAGGAAGTGCATTTTCAGATTTCAATTAAAGATGAGAAGGGCAACCATTTTTTTGTTCTTAATGACATGCACAGATGAATTCTTCACCATAAAAGTAGCAATGTGAACTAACAAAATCATATGGTTAGTTTTGATTTCTTGGGGTCTTTAAGGAATGCATGACTATGGAGTTTGGGAAAAACAGATTATAAATTTATTCAGCGCCATCCCAAAAAAGCATAAGGTCTGTTTGACTGCATCTTTTGTCAGTTTAACATGTATATTTTTAAATTTGCCACATATGTTTATAATCAGTCAACAAATACTTGAAAACTCCTAAAACTCCTAATGTGTGCTAAGCATTTTCCTCCATAACATTGACTCTTAACTTTAGTATGCATATTATAACGTTTTAAACATTCAGCTTTAATACTGTACTCAGATATAGCTGTAGCCATAAGCACTATACAGTGCAATACAGTAACTAAAGCATCAATTATCTGAATCTGCACATCAAACAAGTAAAAATAACTGAATCCTAAGTGCTGTATTGGTTTGCCGTACTTCATCCGTAAAATGTAGCCCTGGGCCTTATGGATTTAAGAGACAGCCCTTAATATATTAATACATTTGTTCTGAAAGTCAACTGTGATCTATTTTTTTAGATCACAGTTTCTCTGCAGGATAACAATACAGCACATACTATGCAGAAATCAGTGTGTGTGAAAATTTCAGATGTAGTCATATTATTTGAGCTCTCGTGTTATAATTGCTGTATGGCCTCTACAAAAAGTATTTTCCATATTTGGTAATGATGACAGTGATGTTCTCTTGAGTGTGCGTGAGTTCTTTATACAACAGAATAGCTTGTCTCTTCTGAGGACATCAAAGGCAGTCGCTCCTCTTTTCACTTCCATTTTATCATCTCTCCATTTAACCACCATCAAACAGGCCAAAGGTCCAATGGACTGATGCGAAACGTATTGTTCCTGTATGCTTATTGACTCACAAAGCTACTTTATCTTTTTTGACATCGCTCAGCTTCCATTCACTGATCTGAAATGGTTAGTCTTCACTTTGGCAGCAGAGAGAATAAGACACCATATAAACTAGTAGATTTTGGTTTTAAAAATATGTTTCATTATGAAAGCATTCCTTGTTCATGCATCTTTATTGAGTTTAATTATTTACACTATAGTATAGTAGGGCTGCACAATATACTGTTTCAGCATCGATATCGTGTGTCCGCAATAGACACATCGCAGGATATGCAATGTTGGGATTATTATTGATCAGCGCCACAAAATTATAACAGAGTGAAAGTTTATCCTTTGCATGTGTTTTACAGGCATTTCAACAGCATTCTGGCACAAAAAGTGCAACATTTGTAACTTAAATGAAAAATGATTTTACTTAAACATTTATACCAGGATGACTACACAGTGTTGTTTTACATCAGACATTTAATTATTCAATTTATGTATCTGAATACTTATTTTAACTGTTTATTATGAATTATTGTACTTTATAGTAAATATTTTTGCTTACTATTTGTTTATTATTTTTTATACATTATTTACACCCTTACAAAATCACCCCAGTGGATCTAAATGAATGATTTCTTACCAAACAAAGCTATTCAAGCCATCTGGTGAAATTGTATTTATATCGCAATATACATCGCAGGAAAACAAAAATATCTCAATGTCAGATTTTTCCAATATCGTGCAGCCCTACTAAAAAGCCTAAAATGCATGATATGCCAACCTTCACACTCACTGGGCATGTGAATATTTGCCATAGTATTGTATCTGTACAGTATTTGCAGTCTTTTGATTGTGTAATGCTCTTATGAGCGGGGCTTGACAAATCAGGGAAGAATATGCAACAGTCCAGATGACCAGTCAGAAAATTATTGTGGATAGTTGTGCCTTTGTTTTCAAAGTTTGCACTTCAGTCTTGTGTTTTTAGACCCTAAAAATGAGGTCTTCAGCTTTTTCAAAATGCTAGTAAATTAATGTGAATGCCAGAGGTAACAGTTACAAAACTTAGGCTTAGGTGCCATTTACACAAATGTGTTTTCATTTAAAAAAATGCATTAGTGTAGATGAGCCTTTTGTCGAACCAATATGATGCTTGAGAGATTATTACACTACAAATACACTCATGGGCCACTTTATTAGGTACACCTGTCCAACTGCTCATTAACGCAAAATTCTAACCAGTCAATCAAATGGCAGCAACTCAATGCATTTAGGCATGTAGACATGGTCAAGATGATCTGTTTTTTAGCAACTGCTGATCTACTGGGATTTTTACATACAACCATCTCTAGGGTTAACAGAGAATGGTCCAAAAAAGAGAAAATGTCCAGAATGGCCAGACTGGTTCAAGCTGAAGGCAACAGTATAAGTAACTTGTTACAACCGAGGTATGCAAAAGAGCATCTCTGAACGCACAACACATCGAACCTTGAGGCAGATGGGCTACAGCAGCAGAAAACCACTCCTGTCAGCTAAGAACAGGAAACTGAGGTTACAATTTGCACAGGCTCACCAAAATTGGACAATAGAAGACTGGAAAAAACGTTCCCTGGTCTGATGAGTCTCGATTTCTGCTGCAACATTCGGATGGTAGGATCATAATTTGGCATCAACAACATGAAAGCATGGATCTATCCTGCCTTGTTTTAACAGTTCAGGCAGGTAAGGGTGATGTAAAGGTGTGGTGGATATTTTCTTGGCACACTTTGGGCCCATTACTACCAATTGAGCATTGTGTCAAAGTCACAGCCTACCTGAGTATTGTTGCTGACCATGTCCATCCCTTTATGACCACAGTGTATCCATCTTCAACATGTCATAAAGTGCGAATCATCTCAGACTGGTTTCTTGAACATGACAATGAGTTCAATGTATTCAAATGGCCTCTGCAATCACCAGATCTTAATCCAATAGAGCACCTTTGGGATGTGGTTGTGCAGCTGACAAATCTGCAGCAACTGCGTGAATCTATGCCACGAAGGATTAGGGCAGTTGTGAAGGCAAAAGGTGGTCTAACCCGGTACTAGTAAGGTGTACCTAAAAGAGTGGCCGATGAGTGTATATTTAGTTAAAGTGAAACTAAAACTGGTGACATATCAAAACTTGTACTTTTTGGCTAAAAGATATGAGTTTATATAATTTTTAAGATGATATACAAACAGCAGTAAGAGTTATGTTAAGTTTTTATTTTAAATTATGCATTTTTATAGAAATGAGATCATACAAGTTCAACTTAATTAGGGTAAAGTCTAGATTGGATACACGGCCGGCCGGAAATGCGATATGCACATTAATATAGCTGCATTTTTTTATGACACTGTATAAGTATAATTAATATTTTTACAGTACTGTGACGGTTGGGTTTAGGGTTGGGGTGGGGGTAGGGGTTAAAAATGTAATTTATTGGGTAATTTAATAGATAAGATAAATAATACTCGGTACAACTTCTGTTTTTACGCTTCTGTGAAGGTTGGGTTTAGGGTTGGGGTGGGGGTAGACGTTAATAAAAGACAATAAATCAGAAATTTCATAAATAACATAAATAATTCTCGTTAACTTTCGGCCGCAAACGTATCCGATCTAGCAGCAACCCTCAATTAGCCACCAATTCACTAAAATGTATAATAATTACATGGGATCAAGGTGGTCACTTAGATTTCACACCTATCTAAACGTGTGCAAGCTTTTCCTTCTGTGATATTAATTGCATTTTACAAGTCACTTTGAAATATCAGATTATAGAAAACACAGTTTGCATATCAGCTTGAAATTCAAGCAAGTACCTGTATGTCCCCTTGTTCTTTTTAAGAGACTGAGAGGTATTGATTTGTGCTTGGTGCTGTGCTTCTCAGAGGAATATTCATTCTGCTCTCATTTTAAACAGAAGGGCCAGACAGCAGTGTGAACTAGCGCAGATGATGAGAGACTTAGAGAGAAGGCTGATGGGATTGTTTAATGAGAGGCCCAGCCACTGACCTTGTGAAGGGCGGCAGGGAAGCCCAGTACTGACTGATTACAGCAGAGATAAGAGAAGAAATCACAAGGCAGGAACAGCTGAAGTAGTGGGTTGTTTGCAGAGGAAGATGACAATATCAGCCTCTTTTCTGCTCATCAACATGCATGTACAACGATGCACTCATAGGGCACACAGAGCCTGAGTAAGTGAGTATGAGTGTCCAGTCTGTATCTCCTGCTGGATCACACCTGCTCCTTACATGTTAATGAAGATTCTACTGCAGTGCTGCTCAGACACTTCCAATACATTCTCAGAACAACACCGCACTGCTGATTACTGCGCTCACAAGGAGCCATTGTATTGAAATTCCTCTTATTTCTCTGGATTGTGCTTTATCTCTCTACAATTTTCTGCAGCTAATTCAGCACAGACCACTTAACTATTCCTTTTTTAGTTTTGGCCACAGTGATACTTAAGGGCATATGCCAAATATGTGATTTCACACTATTTTTGCAAGACAAAAAGAAAAATAATTGCACTTTTGTTAACAATTGTAAAAATCCAACATTTAACTGTTTCCTCTATTTTATGATTTATATTTTATTTAGAGCTTTCAAATTGCATTATACAGGACTATGAATAATGTTACGACATCTATCTATCTACAGTGGGTACTGCAAAAATGTCAACAATTCTGTGTTGGGATGCTGTGTGTACATTAATTAGGAAAAAAACTTAAATAATTTGGACTTAAATGCAAACTTATAACTGCAATATAACAGAGGGAAAAATTTAAG
>CAIGQZ010001313.1:14127024-14141389 GCA_903798205.1 Danio tinwini
GAGAGAGAGAGAGAGAGAGAGAGAACCGCACTCCCTTCAGATCATCAACACGCACGATCGAATCAAATTTGCTTAAACTAAGCGTTTTAAAGTATGGCTTTATTTCTCAATCAAGGATTCTGACACGTCAACGTGAAGCAGACGCTTTACAAAAGTTGATCACGCCGCCCTCAACCCGAAAGTGAAATAGAAACTTACCGGTTTGCGGTTAAAAGTTAGGACCGGGAGGGAGGGGGTGGGTGTCGCGGATGAAAGTGAGTAGGTCGCCTCTATGTGCGCGCCAGTGTTTATGGTGTAACACTGGCCCTGAACACACGTCGACCACAACAAGAAATGAAAAAAAAAAAAAAAACTGCAACTGCGATAAATGCGTTAATTTTTTTAACGCGTTAAATATTTCAAATTAATCACGTGCGTTAACGCGCTAATATTGACAGCCTTAATATATATAAATTAATTTTTATCCGTTTATTTATGCCTTTGAATTGCATGATGAGACCTTGATCTATCTTCCAACATTATTAAACCTTGAAAAGTTTGGTAAAAAAGTGACTTTTATTACAATTTTTAATAGTTTAAAGTGATATATTGTCTAGGTTGGTGTTTTATATTACATTACAAAAATCTTGTAACAAACTGCCAGTACATTTTCTGTTATCTTACTGGCTTATTTCTATATAAATTACATCTTATACATTATATTATTTCAAACTACTAAAATGTCAAAAACAGTCACTTTGTCACATCAAAAGTCTTAAAAATGTCTTAAAAATGAGAAATCTAGATTACATTACTAGCTAGAATTTTCATAAATGTTATCTGTAATCTGTATCGGATTGCAATTTCTAGCTAATCTACCCAGCTATGTGGATGGATGGATGGATGGATGAATGTGACTTTCTTGCAGATGATATCTCACGGGACGCATGTTTCCTGGGCTTTATAGTGACGTATTACTGTAATAAGCCTTCAGCAAGGATAATCAATAGAGAAACAAATTGCTTTTTTGGTTTGGCTCTGAAGAAGCTTTCAACCTACTTCAGTGTGTGAATTCTGTATCTGAATAAGGATACTTTAATGTACCTTAAGGCTTTGCGTGTAAGCTGTGTGTCAGTGCATATGTGTGTGTGTGTGTGTGTGTGTGCGTGTGTGTGTGTGCGTATGTGTGTGTGTGTGTGTGTGTGTGTGTGTGTGTGTGTGTGTGTGTGTGTGTGTGTGTGTGTATGTGTGTGTGTGTGCGCGTATGTGCGAGCACATGAGGGACAGAGAGTGTCACTGCAGAAGTGACACTTGACTTAGACAGAAGGTACTTTTCATCAGCAGACACTCAGGGTCACACCTCCCGCTGCTGCAATCACACTGTACGTAACACACATTACAGCAGGCTTTTCTCTCTATCTCTCTCATGCCTTTTTCTACGCCTTGCTTCTAAGGATTGGTCAGTGAAGGTCTGCTTGTAAACAGCAGAACTATAACAATACAATGACATTTATGTTTCGCATCCTTATTTATTACTGAAAAATAGTTGACTATTAATTGTTTACTCAACTACATATATTATTGCAGCAAATCATTTACTTCTTTTGCATTCAAGTATTTATTTAATCCAAAGTGACTATTTAAACAAGAGGGTTGATTCTTCTGTAACCTCTGCATCAGTACTAAATCAATATTTTAGACAATAAACAAAAAGCCTTGGTCAGCTGATTGAAGATAACCAGGACTGTTAAAGCATTCAATCAATACATTTTCATGGACATCAATATTAATTAGTTAGCATGATTAAAAATGTGTAAGCAATGATTTTTGATTACGTTAATCCTGAGTCATACTCCAAAAATATATTAAGTGTTTTTGAAATTTGTGAGGTTTTTTTTTGCAATATTGATTGCAATATTGATTGATATTGAATATAAATGTATTATCTTTCTATTTCTAAAGATGTTAGTGGAATAAAATATTAGTCAATTAATAAATATATTCGTTTAATAAATCTGTCTTGTTCAAATGCACCCAAATATATTACTTTTATTCAATGATAAATGGATAAAAATACTTATTTTCAAAATGTATGCTAAACACTGTATAAAATAAAATGAGAACATTAAAGGGATATCTAAAAAACAACAAGTCATGTCTTATTCAGAATATGGAAAAATCATTACTGATGTCAATGCATTGTAAACACTTTATTGACATGCATATATTTCAACATCAAACATTCTAAAAAAGAAAATTGACTATTTATCACTTACTCAAGTACATATATTAATGTGGCTATATGTTTAGTTGTGTGCATTAATCTGTTTTTATACACATTGACTATTTAAACAAGTGGGTGGATCGATAGTAGACTTTGGCTTTGGTAGAATACCTGTTTCTGGAACCTCAGCATCAATACTAAATCAATATCTCTAGGCAACAAACAAACATCCTTGGCCAACTGATCGAATGAAACTATAGGAGCATCAAAGAATTCAATAATTCAATGTCAATGCTAGTATTTCAGGATTAATTTTGTGGTGTTATAGTGTTGTGCAGTTCCCACTAACCTGTGTTCCTGTTCTTAATAATACAAATAAAAAAAGACTTTATGAAGGGGTCACAAAGGCTATGTCCGAAAGCTCTAAACTCTAAAATGCTACCTTCAGAGGCATCAAGGCATGTCTGAATTTAAATTCTTCTTCACTTCCTATCTCTGGAGATACTATACTTTCCTCTGATCGAATTTCGAAGGCAGCATAAATTTGCCCTTGTGCGTTTCTTTTCAGATATATTGAACTCCATGAAAGGCCATCATTCCAGATACGTTTCCCAGTATTTCTCTGTTGCAATCAGGATATCACAATAAATAACCCCGAAAAAAGTCAAAGCAAAGCAAAGCAAACTACCAGCACTACAACATACAAAAGAGAGAGATTGACTTAGTAAGTCACTTACCAGTTTTATAACGATTTAATGAGCTGTAGTTTGAAATTACGCTGAGTTTTACTTCTCTAAGGGCTTATTATGTGTTATCTGTCGCCATCTTGTAGCAGAACATCAAACGTTTTTGTTCTGCTCAGTATGACAGGCTGATGGATGACGATGCGCTGTATCTCCGAAATTATAAATATTTAAAATAGGCACTATCTTTATGAATAAACTGCATAGTTGCAATCTAAACAACTACATTCTCACCTAAAAAGCCTCAAAAGTACATTACGTTGTCCAACAGCAGCAATACTTGTAAACTGTAGTAAGTTTATTGATCTGCTGTCACTCTATGTGGGCAAAGTAATACAGAGGCTGTACAAGTTCTGATATTGCAGAATATCGCACGGCTATCAGCCAATCAGATTCGAGAACCAGAAAGATCTGTATTTTGTGGGTCCTTTTGTGTGTACTTTTGACCGATGTTTTGCCACTTTTAATGGACACTTATTTT
Organism: Danio tinwini; assembly: GCA_903798205.1. Classification (NCBI taxonomy): domain Eukaryota; kingdom Metazoa; phylum Chordata; class Actinopteri; order Cypriniformes; family Danionidae; genus Danio; species Danio tinwini. The sequence continues at coordinate 14,130,452 of CAIGQZ010001313.1, forward strand.
AGATAGTATTGTAGTAAGCATATTCTCTGAGTTATCACCACAGCGCTATTAAGAGTCACTTAGACCCAATCCTAATTCTATTTTTGTATACTATATTTTTTGTAAAAATACTAATTTGTGGATCTCCTTGCTTCCGGGTGCAGCGAAACTGCCACTGTAGCTGGTGTATTCTGGGAAATTTTCTTACCTCTTGGTTTCGAGTGTGGTCCTGAAAAATCTTCGTTCGAAGGGGTGTATACCCATTCCCCTTAGCCCTACACCTTCAATCTAAAGAGAACTGGGACACCACTACCCCTTCACACGCGCAAAACGAGGGGTAAGGGGAGGGGCTAAGGGGTAGAATTGGGTATGGGCCTTAAAAGTGGGGTTAAGATTGACTTTATCTGTTAAAAAGAATATCGAAGGCACTCTGATCATGAATTGTAAATATTGAGGACAAATGTGCATACAATGCAGAAATTATCACATGAAACTAAACCGTATACAATCAGAAAGCAAGACCGATGACGGAAGCATAACAAACACAGTTGTGGCGAAGCGCAGTGAAATAGATTTGAACAGCAGAGATGTAGCAACAGCACAAATGTGTGTTTATTCATTCATTCATTCATTCTCATTTATTTTATCATCTACTATGTTTGTTATTATCTCAGAAAGATCAAACACATGAATTTCACTTGATGGTTGTGATACCCATGAAAAATACATCAAAAATGCAAATCTGTATGTCAAAACCTTGACATCTATTTGACATCTACATTGATGCCCGTTTGACCACAAAAATAATGACACAAAAGTAATAAAAGTGTTATTAATCTGAAAGCTTAAATTTCGAATGACTAATTTACAGTCTCTTCAATGCATGTCAGTACCTTGATATCAAAACAACATCAAACTGAAATCTAAAATTTGTGTCAAAAAACACATTAAAACTATTATATAAGATATTTGACTTGATTTTGAAGTTACATGTCAATTTGATGTCATTTTACATCAAGGTAATCAATTGCTATTAAATCTGTTTGCATTTTTGATGAGTTTTTTATGTTGTTTTGACATCAAGGTGCCTGCTGGGGTGTTTACATTTAGCACCCTGACTGAAAATCTGTTGATGTGAAGTGTGCTGTCTTTGTCACATTGTGGCTCACTACACCGTATATAAGCAAAATGTTGAATATATGTTTTGGCCTGATTCATTTACAAATCATGAACACCTATTATTTGTGAAATGGTTCAACTGGTTTATCAAAGGATCTGATTCAAAAGAATGATTTGTTTACAGACCCATCATCACTGTTATAATCAGCCTTGCTTATTATTCAGAACTGCAACCTTTTGCTATATTTGAGTCATTTATTTTTTCACATTTACAATAAATATCTGGGTGCTGCCCATTTAATCAAACAGAACAAATGAAAAGACAAGATATTTCAGAAAATTATAGGTTGTTTCTTCTTTCCATTTACACAAAAAGGCTGAGTAAAACAGTGCCTAGGGTGAATTATCCAGTCTACAAACAAGTGCATAATTACAATGATCTCTAAATCAGTGAGTCAGCCCACTATTTTTCTAAGGAACTCAGTGTAGCCTGGAAAGACATGTATTTATGTGCTATTATTAAATGAGCTGTTATTTTGATAATAGCACATTTAAAGATCAATATTAAATGGATCGTCTAAAAAAGTGATCAATGTGTTGTTTTCCTCTGCAGCTCTGATATCGGCTGGCTGTTGCACCAGCGCCTGTAGAAGTGTCAAGCTTTGGGACAGGTAAACCCCACTTCTCTAGTATACAGCATGCATGTTATTTATGTAAGAAACAAATCAAAGTAGGATTCACATGCTTAAATATAAACTTCTCGCTTTTCTAATTTACACTATACACTACCTGACAAAAGTCTTGTCGCCTATCCAAGTTTTAGGAACAACAAATAATAACTTGACTTCTAGTTGATTTTTTGGTATCACAAGTGGCTTATATGAAAGGCAAAGACCTCTAGATTAAACTTATTTTACCAAAATAATATATGACCATGCCTCGATTTTTTATGATTTAATTTGGACAGTAAGGTCTGACTTTGCTTAGACAAAAGCATTGTAACTAATTAGAAATAATGTATAGTATATAATTTAAAGTCATGGTGCAGTGGAAAAAGAATTAATATTGTGTATGACTCCCATGAGCTTGGACGACTGCATTCATACATCTTTGCAATGACTCAAATAACTTTTATATAATATTAAGTATAATATAATTAATAAAGTCATCTGGAATGGCAAAGAAAACGTTCTTGCAGGACTCCCAGAGTTCATCAAGATTCTTTGGATTAATCTTCAATGACTCCTCCATCTTAACACAGACATGCTCAATAATGTTTATGTCTTGTGGCTGGGCTAGCCAATCCTGGGGCACCTTGACCTTCTTTGAGACCTCAGGCTGTTGATGTTGCCATCCACTCTGCAGATCTCTTGCACGCCCCATACTATATGTAACCCCAAACCATGATTTTTCCTTCACCAAACTTGGCTTATTTCTGTGGGAAATCTCTTGAGTCTTGGGTCCATGCGGGATCCAATAGGTCTTCTGCAGTATTTGTGATGATTGGGATGCAGTTCAACAGATGATTTATCAGAATACCTTCTGCCACTTTTCCAAATGATCCACAAGAAGTTAAGTTATTATTTGTTGCTCTTACAACTGGTATCGATGACAAGACTTTTGTCAGGTAGTGTACACTATACTATTCAAAAGTTTAATATAAGTGATTTTTTTTTTTGCAAATTATTATTATTATTTTTTTTAATAATATCTAGTTACAGTAAAGGTATTCACAATGTACACAAAATACTTTTGTATGGTTTCAAATGAATGAAATTTGAAAAGGAAATCTTACAATTTTTGACTTTCTATCAATGTCATTAAAATGTTGTTGTATTCATTAATGCAAATGTATTATTTAATCTGTTTTAAATAAACCTTTTTACAAAATATATAAAACGATTACCCAATCTGCACACCAAAATCAGCATATAATTAGTCATGTGACACTGAAGACTGGAATAATATAATAACATGGACTAATAATAACTGGAATAATAACACAGGCACGCACACCCACAAACACACATACACACACTTGTAAATTTTAAGAAAATTGAAAAAAAAAACATTGAAATCTGACTGCCTCCAAACTTTTAAGGTCAATATGAAGCCGTTTCACTGGCTGTTTTCTGGAAGGTCTGAGGAGTAACTGACCTCTGCTCTGCTCCATCTAACAGAAACTAGCAGAGAAGTTAATATTTAATGATGCAGCAGATTTAATGCCAGAATATTTCAACCTGCAGGAAAGCATTAGAACGGTTTGCCCTCTTCATTTTGCTGAGTGCACACTAGTTTCCACACACATATAAAAACATGCATGCATACTAAAACACTACTTGCTAATAGTGATTGACCAAAATATTCCCAGGGCTGATAACTTGGCCAGTATTTGGCATTTTTTAATTATTGATGTGGGCCCATGAGTTTTCTATTTGCCCGATGCATCTCAGATTAGGTCTTTGATACTTTACTGTCTCTGTTTAACACATCTAATTAATTATTATAATAAAAAAAAATCTTTTAGTTTCTTATTAAAAGACAGACATACCGTGAAAACAAAAATATATTAACTGTTTTTGTTAACAAAATGTATTAGACATTCCCACCTATTATTATTATTATTATTATTATTATTATTATTATTATTATTATTATTATCATTATTATTATTATTATTATTGTTATTATTATTATATATTTTTATATTAATATTATTGTGCTGTATTTCATTATACATTTACAATTTTAATCACATTTTTACTTATAATTTTATTCTATTTATATTAGATTTTTTATTTGAACTTTTTTTATATTTTTTAATATTTTGGATAATTTCTGTATTGTATAATTGGATAATTTTACTGTAATGTGTTTCGATAAAATATTAGTTCATTTAAATGAATGTTTTAGACAAGTACCTTTTAAACTAATTTATTTCCTTCTTAAATTAAATTAAGCTTTTCTCTAAATATTTTCAACGGGCTCCCTAGCACTCACTTTTGGGCCCCAGTTTGAATACTTCTATAAATCTGTAGTACAGTAAAAGATACTTTGATATAAATATTTGAACACATAGAGAACATTGTATTTCATACTAATCCACTACTTTTATTTCCTGCCATAGTTTTGATGCCTCCTGACCAACGCCTTGACCAGATCCAGTGGTGGGACTGTGGCCCTGAAAGAGGATCCCTGTGGCTTTCATACAACTTGCACTGACAGAAATGAAAGGTGAAGATGGAAAAGTGTGATTGAAAGACAAGAACTTCTAGCAGCAGCCAGTGTCTCTCGTTGCCCTCCGTCAACACGCTGGTTCCTGCTGGTCTCCTAAAAAAACTTACAGCCCTGCACAAACCCAGGCCTAGAGGAGGGATTCCTTCTGATTTCAAAAGCTGGAACACGATTGCCAAAAGGATTTCTCACATGGGAGATTAAATCATCTCTCTTTTGCCAACAAAATAGACCTACCTCCTTTAAATGAAAGCAGACGAAACAAAAAAAAGAAGGTTGAAACAGGACTGAGAGGCTAATACCCGTTTTGTTTACAGTTGCCACAAAACATATACTGTACAATCAGTCCACACTGCAAAAATAATCGTAATCATTTTTTATGTTTTCTGGTAAAACAAAACAAAAAAAAAACAAACAAAAAAAAACAAACCTAAACTAAAAAAATGCAAAAATGCAGATGTAATGCATATTACATAGACCAGTGTTTCTGAAGGACCACCAGCTCTGGACATTTTCCATATCTCCTTAACCAAACACACCACATTCAGATCATCAGCTCATTAGCAGATACTAAAGACCTATAATGGGTGTAGCAGACAAATGAGACATCCAAAACATCTAGTGTTGGTGGTCCTCTAGGAATGTGGTTGAGAAACACTGACATAGACTACCTGAAACATCTCAATTTACAAGATTTACAAAATTTAATAAAGATGTTCAGATTGAACAACAAGTTAGATGACAATAAACACCATAGTAAGGTATAAAACAATATTAAGGGATTTTAAACCTAAAAATGAACACTCTCACCATTTATTCACCATCTATTTGTTCCAAAGCTGAATGAGTTTCTTTCTTAAGACACAAAATAAAATATTCTAAAACATTTTTGTAAGCAAATGATATGTTTCCATTCAAAGAGGGGAATTAAATGTATGTGGAAAATTGGAATATCCAACACAATCTCACAGCAATTTATAACTTTTTGATTTAGTGGTTAATTCGTATTCATTCTGTGATCTCATTTGCACTTTTTAGTAGAACTCCCAATGAAATTTACGTTTTCAAAAAAATTTATTCTATCAAATCATACAAATTAGCCACTTTTTAGACAATACATAAAATAGTTACATTTCCTTATTGGATCATGTTATTTTTATTTTTTTATTTTATACAAATTGGATAAAATCATTGTTTCTAACCAAGGTGTCAAAGAGAACCAAATATTTACATCCTGATAAATCACAAATATTTATCAAATATTAAAAAGAAAAATGGAATTTGCTGCAGTAGGAGAAGCTACACTGTTAAAAAAAATGTCTGGTTGCCTTAAATTTTTAAGCTGAATCAAATGAACCTTATGAGTCCTTGGAACGAATAATATATTAAACTGACAAAACAGTTTGTGTAACTTATAAACTTAAGGTTAATCATCGTTCATCTAGTTTATAAAGATACAATGAACTAAAAACCTATGGCTAATTAATCCTATACTTTTTTTACAGTGTGCTGTGGATTTTTTTTATATGATAAATGAATTGCGCCTTAGAAGATGAAGATCTGGCTCTTCATGGTTCATAATACTTTGATGATAGCATGTTAAAATGACCTAAACAACATTTCAGATGTTGTTTAATGTCGTCAGTCTGCTGGTTTGTCCATTAACCCTTTGACTGCCCCTTTGCTAATCGGTTGACCATGTTTTCACAGTTTTAAATAATGAGTGTTAATGTTAAAGAATGACTGCTTTAAATAATGGTTTTTATTAAAAAAAAAACATGTTAAATGAGAATCTGAAATATTTTATGGCATACTTTAAAAAAGGTGATTTAGTATTCAAAAATGTTTTATTTTGAATATTTTTTAAAATAAATTGGTCTTACACCTCATATTTTCAGATTTTAGTTAGTATATGTATTAAGTCCTGTACTTTTACCATAAACCGACATATTAACCATTTGGTAGAAGCTGATATTTTAGAAATGATGGGATGTGTTGAAAAAAAAAATGCATTGAGTGTGTTAACTAGCGACATAAAAAATGCAAATTATTATTTTTTTTCTTGGTGGGGTAGTTAAAGGGTAAATGCCATCCAATTACAGTCAGAAAAAGCTATTTTTGTTATCATATGATCTGTCAAAACAAAATCACATGAAATGTATTTAGTAAATGTGTTTCCACTGTAGTTTGTGCACATTTTTTCTTACCGGATTAAAAAGGATTGTTACCCTACTCAGATTTTTTTATTTTTAAAAAATATGCACATCTTGACTTTTCCATTAACTTATTTTTTTCAAAAATGTGCATAAAAATAGGTGAATTGAAACTTGAAAATTTTGGCTTCCATAATATTACTATGAAAGTACTCTCAACTCTCTGCTTACAACAATTCTTTAAAATATCTTCTATTGGAACAATTTGATGATAAATGGTGAGTTAATTTGCAATTTTGTCAGAACAATTCCTAAAAACAGTTAACCTTTAAGGATTTTTCAATATTTTTTACTAAAGAGCAAACTAACAAAATCAGTGATCAACAAAATAAATTATTGCAGTGTGCCAAATGTTTGCACACATACAGTAGCCAGACATCTATTATCAAACTAGTCGTATGCCTTCCAACAACAAGGGCATTTCTTAAGCCGTCTTAAGATAAAGAGCAATACTGTACATCAGTGGCTCACGAGTTTCAAATTTTAGCCGAAATTTGAATGATATTGACATTATGTCGTATCGATCACTGCCTGGCTTTCATTAAGACCTATGTGAAGACAGTTTATTTACTATGTTGACTATGTGTAAAGTACGGTAGTTAAGCAGTTAACTATCTATAGTCGCTAAAGTCAAGTCAAAGCAGGAGATGTCTTAAAACATCCCTCCTGTCTCTCAATATAACATTGCTGATCTTTTAGTAGATGCAGTGTTGCGCGATGTGAAAGAAGCACATAGAAACTGCTGCTGCATTGAGACTTGTGTAGTCGGGCGCTTTAGACTTTTCATTGTGTCGAGTTCTCATGATCGCAAAGCTTCACATATCCTGAACATTTCAATGCTTTGTGAAATTGCCAAACCCATTTTATGGTTCACCAATAAAATGGGATTTTTTTTCTCTCTGTTTGTCTGTGGATTCCAAAGGAATGGTGGCCCTATGGCTTGCTTGATCTCAGTAGAATAAGCAAGACTTGTTCTTACATTTTGTTTTTTGGACCATTACTAAGAGATTTGTCATCCCACTGGACTACATAGACCATCATGCCTCGCTTCTGACCAGGTATTACACTGAACAGTACAAACCACATACACCTGTATTGCTGCATTTCATTTGAAAGGACTTCATCATTTTCCTTTGTTTCCTCAAATGTAACCTTCAGTATTAAAACAGCAAAAGCTACTTGATAAGCTCATTATGATAACCTGTGATTTTTATTTGACTTTATTTTTGTTGAAGATTATGAAAAAGAACAGATATTAATATATAAAACATTTATGTTTTTAAAAAGTAAAGAGTAGTTTAAGGCTTAGTTTTTTATATATGATAACTATGATTATTATTTTTGACGTACTGGTATTATTGAAGCTATAAATATTATTCTAAGAGATGTATGTAAAAGACAATAAAGTCTCCTTTATGTAAAAAAGGTTTTCTTATTTTGACTTTTTCATAACATTGCAGTATGCGGTTTGCCGTTGGAAAACATAAATATTCTATAATTATACAGTATAGTGTTCCTGGTAAAAAAAATCTGTCTGATTTAACCCTGCTCTTAAATTAGCACAAAAAAACTTTTTTTTTTAAAGTTTTTATTCAACATTCTTTAGCTGTGAACAATGTTTCAAGGGGTTTAACGTGCATTTATAGAATTAGACATAAAATAACTGCAGTGAAAATACATATAGTTATCGAGTGAGTTGGGGTGGTGTACAGTATATGTTTTACATTATGTATGGTGTACATTAGTTTGATAGATGAATATAGTTTGGATACCCATTCATTTTGACCAGGAACACCACAGGTGTAACAAGGTTGACTAAAACGCTCAAAATTTTATGAAAGAGGTGATCATAACACAAGTTCAAATGCATAGTGTGAAGGATATCACAAGGCCTTGAAGCAATCAGATGTAAAACACGACATTTAAGAGTTTTTTAACTTTAACTTTTTAAATTGGTTAGATTTGACACAAACATGACAGGAAGGTTAATATAAATTTGATTTGGATATGACTTAGAGAAAAAGATTTTGTCATCATTTACTCACCGTCATGTCTTTCTAAATCAGTTTTATTTACCTCTGTGAAACACAAAATTATATATTCTAAAGTATAGGGATGGTTCACCTAAACATGAAAATATACTCTCCATTTACATTTTGAATGAGTTATTTTTCACCCTATTGAACAAAGAAGATATTTTAAAGAATGTTGGTAACTGGTATTACAAAAAAAAATACAACTATATACTTAATACAACTAAAAAACAAACTAACAAACAAAAATACTATAGAAGTTAATATATGTTCTGGGTTCCAACATTTTGCTTTTGCGTACATGATAATAGAATCATGATTATCTTCTCTTGACAAAAATGATGAGGTAAGTATAGTATTTAACATTTTATTTTTTGTTGATGATTATTGATGTTGATGTTTGTTGTTTGCAAACTATTTTGCATTATAAAAGGTCATATTTTGGATGGTCAAAAAACACTCAATGTCTTATAATATGCATTTTACCTCATTTTCCCAATGACTCCCATTTAATTTGTTCAGCAATCCATTTGTTCCCAAACCCCTCTTTTGTGTGAGGCTAATCTTTTGTGATTGGTCGACTGGGTTTAGCGCGAGACAGAGAAAAATGCCCAACATGGCTATGAAGTATAGCAGAGAGTATGTGAGAGCCCAATGCAGGAATACAATAAAACAATGCAGTTAAACAACACCAGCATATTTCTCTATTCTTAACCACAACCCCAAGTAATAACAACGACACACATTCAGTATTAGTCCACACAGTGGCAAAAGTTGAACTATTTTGAAAATTGACCATGCCGCGTGTGTGTAGGAACAGCTGATGTTGGTCATAGCAAAGGCAAATGGCAGAAGATTGCGACTTCAGGAAAGCATTTAAATCAGTAAAGGAAGAAGCACCGGTCGCATTTTCAATGTGGTTTTGGACACAATATGTGAATAGCCCCATACAGATTTACCCTGAGAGATACTAGACAAGCACTGATCTATAATAGATAAGAGATTACAAGTCGTGTGGAGCTATTACAACTTTCAACACACAATTAAATACTTATTTTACAAGCTACACAATATGAGGCAACAATTTTAATTACACTTACATGTTATGATGCAGAGTTACTGTTATGATGCAACAGTTACTGACAAAGTCTCTGTCAAAGTCTGACAAAGCCCCATACATACTGTAATAGTCTCTGCTGCTCCTTCAATAGCAATAGGCTGGCAAATCAGAACCATCAGAAACCATCAGAAAAAACACAGGAACAAATGCTAGGTGTGGTGTTGTTGTAAAAATTAACTTTAACTCTTTATTCCCCACAGCTGAATTCCCATCTGTCAGTGATCGTCATCTTTATGTCATGATCAGTCCAGTGATCGCCCGTGCTCTGCTAGTGTCTGAAGAAAGGCACGTTCACATTTTACCGGAACCGGTACTACATATTTGGTGTCGAACCGTGTCGAACCCAACAAGAATCATTTAGTCGACTATTTTGTTAAAGAATCAATAGTTTTAAAACACAATGCACTTTCAGGTTTAAACCTCAGTGCCAAACCAGTGCTGTGTTACACACTGCATGGAAGGCCATTTTCAAAAACTCATAATAGGAGCTCTTTAAATGTGTCTTTACCTCTTCTGTATGCCACTGTGCATGTTTAAAGGAATAGTTCATCCAAAACTGAAAATTCTTTCATCATTTACTCACCCTTCACTTGTTTGTTGAAACATTTTCCCCCTTCTGTTCAACACTAACAATGATATTTTAAAAACAGCTGGAAACCTGTAATCATTGACATCCATAGTATTTGTTTTTCCTATGGAAGTCAATGGTTTTACTGTAGGTTTTCAGCTTTCTTTAAAATATCTTTGTTTCTGTTCAACAGAATGATGAAACTTTTAAAGATCTGAAACCAGTTGAGGGCGAGTAAACAGTGAGTAAACTTTCATGTTTGTGTGAACTATCCCTTTAAGGATGCTAGTGTAAATACTATAAAACGAATTATGTGTCCTGCTCCACCATGGTAAGTAGGGAAATATATCAGGCAGAAGGTAAGGGCCAAAGAGCAGCTCTGTGTGCTCTGATTAAGATGTATTATTGTCAAGGGATCAAGACACACTCTCACACAAGCACAAACACTGAGTCCTAATGTCTGCTCTTTGCTTTTCACTGCAATGCAGCACACATTGTGATCCTGCTGAGAGCAGCCCGAATGCCTACCTGACCAAAAACACCCAATCCATCAACACAAACACCAGACCGAGAGGAACCAGATGCCCCTATAAATACACTTCTGCCTCTCTGTATTTCTCTGACAACACACACACACACACACACACACACACACACACACACACACACACA
>CAIGQZ010001313.1:14141399-14157076 GCA_903798205.1 Danio tinwini
ACACACACACACACACACACACACACACACACACACACACACACACAATTTCATTAAAAACTGCATCTTCATATTTATACTAATCAATAATGTGTCATAGAGGATGTGGCTCTGGCTCCCTTAGTCTTAGACTGAGCTGATGGAAAATGAAGACTTAAAAATGCAGCGCTGTTCAAAGACAAATAAATAGTTATGAAATGCTGAGCTGGAGAAATGCAGCAATTCTGCGCTTGCATTCTGCTTATGGCTTAAAGAGAGCTCTGCCAGAGGGAGTTCTTACAGAATGAGGCAAAAGAAAGTAGTTTTTTGGCTTTAATGAAGCCACAGTGCAGATTTAATAAAACTTATAAAATTCAATAAAGTGTAATTAAAAATCTAAACCAATGAACACTCTAGCACATTATGTATTTGTACAATCTTACAGGATTTCAGCAGGTTTTCTGAAGGTCAATTAATATTTTTAAAAAATATATTTTATAAAAGCACGTAAAACAAATTTAACATGACATATAAGCTGTTTTACTGGCATTTTTCATAGGTTAAAAAACTCATTATGTGAGGCATTAGCAGCATACCAAATGGCACACTATACACTATGCACTTTTGCACTATGTACTTTTGCACTTACACACTCAACAGCATGGTATATGTATGTAGTGTCGTTCCAAATGAAACGCATAGTTTTTTTTTACTAAGCGTAAATTCAAACCGTTTCCCTGATGATGTTTGACAGTTGCCAAATTAGTGAAATAAATAACCAAAGTACCAAATAATACCTGCCATTAGTATAACCGCATTCACTATCAGGAGGTGGTATAATCACTCGTAGGAAAATTGTGCTTCCACGATCTAAAATAATTAATGTAATCCATTGTGAGAGGCGATAGCTCTGTCCCTTCCGCTACGTGAGCAAAGCTGCAGCTGTTTTTTAACAGTTAAATGAGTGTATTATCCTGGCACTTATTAATTTTTTTTAGAGTTTTCTTTTTTTAGAATGCGATTTGGGACACACTTTATGTTCAGTATGTAGTGTTGTCCCAAATGAGACACTAATGGGGTTTGTACTAAGCGGAAATTCAAACGCTTTCCCTGATGACGTTTGACGGTTGCCATATTAGTGGAATAAAAAACCAAACTACCAAATGCCATGAGTATAACTGCATTCACCATCGGGAGGCGGTATAATACTGTAACTCGAAGAAAAAACTTTGCTTCTACGATCCAAAATAAATAATGTAATCCAACATGAGCGCCCGATAGCTTCGTCCCTTCTGCTACGTGAGCAAAGCAGCGGCTGTTGAGTGTGTGAAATGTCCAACGTTCCACACTTCATTTTAATCAACGAGGTAATTAAAGTGCACTTATTATTTGTTTGAGTTTTCAGTGTAAACGCACTGCTTACACTACAGTATTTATACTACAAATCGGCGTAGAATATTACATGAGTATGTGATCTAAGATGCACCTATTCATTACGTGCAATGCTCATTTATGTTTATTTCATGCTATAACTAGTAGTAAAGAGGAAGCAATGATCAAGTTTAATCTGCATGCTTCGATGCTGTTTAACTAAGGCAAAATAGCATTTATTGTTTCAGTTTTCTGATATATATATATATATATATATATATATATATATATATATATATATAGGAGACTTCTTGGACAGCTGTCTAGTAAGCTTTTTTATCTTAAACTAAAAGAGAATCGAGTGAAATATCAATCTTAGGGTTAATACTGTACATAAACACTGATTTGTTAAAATGAAGAAATCTAAAACAGTGCAAAGTTGACTAAAGCTTGGTTTATACTTCTGCATCAAGTGATCGGCATGAACCACGGCACATGCAATGCGCGTTGCCGTGCATTTATACTTCTGCATGCTGTTTGTGTTGCTCTGCAATAACACTTCTGAAACGCTAGCTAGCGGTAGGTGTTTATTTTCCTCTGTGTCTTCGCTGGTGATTTTTCTTTCTGAACGCTACAAGTGGCTCAAATTCACTCATTTTGAGGCGGTAACTGGCGGACCTGCAACAACATTAATCACAACAAGGACTTGACACCTGTAAACACTTGCTCCATTGGGCTCACGCGGCTCTCGGTCTCACCTACAGGGCCTCTGCTGGCCAAAATGGTGCCCTATGCGAAATTTACTGTGGTGCCCCCACAGAGGAACAAAGACACACAAACATATGTATTTAAACATGTATTTATTTCTTTTAAACGTAAATATGCTTATAAACACTCAAAATTATACTTAAACATTCAAATATTTACATTACAAAATAATAGTTTACATCAAAATAAACACTGACGTGTTTTACAGAAGCATTCCCAATTTTAAACATTTACAAAAGGTAAGGAATAAACCCTCTCTGTACCTGTAGAGATGGACGGTCCTGTGCTGCATTCTGTGTCTGTACCTGTGCAGCTGCTGGTGCCTCTGGAGCAGTGCTGAATCAGGACACCTCATCTTCTTTTGAGACAATTTTCAGCATTGAACCTCCATGTATAATACAGAAGAAATCGGTCATTTAAAGAAAAAAAAAACTCATGACATAGCATTAAGACAATGGGCTAGTCAAGCACTCTTCATAATGTGTCTAAACTACAACCAAAATGTGGATTTAACTTGCACTATAATCTATGGTGGCTAAAACTGACCCTTGCTTTCAGTATAAAGCAAAGACATTTGTGGTTTTTAAGAATTAATGAGTGTATTTTTAAACAAAAACTTTTAACATTCAGAAAAAAATAATCATTAATGAATTCAAGCAATAAATTGTTTATGGGCTGTGGCTTACAATAATTTGATTAATTTTATATTATTGATCTTTCAGAAATCACAGAATGAGTCAGTTTTGTTATTTTTCATTGTAATGAAAAACTGGCCTATTAAAACACAGCAGTCCACCGATGTAAAGACTAAAGAGACTTTATTGTCATTGCAGTGATACAAGCAATAACAACAGCAGCAATAAGAAATGTGTAGAAATAGACAAAACAATAAACAATGATAATGGCAAAGAATTATATAATATATAATAATATAATATAATAACTATATAATAATAAATAATACATAGAGTGAAATAATTGTGCAGTGCATGTGTATGTAGCTGGTGTACAAACAGAATTGTAAAGTATTGCACAAGTTAAAAAAAAATAATTGAGTTTGTGTAATTTTCAGCAACATGGGTAAGTGGGGCAAACGCGAAAAGTCATAGAACATGTGCTGTCAGAGTTTAAAACACAATGCAGAACCGCAAAGCAAAAAAAAAACTGAACGTAAACAGCAACAAATAAGGCAGATTGATGCAGTTGTGGTGAAGTTTAAACGTTACCCTCACTAATTTACTTGAACAACCAAAAATATGTTTTCCAGACTTATGGACATAGGTACCTAAAAGTGATGCATGCGATTCATCTTGTACTTTTTTCTCTTCTCAGTTCCAGACTGCTGTTGTCTTTTCCCGGACATAGAGCTGCAACTTGCATCAATTATAATTATATGCTGCTAGCAGCCGCAAAGACAAGTGGACTGGACCGCGCCGCGCGTACGCGTCTATGCGTGTACATGGAAAAAAATTACATCACATGTTTGTTTTTGCGTTCGTCATAAATTTTATTAAGTATTTAACAACATATAATCAATATATATATTATTTACACTCAGTTTATGTTAATATTATAAAATAAATATTAATATTTTTATTGAGCAACCGAGATGGTGCCCCCCTCTGGAGTTGAGGCCCTACGCAGCCTGCGTACTCTGCGTGTAGGGAGCGGCGGTACTGCCCACCTACACTTATCAGCGCTACCAAGCTGACCAATCACAGAGCTTGCGCTACGCGTCGTTGCGACATGTAGTTACATTTTTTGAGAGGTGTGCGTCAGTGCAGATTGAGCCGATGCATATGCGTGTGCTTGGCGCAGAAGATTAAATTAGATTAGATTCAACTTTATTGTCATCACACATGTATAAGTACAAGGAAACGAAATGCAGTTTAGGTCTAACCAGGAGTGCAATAGCAGCAAGTGCAGGATACAGGTATAAGTTATAAAGTGCAGTTATAGAAACACTATGGTGATATTTACAAATGGATGTACTATGAACATTATATACAGGTTGTGTTAGCTATGAACAGATTTACAATACATGGATAAATGTACAGGTTGCTATTAATAATCAGAAGTGTGCAGATAGATAAACATAATTACAAATGTATATGTACAGTGGGTGTGTACATAATTTACAAATGTACATGTGCAGTAGGTATGTACAGTTCAAATAAGTGAATGAATCAGTGCAATGAATATGTGCAATTTTTAAATGTGCAAATGTTAAGTAGTGCAGTGATTATAAGGAGTCTGAGTTATGAGGAGAGTGGGGTGTGTATTAGGGGGGCAAAAAGTCAGTGGGGAGCAGAGTTCAAAAGGGAGACAGCCCTGGGGAAGAAGCTGTTCTTTAGTCTGCTGGTTTTTGTCCGGGGGAGCCTGAAGCGCCTGCCAGAAGGCAGGAGAGAAAACAGTCTGTGAGCAGGGTGAGAGGGATCTTTAAGAATACTGCGTGCTTGGCGCAGACAGTGTTTCCTCTGGATGTCCTCTATGGCTGGCAGTGTGGTCCCTGTGATGCGTTGGGCAGTTTTCACCACCCGCTGCAGTGCCTTACGCTCTGCAACAGAGCAGCTTCCATAAAAGACTGTGACACAGTTTGTCAGGATGCTTTAAGTTGCCTTAAGAAAAATAGGCGCTAGTGAGCCTTCTTGACCAGGCTGGAGGTGTTGGTGGTCCAGGAAAGGTCCTTGGAGATGTGGGTCCCCAGGAACTTGAAGGATGAGACAGGCTCGACGGCCATCCCATTGATGTGGATGGGATCATGTGAGCCTGTTCGTCCCCTCCTGAAGTCCACAATGAGCTCCTTGGTCTTGTCGGTGTTAAGGAGCAGATTATTGTTGGTGCACCACGTGGCCAGATGCTGTATCTCCTCCCTGTAGGCAGTCTCATCATTGTTGCTGATTAGACCAATCACTGTGGTGTCATCTGCAAATTTGATGATGGCGTTGGATCTGTTCACAGGCCTACAGTCGATGGTGAAAAGGGAGTAGAGGAAGGGGCTCAGCACACAGCCCTGTGGTACACCAGTGTTGAGTGTGACGGTGGTGGAGCAAATGTGGTCTGATCTAATAATCTGAGGTCTGTTAGTCAGAAAGTCCATAACCCAGTTACAGAGAGACGTGTCTATATCCAGGTCTCTAAGTTTGATCATTAACTTAGAGGGTATGACAGTGTTGAATGCTGAGCTGAAGTCAACAAACAGCATTCGTGCATAAGTGTTTTTATTGTCCAGGTGTGTGAGTACAGAGTGCAGCGCTATGGAGACTGCATCTTTTGTGCTCCTGTTGCCACGGTAGGCAAACTGATGTGGGTCCAGTGTGGATGGCAGAGAGTCTTTCAGATGTGCCAGGACCAACCACTCGAAGCACTTCATGATGATGGGTGTGAGTGCTACAGGGCGGTAGTCATTCAGGCATGTTGGGCTGGAGTGTTTCGGCACTGGCACAATAGAGGTGGTTTTAAAGCATGTTGGCACAGCTGCTAGGTTAAGGGACAGGTTGAAAATGTCTGTGAATACCCCAGCGAGCTGTTCTGCACATGCTTTGAGGACGCGCCTAGTAATACCGTCTGGTCCAGCAGCCTTACGCACATTGATCCGACTCATTGCAGTGTAGACTTCTGAGGAGGTGAGTGTAATGGGTGAGTGGTCGGTTGAGGAAGTGATCCTGATGTAGGGTTCATTATTGTCTCTTTCAAAGTGGGCATAAAAGTCATTAAGCTCGTTCAGGAAGGAGACATTTGTGGCTGTGGGTGTGGAATGGCTGGGTTTGTAGTTGCTGATGGCCTGTATGCCCTGCCACATGCGCCGAGGATCAGAGTTGGAAAAGTGCTCCTCTAGCTTTAGCTTGTAACAGTGCTTGGCCTTTTTAATGCCCTTTCTTCAGATTAGCCCTGGAAGTGCTGTAGGCCTGTGCATCCCCTGATCTGAAGGCAGTGTTGCGTGCCTTCAGCAGGAGGCGCACCTCCTTGTTCATCCATGGCTTTTGATTTGGGTATGTGGTGATCTGTTTCTGGGTTGTAACACTGTCAATGGTGGTGTTGATGTATTCCAGAACAGAGGAAGTGTAGCTGTTAATGTCTGTGTGAGAGCCACATGTGGCCTAAGAAGCAAACATACTCCAGTCTGTGTGTTGAAACCTGTCCTGGAGTGTGGAGTCTACCCCCGATGGTCCTCACTGATGGCTTCACACGGTTGATGAGGGGCGAGTATTTGGGGGTGAGGAACAAAGAAAGGTGATCTGATTGACCCAGGTGGGGGAGAGGGGTCACAGCGTAGGCTTCAGCCATGTTTGTGTATACATGGTCCAAAGTCTTGTTTCTCCGTGTGTGACAGAAAATGTTTTGATGGAATTTGGGGAGCACTGTCTTTTAGTTTGAGTGATTAAAATCCCCCGCAACAGTAAAAGCAGCCTCCGGGTGAGCAGTCTGTTGTTTGCTGATGGCTGCATGAAGTTCATTCATAGCAAGCTTTGCATCAGCATCGGGTGGAATATATGCAGCGATTATAAAAGTGGAGGTGAACTCCCGTGGCAGATAAAACGGTCTGCATTTGACCATCAGAAATTCCAGGTTAACAGAGCAATGTCTCCCAAGGATGACAGAGTTTGTGCACCAAGCTTTGTTAATATAAATGCATAATCCTCCGCCTCGGGTCTTACCGGAGTCATCCGCCGCTCTGTCTGCTCGGAATGTGTGATGCTCAGTTAAAGATACAGTGTTGTCTGGTATCTCGCTGTTTAGCCATATTTCTGTGAAAATCATGACATTACAGTTCCATAATCTTTTGCTGTGGTTGATGCGCAGTCGAATCTCATGCATTTTGTTCACCAGCGACCGTACATTGGCGAGGAAGATGCTGGGTAAAGAGAGCAGGTGTGATGTTAGCTTTAGCTTAGCTCTTAGCTTAGCTCTTAGCCCGCTGCGCTTCCCCCGCCTTTGTTTACGTTCGCACCGCCGCCTTCGAGCACTTTCGCCCGGCCGGGCAGAGCGCTCAGCATCGGGTTTCCGGGCAATTTCTGGGATGAGTCGTAGATTGCTGATAAAACTGTCCGAAATGCACAAACCAATATCCAAGATACTCCTGTCGGGTGTACGATGTAAAGGCATTACTGTTCTGCACGAACAGACCCGAAATGAGCAGGAAAAATACAGCAAAATTCCAGAAACTGGAGAGACGTCGAGCCTCGCGATGTGTATGCGCCGCCATCTTGGTCAAGTATAAATCAGCCTTAAACTGAACCAAAAGACCTGTACATGTACCATTATACCCCTATCTGCTTATCACACTGCAAATCTTTTCATTTTCTTTTTAAATAAATTAAATACTGAGATCTGATTTTAGTTTTCTTAAAACTGGTTCTTATTCATAAATCTTTATTTATGAATAAAACAAGTACAAATATTAGTCAACAGGTCAGAAAAATTAATTGATAGATGCAACACAAAGGTGCTGGACAACAGAGATGAGAATCTACGTGTAGTTTATTGAGAACAGTAGGTATCAGGCAACGGTCAAAACAGGGGCAAACAGATGCATACAGAGAAATGCAAGGCAAAGGGTCAAAACATGACTAGGCTGGATAACAAGACTCAGCAATGAGAGTATCAATCTGAGCAGTTTATATAGTCTGAGTGATCAGTCCTTGAGCAGCTCCCAGCTGTGTGTGTAATCAAAGGTGATCCAGAACAGGTGTGTTTGTATGTGTGAAGTGCCTGAAGGGACTAATAGTTCATATAGTGGCAGATTTGTAGTTCTGCAGCAATCTGCATGGGCTAAATCGCTGGTGATTGTGACAATAGACATACTGTAGGTTCTTTTTTTCTTTTCTTTTTTTTTATAAATAGGCTTATTTACTTTTTTATTTTTAAGGAAACAAGCTTGCAGCTTTAAAAAGCTTTAAATCTTGCATTTCAAACTAAAATATCCTAAATTAAGGGGTTTAATGACTCTAATTATGTTTAGATTTATATTATAAAACAAAGTTACTCTTGAAGATATCATTTTCTTGCAGTGCATGCAACATTTAATGCTATGGCTTCATGAACTAAGACTTTCTGTCTCTTTTTAGGGGTTGAATTGTGAAAGGGCAAATTACAATGTCATAAAACCTGTAGAAACACTGCTCTCTTGAATAAAAGCACTGTGCGAATCAAACAATACAAGACATACATAGGTACATGCAGAATGTGCATGTACATGTGTGTGCGTCATGAGCAGGGCCAGAAGGAATCTGCGGACGTTTTTTTGCTATTTCTGCGGAGAATTTTGACAAAAATTTGCGGATTTCTGCGGAATTATTTTAGGAGTATCATAACTAAAACCTTAAAATGTGAAATAAAAAATAATATCTTTTTAACTTTTATTTAATGTTTAAAATGCAAATCCAATTAGATTAACAGTAAATAGTTAACTGTAAGTAAATAAACAGAATTAATGATGGGCTAAAAAACTGCAGAAATCTGCGGAAATTGCAGAAAATCTGCAACAAATCTGCAAAATTCTGCGCACGCAGATTCCGTGTGGGCCTATGAGTTAGCTGTCACTAGGCAATATAGATAGACGCAGAGCGAGTGTGAATGGGAGAGGATACAGTCACAGCTCCTCAGAGACTTGTGTCCATGGCGACACGTGCGAACTGTCACTTTTGTTCTAATATCAAAGACAAACCTTCACATTCGCAGCCTCTTCATACATTCTATTTACCATTATGTGGTAAACTATGTGGCAAATAAGAGAAAAGGACAACTACTATTTCAATAATCATCAAGAAATATTAACAAACAGACAAGAAGCTTGGAATCTTGCTGAAGTATCCTGCTATTTTCTTATGAGAAAAATCACTCCAATCCTATAGTTTACCTTAGTCACATGAATATGCCTGATTAATACATTATTATTCAATATGAACCCATATTTCAAATCATATACAAAGTATGTTATTCAATAGGTAATTGTTAGCATATAAAATTGTAATTTTGTTTTTGTAAAATTGTAATGTTGTTGAGTCGAATCAGACTATTTACGAATCCAAAATGTGATCCTGGTACAAAAACCAATACAGTAAAGTGTGTCTCTTATCTACGGGTAAGTTACAAGAAAATTGAAAAGCTGCTGACAAAATGAAACACACACAAATGTAAATGTGTTGATCCCTGAGTTACACGATTAAGAACACAATAATAGCTTGCTGCTTTCTTCAGGAAGTTTAATGCATGTATTTTACATTGGTGTTGAGCTACAGCAGGCACAAAAACATTTAAAAGCGTACTTTAAGTTGGATATACTCAAGAAGTCAAGACTGCTTCAGAATGACGCAGATATTGCTCATCATTCTGGCTCTTGATCAACTGGCAAGACACTGAGACTGCAGCACATCTTGACAGTAAAGTCATAATCTTTTTATACAAGTATGAAAGAGACTTTTTGATGGGATTGAGACTCTCAGCATGGTTTAAATGTAGGATTCTAAGAGATTTCACAGGGACATGCGTTGGTTTCCTGTCCCTCAGCTTTACAAAACCCCTGGTTGCATCTGTTTGCCATGATTTCAAATCAGATTCCCTTTAATAGTATCATTAAATCATTAGAACTACATTATTAATGTTGCTTGTTCAGGCAAGCATGTTGTTATTGGTAAAGGGCCAGGGATTTGGAAAAAATACTTTAGCCCACAAAATAAAATCCACATATTTTTTTAACCACAATTACATAGCACAGTGCTATAGTGCCAAATGAGCTAAAAAGTATATACTTTTAAAAAAAGAAATGTATTTTTTTTTGTTAGATATATATTCCTTGAGCTAAATTGTCCGTAGTGTATGAGTGTGAATGAGTGTGTGGATGTTTCCCAGAGATGGGTTGCAGCTGGAAGGGCATCCGCTGTGTAAAATCATGCTGGATAAGTTGGCGGTTCATTCTGCTGTGGCGACCCCAGGTTAATAAAGGGACTAAGCTGACAAGAAAATGAATGAATGAATGTATTCCTTGAGTAGGAAAATTTTGAAACTGCAGTTCGGAGATTCAAACCACTGAGCACTATGTATTACAATAAATAAATACATCAATGAGAGAAGACATGTGTTTGAGCTGCTGTCTGCATGTTGAGCTGTAATGACGCATGATGTAACGGATCACAGATCTCACAGTTCGGATCACATTATGGTTTGTTTAGTCACAAATCGGACCATTTTTTGGATCAGCCAAAAAGGCGAGGAGACAAATGTAAATTGCTTTCCATTTATTACAAAAACAGTACTGCAAGAAACTTTTGGTTTTAACAAACAGAACTTATGATATGTCATTTTATAAAAATAAAATGAAGAAATAATCAGCTGAATATAAATAAATTGTAAAATATTCAGTACTGTGAAAAATTCACAGTTACTACTACTGTTGCTGATGACGCTAAATGTATAAATCTAGTTTGTACAATCCTTAATTATTTTTAGTCTCATTTTCAATAAATGATTCAGTTATTCACTTATAAAACTTCATGTTTCATTGTTAGATTTGTCATTTTTGAAGAATTATTCAGTGGCATATTTTTATGGCTGGTTGTCGCACCCTATTGGTTAAATGATGTAATTGCCGGCTACAACTTGAATTTTTTGAGTGTTGTTAAATGCATGACAGTGATTTTGTAAAATTTAACATAGAATTAACTTTGTAATGGCATTTATGCGTGACTCATTATTTTCAGAAATATATTTCGATAATTAGCTTTTTTTCAATTCAATTCACCTTTATTTGTATAGCGCTTGTACAATGTAGATTGTGTCAAATCAGCTTCACATAGAAGATTATAGTAAATTGAAACAGTTAACAGTTCAGTTTTGTGAGTTTAGGTTCAGTTCAGTTCAGCTTTAATAAACTCCACCACAAATATACCAAATAAACGTAATTACTAAATCTGCTTCATCCATGTCTGTCTGTAGCCACAGGCTACAAAAACAGCTATACTGTCATCTGAGCCTAAGTTGGGCATATTCAGGAGAGAATAAATGATCTGATGGGTATTTTGAGCTTAAACTTTACAGACACATTCTGGAGACACCAGATACTTATTTTCCACTTTGTAAAAGGGGTAAAATAAGAACAACTATCAACTACACACAACATAATTATGAATAAATGAACCCCTTAACATGTCAAATTACATCAGTATGTTTAAATGGTGATACAAATAGTATGTTATAATACATTTTTTATAATGCATAACACTCATCTGTGTGTCCATTAAAACATCCTCAGCATTTCCTTGTGATAAAAACTGTAGTAATATTTAACATAAACTAGTCCTTTGGTTTTCCAAATTTTCTGAACAAAACAATGTTAGTTCAGCAGTCTATTTTAAATCATCAAACTAACATGACAAACTCAAAGAACCAACTCGTTTCCACATTAATTTTCAATTAATGTTGGTAGTACAAAAACACATTTCACTGCAAGTTTAATGGAAATTTCATTGTTAACATGTTACACACACCAATTACCATATTTGATTGCCATCACTTTACTCACAAAGACAATACATCTAGAGTATATGTATTTCATATTGCCAAAAGAAAAAATAAATACATCAATAATAAAGATAATAGATGTTTTCTTTTATAAATACATATATTTAACTGTTTATTTTGGATAAGAGAAGCACCAAATTGCAAACTCTTCATGAGAAAGGCAAACATGTGCATAGTATCAGTATCAAAAACTGATACACTTCTTTTGTGAGACAGATATTGATACAACCAAAAGTTCTGAGTGTCCCTCCTGAAGGGAAACAGAAAGCCAATGACAAACCAAGAGTTTTCATCTACCAAAATGACAACATCACTGCACATCCCAGTCTCCATCCCAGAGAGCAGAATGGCTGTAAGCCTAGGTTTATTCCAACGAGGCAGAAGACTACATACAGACATTTGCAGATGTTCTGACAAGCAAGCTTTCATTTCAAGGTATACTACCATACAATACCTTTGGCTGCATGGTTCTTGTTTAAGGACCTTCTGCGCCTTCTTCAGGGCCTTTTCTGTGATGCTTTTCTGTGAATGCTTCAGTAGATGCAAATCCATGTGACGACACCAATCATTATATGAATTGGAATTACTCTGTGGAGAGATTTACCTTAGTCTGGGTATCTTATATGAGGTTTTCAAATGTTAAAGACCACAAACATGAGGTCAAAAAAAAAAAAGATTTCACAGTTTTCTCCCATAAAGTGTGGTGTACTACAGTGTGACAAAGACAGCACACCACACACCCACAGATTTTCAACCAGAGCACAAAAAATCTTGCAAAATCTCTGGAGACTTGAGAATAAACATGGCGGAAGAATAAACATTTGTGCTGTTCCCCCAAATTGACAAGCTGATCCGCATCACTGCTGTCCAAATCCCTTTCACTTTGTGCTGTGCCACAACTGTGTTTGTTATGCTTCTGTCAACTTGCTTTCTGTTTACAGTATGTATTGTTTCATTTCACATGATAATTTCTGCATCAACCAGATTATCTTGTGATGTGTGCATAACACTCTTTGCTTTTCTGTCAGTACATTGGTCACACTATCATGGTAGCCACTAATAGGTGAATTTATTTATAAATTAATTTCATGAGAATCACGTGCTTATGATTGACCACAACTGTCTCCGCATTCGCACATGATATACCAATCAGACGAATCCAAACACACATAAATAGACAGATCTCCTTAACAATCTTAGAGAATCCCCAATCCTCCCAGACTCTTTCCCCATTTTTCCTAATTTAAACAGGGGAGCTCTCAAGATCTACCTGAGCTCAGACTCCCTTCTCACATGACCTAAGGGTAGGGAGCCTCTGGCTCTAGGTTCTTCTAAGCTCAGGGGTCTCTTCTGGGACAACATGTTAAACAAGCTTTTACTCACCAATCAGCAGCTAAATGTGAACTTATGTCTGCTTATACAGTATATCTGTTTGCCCACCATTTTGGAATGTTCAAAGTTTCATAACAGGCTGAAGTAGTCAATACGTTTTCTAATATGACACAACATTGCACTTCCTCTGGGGTTCATCAGAAAGAATATACTGTAGCTCTGGTCAGAATGTTTTGGATTATGCTTTTTATGTATTAAAATAATGTTACAGATTTTAACTTTATGGTAACTTTTTAAATGTTGCGATAACTTTGTCTTGAGTGTTTTGAGTGAACAGCTTCATAAAAAATATTTATTTATTCATTTATTTATATATAAAGTTCAATTACAAGCCCTTTTTTTGTCTCACAAGTTACTCTAAAAATATTTTTTCCTGTAAACATGTCAAGTAAAAACATTACTTAAACTGATGACATAAGGTTTACTCAAACCAAAAAATGCTTAAGATTTTAACCACACAGAAATATTTCAATTCATTTCAAATGTATTTGTGTGGCATTTTTTTTTTACAATAATTATTGTTTTAAAGCAGCTTTACAAAAGGTGCACATTACTGCATTAAAATCAAATTAGCAATTGTTAAGGTTATTAGTTACCAATATGGTAGTTTGTTAAAACATCTTACATTTTTGACAAATAATTTCTGGCTTAACTAATGGCACAAAATGGGGCAGGGCTATACATTTGTATCACTAGTTGCAGACGTTCAATTGCAAATGTTTAATTAGGCTAACTGTTTTTTATGCATTTGTGTGTTTATGAATCCCTCTTGTTATTTCTCTATTTTTTAATATTTCTCTTATCTGTATCCAAATTGTAATATGTCTCTTGTTTTTTTTTTCTGTGTCCCCCTCTGGACAGACAGATAGAGATATGCAGCATATTAGGCCAGACTCTCATTACCTCCTCATTTTCAGATTAACTGCTTGACAGAAGCAATCAGCAGGCACAAGTCTCTGTAATTACCCGGGAATGATAATAACAGAACTGAGAGATGTTATGACTCTCATCACAGCTCTCCACAGAATATAGATGGTCATGCTTACAGGCATTTAGAATTGAACATCTTCATACCCCCTGTCAGCAGTTTAGAGATGAAAAAAAAGCTGAACTTACATACATACATACATACATACATACCAAGTCAGGAACACACTAAAATGACTGGACATGATCTTCTTTCTATAATCTAAACAATAACCACTGATCCGATTTAACAAATTACATTAGAGCTGAAGCTGTAATCAAACATGTAATGTTAAGGCTGGGCAGATTATTTTTTATATTGTAGCATTATTTATATTGCATCATATATTTTTATTATAAATGTTTAAAATAACTATTATATTTATTATAAATATATTTATATATGAATTTATTCAAACTATAATAATATAGAATATTTTATTATTGCATAATAGATTGTCAAGGCAGACTTTTATGTTGCAGCATTATGTTTTATTATAATATATATATATATATATATATATAATTATTTTATATATTTTGAATTAGATATGGAAGAAAATATTTTAAATAAGAGCATGAAATTAACATGCACATGTGTCAACAACACAACAGCCAATGAAATAGGTCTATTTGAGACTATATCTGTATATGTGATGCAATGTTACACTCAATTTTTTTTTATTTTGTTACTCGTTCAAACTACTTATTTAAAATGAGCTGAATCAACACAATTCTTGAGATTTCATTAGGACAACTTAATTTTTTTTATGTTCAATCCACATAAATTTGTTAAAAGTGTTAACTTAATCAATTTGTGTTGGGTCAACATGAATAAATTGTGTGGAACCCTGTATTATTTTACAGTGTATGTCAACTTTTATTTGACATGATCAGTTGAAACATCAGTCAACAATAATTTGTGAAAGACACCATAATGGTGCACTGGGATGCACATGCAGACATCAGACATATCACATCTTCAAACAATCAAACTGTGTATGCCTATATGCATAAAAAATACCACCTTGATTTAACCAAACTGCATGTTAAAATGATTAAAAATATATAGTAATAAAATAAAATTATAATAACGAAATAAAACATTTAAGGCCACTATGGGTGAGGCTAGCAATTTTGGGCGCTGCAAAATAATATTTGAGGTTGGGACCCCTGCCATACCTGTCAACCATTTCAATTTTCCTGGGGTTCTCACATATTTTACAAGTCTATCCCATAAAGGTAATTTCCTGTATTTCTCCCGTATTTTTTTATCTTTTTATGAAGGGTGGCAATAAACATTAAAGAGCCGATCCTCCCAATGCACAACCCATACTGCAGAACCACAAGGGAATGCCCCTTGCTTTTACATGCAAATCTTTTCTGTGCTTTCATTTTATTTAAACACGAAAACATTTTGAAATGAATATAAAAATGACGAGATTCCCTTCTGTTCCATTACAGGCGCCGTTGACCCTCCTATGCAAAACAGTCAGTTCCTGTAGCGGTGCCTGTCAGACGCACTCCATATTGATAAATAGGCTCTGTTTCACAAATGGATTCTGTACAAGCGACTTGAAGCAAAATTAGTGGACACTTTAGGTTTTGGGTGCCTGTTTAAACAGACATATACACATAATAATAATAATAATAATAATAATAATAATAATAATAATAATAAT
>CAIGQZ010001313.1:14159309-14177460 GCA_903798205.1 Danio tinwini
ATTATTATTATTATTATTATTATTATTATTATTATTATTATTATTATTATTATTATTAAAATAGTACTGTCAGGTAGTTTCTACAAATAAACACGACAATAAGACATGAATCCTGACCAGAATCCTGTGAAGAAAGACGATGGCAAAAAGTCAAGAAAACAATTATTTGTATGTTGCTTTAACATATTTTTTATATATTATATTTTGTATTTTATTATAATATAATTATATATTTTATAATATTTTATAAAGTTGATTACTTTTTTTTAGTTATAAAAAGTTCAACTTAATATTTTTAGTCAGTTTGATTGAATTCAGTAAGTTGAGCTGAAAGAAAAGTTAAACTGGTTCAACAAAAAGTTGAAGGCAGCAATAACTTTTTTTACAGTGTACAGGTATGTGCCAAACAATTAGAATATTGAGGGAAAGTCCATTTATAAAAAAAAAATCTAACTGTGAAACTTGCATGTTATATTAGCTCACTACACACAAAGGGAAATATTTCAACCCTTCATTTGTTTCAATTTGAATGTTTATAGAATAAAGATGCAAAAACCCATATCCAGTATTTCACTAAATTAGAATATTTCATGTGACCAATAAAAAAAGAACCTTAAACACATGTTGGTCTTCTGAAAAGTGTGTTCATGTACTGCATTATGTCCTCACTACTTTGTTAGACCTCCTTTAGCACGGATTACAGCATGAAGGCAGTGTGGCATGGAGGCAATCAACCTTTCACACAGTTGAGGTGTATGGTAGTCCAAGTTGCTTTAATATCAGCCTTCAGCTCGTCTGCATTTTGGGGTCTCTGTTCCCTCATCTTCCTCCTGACAATAGCTCATAGACTTTCAATGGGTCTAAGTCAGGTGAGTTTCCTGGTCAATTAAGAACAGGGATACCATGGTCCTTATCCAGGTACTGATAGCTTTGGCACTGTGTGCAGGTTCTAAGTCCTGCTGGAAATAAAAAATCTCCAAAAAGCTTGTCGGCAGCAGGAAACATGAATTGCTCTAAAACGTCCTGGTATAGAGCTGTGTTGACTGTGAGCTTGATAAAAGACAATGGACCCACACCAGCATATGACATGGCTCTCCAAACCATCACTGACTGTGGAAATTTCACAGTGGACTTTAAGCAGCTTGCCTTTTGTGTCTCTCCGCTCTTCCTCCAGACTCTGGGGTCTTGATTTCCAAATGAAATACAAAATTTGCTTTCATCTGAAAACTGGACTTGGGGACCACTGCGCAACAGACCAGTACTTTTATTCTTTAGCCCAGCACAGACACTTCTAGCTTTGTCTTTGGTTCAGGAGTGGCTTGACATATAGAATTCTACAGCTGTAGCCCATGTCATGCAGATGTCTGTATGTGGTGGTTTTTGACAGCAGCCTCAGTCACCCTTGCTAGACAATCCTCTCAAGGCTGTGGTCATACTTGTCCACCTTTTCAAGCCACATTTTCCCCTTCCTCTTAACACTCTATTAATAAACTTAGATACTGCACTCTGTGAGCATCTAGTATATTTTGCAATTGCCTTTTGAGTCCTTTCTTTCTTATGGAGGGTGCCAATGATGGTCGTCTGCACAACTGTCAAGTCAGCAGTCTTCCCTGATATTCTGTAGTCTACGAAGCCAGACTGAGACAATTTCAAGGCTTTCCATTAATTAGCAGACTAGATTGAGACACAGGGAGCCTATATTGAACTTTAATCCATAATCATTAAAATTCAAACAAATGAATGCTTGAAATATTTCACTTTGTGTGTAGTGAACTAATATAAAACACACACATTTAACTTTTTGAAACAAATTATTGAAATAAATGGACATTCCCCAATATATTCTAATGGTTTGGCACATACCTGTACATGTAGCCTGTCCCATTTTCACCCAACAATGAAATGCATGTTGATCTGTCATGTGCTCCATTATTGTCATACCAGTGGTGCTACTGGATGGGAATTTTTAGATGCACATCTAGCCTTTTCCATTACAGAAAAGGGCCTCCCTATTATGGCCTTGCAAGGATAATATGTCCCCTTTCACCATCTGTTATTCCACTGCAGCTGGAAACTCACAGCTACTGTCTTACTGATCTTCCCATCACACCTGAGACTCATTTACTGTGCACAGATCCAGTCTACTGAATGCATACATCTCCGAACAAACATGAAACACACACACACACACACACACACACACACACACACACACACACAGGCTAATAGCAACTGTGCATGCATTTCATGCATTGGGCACTTAACCCCAACCGTCATTGGGTGATGAGCAAATCATACCTATTTGTACGAATTAGATAGTACGAATTCATACTAATTAGCCACTAAATCAAAAAGTTACGAATTGCCATGAGATTGCGTTGCAGCCGTTGCATATTTACTAACAAACACAGATGGCTTTTAAGATACTGTCATTGCAATGGCATATACCATGACTTTATCTTAGCTGATTACATATATTTGTCCAAGAATGCATTTTGCCTAACTTGATGACATTGAGTTGACGGTTTTAAGTGCAAACAGGCCTTCTATACAAAAACAGGGCTGTGGTTGTACTGCTTCTTCATCCTTCAGTGTAAAAACTGCTGCCAATCTACAGCGCAAATCTCATTTGTCTCCCACACAGAAAACATACCAAGCCAGAGAATGTGCGTGAGAGAAAAATGAATTGCAATGAGGGGCAGAGGGTCCCCAGCACAGCTGAGAGACACTGGAGATAAATTGGATAGAGAATAGCATGGAGAATATGTGGTTTTGATGGACGGTTTGGAATCCCATGGTGCCAGAAAATTCCTGATTCTCTCCTTGGTGTGTAATGCACACACAGAGAGGAACAGAATAAAACCACATCAACAACATATTAAATTAAGCACAATATGAAAAAAGTTGTGTCTTTCCATTTGAATTCTACATCTTGATAAAAGCAGACAATTTTACTTTGAGCACCAGCATTAGTATACTATTATGTATTCATTCATTTTCCTTCGGCTTAACTCCTTTATTCATCAGAGGGTGCCCAGCGGAATGAATCGACAACTTATCCAGCATATGTTTTACACAGCAGATGCCCTTCCACCTGCAATGCATCACTGGGAAACACCCATACACTCTCACATTCACACACATACTGTACACTATGTTTATTCAATTCACCTATAGCGTGTGTCTTTGGACTGTGGGGGACAACGGAGCATTCAGAGGAAACCCACGCCAACACGGGGAGGAACATGCAAACTCCACAGAGAAATGCCAACTGACCCAGCCGGGACTCGAACCAGCGACCTTCTTGCTGTTCTTTCTTGGCTAACAACCATAGAAATCCATGTATGAAAAAGAAACAAAATAATTTTATTTACAAATGAACTTATGTAATAAAATTAAATGACACCTGGAAAAAGTATTGAACACATAAAGAAAGTAATGTGCAGGCAGTGAAAGCCCAGACAGCAGCTGAAATTTCTCAGTAGTTATTCAGCAACCCTCTGCCCTTCATTATTGGAAATTAATATTAGCTGCTTCAGTCCAACGTCTACATTATCAGATTGATGAAGATGAGACTAGGGTGGACATTTCAGCAAGACAATGATTTAAAAAAACACAGCCAAAGAAACTCTCAAATACTTTCACAGAAAGAAAATCAAGCTCTAGAATGGCCCAACCAATCATCTGACTTGAATGCAATAAAACATACAAAAAAATACCCTGACCACTATTAAGATTTTTTCACTCTAAGTCTGTGAAAAAAATCACACCTGCTCACTGCATGTGACTTCAATCTCCATATGAGTCATCTTTCAGCTGCCATCACCAACAAATTTTTTGTTTCAGTAATTCAGTACTTTCTCTTTGTGTCATTCCATTGTTATTACACATAACTACATTTTCAGATTTATTTTGTTTATTTTTATGTTTGTTTTGTTTGGGTTTTTACCAAATCTGGTTCAATTCTATGTCAACAGCTCTTTAGAAACATTATCCCCAGGAAAAAAAAAAAAACATGATGTGTTCAATCCTTATTTCCCTTACTGTATATGTAACAGAGGCCAGCTAGTGAAGTGCTGTGCAGGTAAATATCACTCCTCTGACCTCTAAAGGTGCTCTAGCAACACTAGAGGCCATGGTCTTTAGCCTCCTTGTTAGAGCAACCGACTCCCATGCAGAAGACACAGCTTTCACTGTAATCCTTAAATACAATCTTTTAAGTCATCAAATAATTATTGTCCTAATAAATTTTACAATATTGTTTAGTATATAAACTGTTGCTACTCTGAATCCCCTAATAACCATTGTAAAAAATACAAATAAAATAAAATGAATAAAGTAAAATGGCTTAAACATAACTTTATTTTAATGTTCTCTAAAAACCCTGTTTCATCTTTAACAACATACAAATGTTGTTCATTCATTCATTTTCTTTTCGGCTTAGTCCCTTTATTGATCAGGGGTCGCCACAGTAGAATGAATTGCCAACTTATCCAGCATATGTTTTACGCAGCGGATGCCCTTCCAGCTGCAACCCATCACTGGGAAACACCCATACACCCACATTCACACACATACACTATGGAACGTTTTAGCTTACCCATTTTACCTATGCGCATGTCTTTGGACTTGTGGGGTAAACCAGAGCACCTGGAAGAAACCCACACAAACACGGGGAGAACATGCAAACTCCACACAGAAATGTCAAGCGATTCAGCAGAGGCTCAAAGCAGCGACCTTGCTGTGAGGCGACAGCGATACCCACTGCGCCGCCTAATGTTGTTCATACATGCCAAAATTCAAATTTCTTTTGATTTTTGAAATCTATAGATATTTCTGGCTGTCTTAGCATGTTTCAAACATTTCCATTTCATAAGGTCAGCACATAATGAAAAGAGGATCATAGCAGACTGTCTTTGTTCTGTTATGACTGACTGCCTGCATTAGTAAGTGCTCTTCTATAAAGACGTCTTACTGAAATAGATAATAGCGGCACAATATCTTGCTCTTCTGAATATTTCACATCTTTGTGCCTCGCCCCTTTAAATCCCCTGTCAGGAGGGCTGGTTCATAATTAATGCAATGCCTATTTAACATGCTTTAAACATTTAAAAGCATTTCCCCACCCCCAACTCATGTTTGGAGGGTGATTTTAGAAATATCAATGTTCTTGCAGCTGGCGTATTGAAAAAAGCACTCTAACTTTACAGCAAACTTAAGTAGAGTGACTGGATTATTATTATTTTCATCACAGTCTTTCCTATTCTAAATATAGCGTTTGCTTTGTGATACAGCTGGCTCACAATGATCAAGTACTTTAACTAAAAATGTAGAAAGGGTTGTCAAACTACTGTATATGCTGCATGTAATATGTGGACCATGTATACTATAATATGTAAAATATTGCAGAAATGCTTGAATATGCAAAGTAGAGTCTATGGCGCTTTTGGATGCTTGATTTTGATTGGTTATTTTAAAATTATTTTTAGAAAAATGTACAGAGTTATTGATTGCATTACAGTTCCATATCACTGAACTAAACTATTTATTTTGAATTTACAGCCTACAACCTATGAAACTGTATTAATAAGTCTGCTATCAATTACTTAATTTTTTACTCTAAAATTACACTTAGAATTAACCATGCAGGATTTCGATGTCTTTAAATGTCTTTAAATACAATGTGTGAACAATTTCTTTAAGTGTTTTAACTATAATATAAGCACAACAATTGTACACATGGGGTGTAGTAAACACTCCACAAAACATCATCACCTCGTATGCCTTAATATCTAATAATTCAACTCCTTGTCATCAGTTATTCCTTATTAAATGTGTACTTGCAAAACATCCCGGGCTAATTGGAAATATGTGCAAAACAAAAAATATGTTGTTATTGCACATTTTAGATAACAAATCCAATAGAGGGCAGAGTCAAAATTTTTCAATTATGAAAAGCAATAGCTGAGGGGACCTTTTGTTGTGTTTCAGATACACCTTTCTTTCACACATTCAATAGGAGGTATAGGGATTGTCATACCAATCAGCTGACCAAAACCACTCCCTAAACCCAACCAATAGCATTTTCAAACAATGTTTTTCACAATGGAGTTTTACCTTGATTTTACATTGCACTTATCTCTTTTGTGAAGCTGTGTTCACCGGATTCGAACATGGGTGTAACATCGTACAACGTTGTCCAAAGTGAGCTACAAAGGAAACTGGCTGGATCTAAAAAGTTGTTCATATGGAGTTAGAAAAGTGAGGAAAATATATTTGACTACAAATCATAAACACAGCCAAGTTGCTTTGTGGTATTTATTTGGTCAATTTATTCATTGTTAGTACACTTGTTTGTCAATTATTTGTTCCTATTAATATCATTAATGTGAAAAGCAACAAAAGTTGTTGGCATCATACATATTAATCTTAGAAAGCTAAAAATTGCAGTCAAACATACCGTTTAAATATGTTTTGTGGTTTCACAATAATGTAGGCTGAAACACATTTTTCTTTCCAGTGAGACAAACCATGTTTTGGTTTCCCAACAAATCAAAACTTGAACCATTTGTTCTCAGTTTGAAGAACAATTCAGAAAATTCAAAGAATCGTTATTTAAATGTTCCATAGGTGTTAAAATTTCTTCATGGATCCTTCATTATCAATTAAAAACCATTATTTTTGAGAGTGTACATGTGTGATATGTACACTATTCACACTGGTGATATGGTCAAGGTTGGAAGATATAGGGCCCTATTATTCACCCGGCGCAATAAGGTGCAAGACGTGTTTGCCACGATATGTTGCTATTTTCAGACTAGTGCAATCCTAATTTTTCCATTTTGCACCACGTTGTTTAAATAGCATATCCATTTGCACCACTTTGTGGACTTATGGGTGTTCCAGTTTGTTGTTGGTGCATTGCTGTTTTGAGGAACTAAAATAGACTGTGCAATAGACCAACTGAAAGCAGGTCCAGCGCAGAACGCATTAGTTGTGCGCCTCACTTACACATTGCTTAATACACACAGTATGTACAGCAAAACACAAATATCTTTACAAATGAAAAATAATTAAAGCATTAAAATATTACAAAATGTATTATTTCTACATAAATATAAAAACCACTGCCTCCATGCCTTCTTCATCTCGGGGGGCTTTCTCAGTTTATTCACAACTATTTGCTTTTGTATAATGTTATTATTAGTAGTAGTGTTATTTATTATATGCACATATATGTTTATTTTATAAAAAAAATTAATTAAAACTTTAAAACTGAAAAAAACTGAAATTAAAACTGAATTTAGAAATAAAACAAATCTTGTTTTGAAACAAACCTTTGCGCTTAACAAACAAATTACAAATTAATTACATAGGCTAATGGATGTCTTCAATGGATTGTATACACCATTTCCTTATCCACGCAAGAGAGAAAGAGAAAAAAACGGTAAAGGCCGATTGGAGGAGGCTGGTTCTTTATCCTCATGCTTATACTCTGTTTAACTGTTTTCTTACTAGTTTTTCCACTTACAAAGTCCGCCATGTAAATAGCAAATGCGCCATGGCACGATGCAACTGACTCTTAAAGAGAATGGGAGATGAGACTCTGATTGGTTTATTCTCAAAACACACCCATAACCCATTAAGAGAATAAGCACAACCCTGTTAGACCATGTGCCGCTGTGCAAACCATATTTTTCCATCCTTAAACTAACAAAAGTGGATTCGGACATGCCCTTAATGCTTTGTGCCATGTGCTTTAGACTTTGCGCCTAGATTGTTAAAGGGTCACACACCAAAACAAATTTTTTGAGATGTTGTCAGTAACATATGTGTCCCACGCTTCTATAAATGCTATTAGGACACATATATTTTACTAAAAAGTGAAAATTGCTTGTTTTTGCGTTATTTTGAGCAAATTCGTTCTTCCGGTTTAAAACAAATTTTTGAAGCTGCGTCACGGCAATTAGATACTTGTGTATAGTTCAGTGTGGAGAATGGATGTTTGTACCTGTGAATACATTGTGACGTCTCTGAGTGTGCGGCATTAATTCATGAGAAAGACTTGGTTCAAACCAATCAGTGCGCTCTACTGTGTATGCTGTGCAACTTCATTAATATGCATGATAGCTTTGAAGGCTGTTTGCCTGTTACAGTTTGCAGATGACAGAAAGACGCCACGTTGTGTTGCCAAAACAAGTGAAAGAACGAGATAGGGTCGTCAGTGTTGTGTTTATTAATTTGCTGCATTTATTAACGTACTGCAACAAAGGTTTTGTTTTCATTTTCCCTCTTTGAGAGCACAGCTGGTCTCACGTGTGGATTACAGTGCACGCGACACGCGACAAAAATTCATTTGTAAGGAACATTTTTACCCTTTTTTTTTTAGACACTACCTACCGAGTGCATCTAAGTTTCTGAAAAATGAGAATTTTTTTCTCTTATATGCCGTGCGGTATCAAACATTCCATTAAAACTCCACTCTCCAGCAGTTTCTCTTGTTTGTCACTTGGGACATGCAGGAAATGTTCCTGAATAAAAAGTGAAAGTGCCAAACTGCAGTTAAAGTCGACAAATGAATAATTTAGTAAATAATTTGATTACTGATGTCTATGTAAACACAGTCACTGTCTTTCTCGTCTGCGTTTGTGTGTTTGTTTGGCCTCCAGTGTTGCCAGATGTAGCTGATTTTTTTTACCCGCACAATCAGATTTAAAACAGCCCAATTGGACGAGAAACCGCCCAATCTGTCAACACTGTTTCTCTCGCCTCTGTGAAAATCATTGCGTGCCCAAATGGAAACTCTCATATTTGCGAATCCTTCCCTCTTTCCCTCCCTCAACACTCCCACCTAAGCAGAGCTGGACACGTCCACTTTCCTGACTTTTTCCAAACTAGAGGTGTGAAAACACCCTGCTGAGACAGGGGGGTTTCATGGCCTTTAAAATAAAGCCCATTATGTCTCTTCTTACTGATGCCATCAAAATCTAGCCTCGTGTTTCTACTGGGGTACAAACGTTTTAAAGAAATGAAGGTCTTTTTTGACAGAGACCAGATTGTGTTCTTTTCCAAATGTGACAGTTGACCTCCACATCCCGGTTTTGGTTGATTATATTGTCCAGGTAGGTACACTTTTTAGAGTTTTAACAAAAAAAAGTCTATATGAGTGTCAAAACTTGATGTCTGCACCACAATTTTTCTGAATCTTACATTGACACTTCTACATCTACATCAGTTGTAGTTTGCAGCTTTGCCTCATCTTAATGTCATTGAAGCCCAGGCTATGTAGACGGTTACTGTATGACCTCTGGATGGCAGCTCCAATGCGCCTTCCTGCTTACTGCATGACTTAATTGAGGATGATGAGGAAAAACAGCAAGAATATACAGCAACCTTACCTAACACTAGCGATTACCGTCAAGAAATGTGTGTGCCCTCTTTTGGTTTTCACATAGCAGCTCGACCACAGATATAATTTCTCGACTAATCATTTTTGTAATTTATCGTTGACAAGATCCATCCATCTTCAAGCTACCAATTATTAATATATTGGTCCTTCTTGCATAAGCTTGCTTTATTTTGTGCAATTTAACTTAGCCAGAAAAATCTACATAATCTAACGCAAAAAATATAAGAATAAAGGCAATTTAATTATAAATTATTGTTTTTTTTTTCTTTTTGCATAAGCAGTGTGATATTTAATATGGTTCTCTGTGACAACACTGATTAGATTAAGACGTCTGGTTAATTGAAACCATTCAGATGTTTAAAAATACACATCAGTCAAGGACAATGCATATACTTAATCTCATTTACTCAAAATTTAGGAAGAATTAATCTTAAAGTCTCTACTATTGAGTCCTCAAGTATCAGAAAGCCTATCTGACAGCCACTCAGGCATTCTGCTGGCTAGAAGACAAATGCTGGAGTAAGATTTTAATTTGTGCATGCGTCTCCTCCTGTGAGGCAGAATGATTGGGAGAATGCAGTAAGCGGGTCCGCATTCATTTGCATTGTAAGACAAACAGGAAATGAGATAAATGAGATTTGTGTCACAGCTCAGTTGAGGAAAAAGATGAGAAATCGAGTGGAATAAAGGAGAGAAGGAACAGTCATAGCAGACTAGGAGGAAACAGACATTATTGCTAGCTTCAGCAACTCCATCAGTGTTTCCAGCCTTCATCGTTCCTCTTGTTACACCACCATTCCTGTCTAAAAGAGGACGTTCAGCACAGTTTATCTTCACTTACAGGCCATCATTTGATCACTGTATTTAATCAATCTGTGATTAGAGCTATCCAGTCTTATTACAGTGGTGTATCACAAACTGCTTGGCCCCCTCAAGAGTGAAGGCAGGCCCCCTATCGAGATCTTCTGTATTAAAATGATATTGTTTGCAGAGTCTGATAACCTACTATTAATTCCTTATAATTAGCTATTAACAACATAGACTATGTGTAGTCAATACAAACCAAAGTCTAACTGAAAAGTACTGGCACAGTGCAGAATTTTGTCAATCACAGTGAAAAAAAAAAGTTTACAATTAAACCCAACCACTCTGCCACTGCCTATACCTGTAAGTCAAGTTCAGCCTATACAGTATACATATAAGTCTAGTTTAAATATAATAAAATTTCAACTTTAATTAACCAGAGACAGTAAAACACTAACAACTATTATTCATTTTCATGTAAATTACGTATATATATATACGCTGAACAAAGCAGTGTGGATCCAATTGCAGATTTATTAGGAGAATAGCCAGGCAAGCAATGCTCAACACATGTGCAAGCAGATATATACAGGAAATTTTGAGTCGTGGTCAACAAACAGACGGATGGTCAAAGGCAGGCAGCGAACAGGAAAAAACAATTAAATATAGCAAGGGTCTAACACGGTAAAGCAAGGCAAGGCAAGGAAAACACATAGTAATGCTCACAGGACAGTAAAACAAGACTCAGCATTGATGTGTGTGTGTTTAAAAAGTCCTTGAAATTAGCCTGTAACAATCTTCCGGCTGTGTGTGTGTGTGATCAATGGAACCCGGAATAGGTGCGTGTGAGCGGTGCATGACTGGATATGTAGTTCTTTAGTGTGGTGTGTGTGTAGTTTTCCAATCTGCATGTATATCAGAGATTTGCAAGGATTAGATCGCTTGTGATTTTGACATATATATTATTAATTAATTATATATTCCAACCCAGGCTCAATATGAAAACATACCTCTATATACATTTCTGCAGATCGCGAAATACGTCCCAGAAGGTACGATTTTTTTTGCAGTTTTTGTTTTTACGAATCCACGAGAGGCCGCTGTGTACGCTTTTTGAGATCTCAAATTTATCTCGCGAGTGCCATTCGCGCCTGCTGTTCTCGCGTAAACCCACCAGAGGTCGCTATTGATTGACTGTTTGACTGACTGAATGACTGACTGACAGATCGACTGACCCACCGTCCTCCTCCCCTAATCACAACCAATTTTATTGATTGACCCGCCCATCCACTTCCCTAAACCCAACCAACAATTTTCAAAACCAATCCAGTCTGATTTTTACCACATTTTCAGATTTTACCACATTCTCACCTTGTAATTTACTTGTTTATTTTATTTTTTGGATTCTGTTTTTGTCTTACCTGCTTTCTGGAACCGTTCTTCACTGGACTCAAACTCCGTTGTCGTGGTCAACTCCTCTGTGCATCTCAAGTCTGGCGAAGTACATGACGAGCTAATGGGACAAACTGGTTACAGCAGAAAAGTCGTCCATATGAAGGTAATCGGTCAGCTGGTAAGCGCAAAAAGGCATGGCGTCATACCGCCCCATAGCATTTGTTTTAAAAAATAAAGTGCAGCCATACTCTGGCCATAACATATATTTATATTTTCAGAATAATCCTATGTATAATCCTATATTCATTTCCACCAATATATATATATTTAGATTTCTCACAGATTGCTTTTCTCTTTTGCCTAAAATCATGACAACTTAATTTGAAGTAAATGAACTTAAGCTTGTTCTAATGTTAGTGAATTCTGAGTATATCTGCGGATGTGCTCCAACCAGATTTCATTCATTTTGAATAAAATAATGCATAAAAGTTTTGGTGGATTATGATTTGATGAGGAAAACATTTGCATGCAGACTTTACACTCCAATTTGTACATGCTTAGTAAATGATACCCTAATCACACAGTTAATTTTTTTGGACACAAAGACAAAAGTCTTGAATCAGGATACAGACTTCCGGGGCTAGTCTTTGAGAGACACTTTTACATGAGTAAAACTTGAACAAAGTTGAATATTTTTGTAACATGGCGCCATACACTGTAAAAAGTAATAAGTTGAATTTACTTAGAAAAAGTGTGGAAACTGATTGCCTCGAATTTCTCAAGCAAATTAATTCATAATTCTTGAGTTAAAAAAGCTCACTAAAACTTTGTACAGGCAACTTGCATATTTTTGTAGATATAACTACAAAATCTGAGTAATCTGAACTCAACTTGACAAGTTAACCCAACTTACAAATGCAAGTTAAGCTAATTATACACAACTCAAACAAAACAGTAATTTTAACTGCACTGCTTGTTCATTTTACTAAGAAAATGTGTGGAAACTGATTGCCTCACATTTCTTAAGTAAATTGTACTCAAAACACTAAGTTAAATAAACAAGACAAACAACAGAGTGGCAGAACACAAACATTTATTTGTTCCATAAAACAATTATATTTCAGAATCACAAGTCGCAGTGAGGACATTTCCCCATAAAACAGTTTACCTTTTTTGTTCATGGTAAAATGCACAAATAAACAGTACATTGAACACTGCAAAGTTTAGTGCTGTAGAAATATTTTTAACAAAGCAGAAAAATCTCTTAAAACTCCATTATAAAACCACTTCGGTAAAATGCCATATGTCCCTATCAATAAACTATATGCACTTTAGAATTTTTTATAGTACACAACATTTTTTAAAATTCTATTCAACATTCTTTTAAAGAATAAACATTCTAAAACTAACCTCTTAAAGGTACAATTCAACCAAAAATAAAATTATAAACACCATTTACTCAAGTGGTTTCAAGTATTTTGAGTTTCTTCCTCCTGTTGACCACAAAAGATATTTTGAAGAATGTTGGGAGCCAGTAAACTTGTGGGAACCACTGACATCCACAGAAGAAAAAATATATATACTATACAAGTCAATGTCTGTTTTTTAAACATTCTTTAGGAAAACATCCCTTGTGTTTAACAGAAAGAAACTCAAAGCTTTGGAATCACTTTAGAGTAAAGAGCGTTTAGATTTCTATTTTTGGGTGAAGTATGCTTTTAACATTAAGCAAACAGATTTCCAATAGGAAATAAAAACATTTATAGGTTCCACTTTATAATAACTACACACTATAAATAATTTATTAAGCATTAGCATCTAGTGAATTCATTATTTGTTAATCATTAACTCTACATTAATAATCATTAGTAATTAGTTTATAACTGCAGCTACAACTGCTGTATTATTGACTTAAAACCACATTTATAATGTGCTTAATGATTGTACTTTTATAATTTGTGACTGGTTGATTTTTCATTACTAAATTAAGTATTGCATTATTTATAAACCATTTGTATTTAAGAGTAGTTGGAGTTTTTAAGATCATTCAGAATGCGTTAGTAAATGATTAATAAACTATTGAAATGAACATTTATATACCTTATTCAGGCATATAGTAATGGTTACTTTAATGCTTTATTAACTGAACTTCATGCAGTTTTGTGACCTAATCTAAAGTGAGGACTATGCTTTATAAATCCCTTATAAATGACAATTGAGGGCTTGGTATCAACTGGACAATAATCTTTGCAATCTTATCTAAAAAGTAAAATGACTGTAAAGTTTAACCATTTCTGAATAACAGGAGTGTCAAAACACGACATAAAATTGAATAAATTTTTTTTTTATAATTTAACAATAGGATGGAATGTTTAAACTGAACAGTAATTTTATTTTAGATAAGGCTGCAAAGATTTATTTTTTTCATTTGATACAGTTTCATTTGTGTATCTTTAAATGAATAGAAATGAACAATGTCCTTTACGTTCTTTTTTCCTGTTTAGAATATAACCAAGTCATTAATTGTCATTTATAAGGGATTTATAAAAGCATAAATGGTCCTCACTTTAGATTAGGTCACAAAACTGCATTAAGTTCAGTTAATAAAGCATTTACTAACATACAAATTAACTATTAGTATATGCCTGAATAATAAGCATTATAAATGTTAATTTTAATAGTTTATTAATCATTTACTAACTCATTAAGAATGATCTTAAAAAAAAACATCAACTATTCTTAAATAATTGGTTTGTAAATAATGCAATACTTAATTTAGTAATGAAAGTCATTAAAGTATGAAAGTACAATTATTAAGCACATTATAAATGTGGTTAGAAGTCAAGAATACAGCATTTGTAGCTTCTGTTATAAACTGCTAACCACTAACGTTTATTAATGTAGAGTTACTGCTTAACAGATAATAAATTCTCTATTTGCTAATGCTTAATAAATGGTTCATAGCGTGTAGTTATTATAGTGTTAACCATTTTTCTAATATTGGGAATTGTCCAACTAAGTCATTGACTTTATTGCAACAGGCGATTTTTCAAAGACTGAATTCTGGGTTTCAGAGACTAGTCTCCCAGTGACAAGATTACTCTCTGAACGAAATCGAAAGTGTTCTTTAGAACTGGAGGATACTCCAAGTTCAAGGCATAAATGAGGCCAAAAAGCAGGCACATGGCTTGTGGAAGATTTTCCAGGTCGTCCACCACAACTGTACCTTCCAAGATGATTGCTGTGGATGTGGCGTCAAGATACAGCGAGTAAAGCATAGTTTCAGAGTCCCCGGGGATCACAGTCAGTATGCCAATCGAAATGCCAGACAGCTCCTTTTCATCGTCACAGTCCTAAAACATGAGCAGCATGTGACAAAAATGAAGTCAAAATAAGTAATGTATATAATAAATGACATTAAAATAGGAAATTAAAATAGGAAAACAGAATTATGTCTGTATGTAAAATGGACACAGCAGCAGATGCATGAAGAAATGCATTCAAACTACTGCATAAAAGCTGGGTTTCACAAAAATTGGGAAAATAATTACCACAAAAAAAAGAATCAATAGTAAGAAGTTATTGTAAGTACTTTTTAAAATGTTCATTCCCGCTAACATTTGACACATTCTTAAGCATCGCTGATTTGCCATTGTGTTCACCTGCTCAACAAAACTTACTGTGATTGGCTGTGAAGGTCATCAGTTCACAGCTTTTCACCGCTGTTTACTGAGTGCAAACAAAGATACAAGAACACTGGATCATTTCAAATTAGAGTCGATCAGCTGGTCTATGACTGACATGAGTGATCAGCTGATGGATCAACTGATCTATGCAGCTTTGAAATGCTACTGTGTCTGTTTATCTGCATTTACACCGAAGACCTTCACCGTCATTTTTGTTGAGCATGTGAACTCAATGACCAATCAGAGGTTTTTGACTAATGCGCTCAAACACTAATTGTGAGTAAAGACATTGAAGACAAGTGAAAAGTTAGTATTTAGATGAACAAAAGTAAAACAATTCGATAAAACAAAGATAAATAGAAAAAAAGGTTGTATGTTTTTCCAGGTAGTTTTAATAATTGAACTGAAATACAGAAATTCAATACATGTAAAATACAGAAGCTATAAAGCATTTTAAAAACAAGTGATATAAATGGATATATGTACTTACAAAACAGGTCTTGTATAAATCAGTGGGGTCATCTCCAAGCAGGAGTGGAAGGCCATGAAGAACAGCCGTTCGTCTCCCATTGGTGTCCGCACTCTGTAAAATTGTGCAAAATCATAAAAGGCAACATTAAATATCATTCATAGGACAATGACAACACAAGAGTAAATAAGCAATAGCTGTTGAACCCAACATAAAAAAACAGTGTATCTAAGGAGCTTACCTTGTTTTGAATTTGTTTCAGAATACTTTTAAAGTTTGAAGCCTATGTCTCCCCCTTTGGCTTTAAAGATATCAAAGAAAGGTTGTGTAGCTGTCGAGTTCTTCAAAGAATTTGCTTTGCGGGTTTGTGCCAGATATCCAAATGAACTCTGCCAGAATCTAAAACAAATATAAATGAGAAACTGTCAAAGCAATTACTTTAAAAAGTGGTTATTAAATTTCTTGATTATTATTAAACCGACAAAATGTTTATGCATTAATATATAAACCCAACATAGAACAACAGGAGTATTTACTCACCCGAGTATCTGTAAAAAGTGCTGGCCACCTTACAATAGTGTCCTTTACAGCTGGCTCCATCTCTACCAATTCCTTTCTACGTAAAGCAAACGTAGTGTTCATGTTCTGGGATATCCCTGAAGCAATAGAGGTAAAGTTGGTTTTATATTCGGATATGCAGACATTCTCCTTAATAATATAATTTCAGAAATGTATTATTTGCAAATTCTAAATAGCGAGATCATATTAGCAGCCAATGACTATCAAAGTACAGAATTGTTCACAGTCAATTAGATTAGTGTTAATGTTGTTTTGAAGTCATGCTTGCATGCAAATTCTGATTGAATATTCAAAGTAGCATGGTAAACAATATAGAGACTTCTAAATGAATAAATGTGTAAGCATAAAACCAACTTTACCTCTATCCTGAAACACTGGGATGACGTTTTCATGTCTTCCACAATTTCTTTTCTTTTGGATTCATTGCTGGATTAATCTTCACCATTAGGGAAGTCAGGCAGAAAGTTGATCTCACATCTTCTGAGGCTGTGGTCCAACTCTTTTTCTACTATTGACAGATGCCTCCAAACATCCAGCTGGGCGCAATGGGAGGAACAGCATGAAAGAAAATTTGCAAATTTTATTTTAATTCTTAAATTTGCTATTTTTTTTATGGGCATTAAACCATTTCATGATTTTTAAGGTGCTGTCGCAAATGTGACAAATTTTATTCTGCACGGGGCTCCTCAAAACTGCAAAGTTGGCAGTGAAATATCAACGAGGCGTCATCACATGTACTAGTCTGGTTACCTTTAGCTTGACCTGAGAGATTTTTCGTTATGCACCTTAAGTGCATTAAATGATTTAAATGAACACAGACAATCTGTGTGGAGACATGGAAGCGGAGTACTTGTTGTGTACCCTCCATGTTTTAATCTATAGTGTTTCAGCAAATGGCCCCTTTTTTTTTACAGAAAAACAAGCAGAATTTACACTTCCACTGCATGACGTTTCAAAATTGAAAAAATAGAAATTAAATAACACAGCTAATGTAATAGACGCATTGTGTAACGTTAATTTCCACGTTAACAACACGTGCACATGAAATGTTCTACAAAGCTAGTAAAGTACAGGCCGCACGGTTTTTACATATTGATGATAAACCATGAAACCTCAACTACTCAAAATAGCTTACAGACTGTAACGTGCAGGTGCATAAAACATCACACGGTAAAAATGATGTTTGCAGCACTGCTAGTAAGTTATTGGTCTCAATTGACGATTAGTAAGCAATACTCTCAGGTAAAGCTAATAAAATTTGCAGTTTCCTCTTCCCACACCATGAGCAGAAAAAACACTTTAATTTTAAGGTCACTAATGTTAGTTACCTTTTTGTGCAGCCACTTCTTAACCATAAAACGGACTCTGCGCCACGCGGTCGTCGTTGTCGTGTACGGCTGCTCCGCTTTCTTCTTCTCCTCTCTCAGATTTCGCGCGTACGGCGTACCTGTGTCTGAGAGGGTTGGATTACCGCCACCTTTCGGATTCACACATGCATACATTGCGCATGTGCACCGAGTCAAAAGACAAAAAATAAAACAAA
The DNA here is from genome assembly GCA_903798205.1 of Danio tinwini. NCBI lineage: Eukaryota > Metazoa > Chordata > Actinopteri > Cypriniformes > Danionidae > Danio > Danio tinwini. Next base: position 14,177,195 of record CAIGQZ010001313.1, read on the forward strand.
AGAAAATCCCGGAGTGGCTAATAATTTTTGTCATTTCATCCCATAACATGATTTAACAAATCCCGTTTAATGTATCGACCTCTGTAAAGCTTTTTGTGAAACTAGTAGGCCTTCCAATAAGCTTAAATCTTATTAGTTGGCTATTTATTTTGCAGCAGGAAGAAAATTATATAATGATTATATATAACATATAAATATTATATACTTATGAATACACATTTATTTCCTCCCTCTCTCTCTCTCTCTCTCTCTCACTCTCTCTCTCT
>CAIGQZ010001313.1:14177860-14200967 GCA_903798205.1 Danio tinwini
ATATATATATATATATATATATATATATATATATATATATAATTTGGCTATTAACAATATCTTTCTTCTTTTTACCTTTCATTTTTTATACCATTTGTTTGTGCCAGATATCACCATGAGAGTGTCCAGGCCTTTAGTCCAATATACTAGTTTCTCTTAAGTAATATTTACTCAAGATGTTTAGTTTAGGCACTAAATACTCCTAAAAGTTAGCTTAGCACAGAATAGTCAAGTAAAGTCTACTAATTTCAATAAATCAGTAAAGTTTACAAGCTTTTCTTGAGTAGATTCAGTGATTACTTTTTACAGTGTACAAAACTTACCTATTAAGGCAAAGTCACAAAGGTAAAAAAAACTAAAACAATCATGAGTATTCATCAGAACATTTAATCAGAACTGAACTTATTCAACGCCACTATTCCTTCCATTATTTATTTATTTTTTTCATTACACTTCTCATTTGTCACAGTGGCCAGAATGGATTCTTCTCTGGAATGAAAAAGCTCTGAATAGACACAGGTGGAATTCATTGTTTGTGCAGGAGGAGCTCAAGGACAAAGGTGGGTGTGTGTTTTCTGGGTTCTACAAGCCCAAATCAGCACTGTTGATGCTGCTGGCTTTGTATGAAAAGATTCAAAGATGTAACACAAATGAAATACGAAAAGGAGGACTGAGAATTACTTTAATAAAACAACGGAGGACTGTAACTTAAAGCAGGACAAGCCTCAGGCAAGGACAGACAGGATTTACGTAGTTATTCTTCTATATAATGCCACTGAAACACACTGATCCCTCATTTCCTCTGACATTTCTTAAAGCAGGCCACAAATAGTATTCTGTTTTTAAAACTTTTAAAGTAATATATATTGAAGAATGTTAGTAAGTGGGCTAGTAAATTATGACAGAAATGTAATTTTTGGTGAACTATTCCTTTAATTTTTGTGACCAAAATGAACTTAAATGAACTCCAATGACAAGGTTTGACAAATCCAGGTGTCTTTGTTCTATTGATAAAAGATGATTTCTTAAAAAAAAAAAACTTTTTTAATGTTTACATTTAATGCATAAATTGTGACAATAAATGCATCTATTATACAAAATGTTTATATTTTAAACAAATACTGAAATAGAATACTTTTTAAATAGTTAATGTACATAGATTATGTGATGCTGAAAACATTAGCAGAGAAAATGTGTTTAATTCTTTTTTTGTGTATTGATAATTAATAATGCAATGTAATGTCAGTAATAAAACAAAACGCTAGTGCATTTATTATTAAGGTCACAGGTACAATTATCATTATTAATAAACTATTAACTATGCCTCAATAAAATCTTAATTTACTGCTTGTGTACTAGTGTTTAGATATTGGGTAAAATTACGGATGTAAAATAACATCATGCAGAATTTCCTAAGTACTAATAAACATCCAGTATATTAATACAAACGGGTAATAAGACACTATAGTTAATAGTGAGAATTGTAATAAACATGTAATAATAATATACATAAATACATGTGCAATTTTTTTTATTAGCAGTTACTTATCATCCTAATATGTCTACCTTGATTATACCAGGCATGCAGACATTCCAAATGAATATGTCTGATAGTTCTGTATCAATATTTGAGAGAGAAAAAACAGGACCAACTACTTCTACTGAGATTCTGAAGTATATACCACAATATTAAGGCCACAGAGTTGTCATATTAATAAATGTCATAAAATAGTGACACATCTCGAGTCATGGCAAAAACAAAAAAACTAACAAAAAAATGTTACTTCAACATTGACAAAAGTTTTAAGGAAAAATGTAATATTCATTTCTTCATAGGAAGCCTCCTACAACAACATCTAAAAGTTTGTTTTCTATATCTGACTTTTTGAGGGTCAATAGTGAAAAATACAGAAATACAGAACTTTGCAGTGCTTTCATAGCATTGACTGTGATTAGACATTTTAAAACTCAAGGACTACGGCAACACAATAAATGAATGGAGGCCCTTGAAAAATGCAAAGGTGAGTGAGAAATTATTCTCAGAGAGATGTGAAGGTGTTTTTTTTTTCTTAGGTTCTGTAACTGTTGGCTCTTTTCGTCTCCTTGAAATCTGTCCTCAGTGATATAACATCATGAGTCAGGCATCCTGAACTCCTGATGTACCTGACAAACACCTGCAATGATTAAGTCAGCTGCACTTCTAAAATTCACACATCTGCACCACAGGAAAACCAACAATACTAACAAAATACAATAATTATTAAAGCTCTGTTTGTAACGCTGCCGGTACACCACCCAAGCCGTTGTGAGTTGGGATCGAACATCTGTCGCTAGAGAACCTTTTTGGGTCCAGAGGAGTGAGGTTTACTTGCACAGCACTTTACTAGCTGGCCTCTGTTATATGTTGTTTCTGTGAATAAAACTGAATCCAGTCATGATAATTGATGTTTAACATTGAAATGGCAAATACATGGATAAATGAAAAGTTGGACTGTAAATGAAATCAAACTGTAATATGAAGTAATGACCACTCAGTAAGACCTTCTGTACAAAACAATTTACATTGCAAAACTGAATCCCAGTGTTATTTAAAAGGCCTTGCATACTTTGTTATCATGCTTTCATCCTTAAAGATTTTTTTCACAACAAAAATTTTTTTTAGCACATTTATTTAGGTTTGGCCTGTGAAGCAAATAAACACCTTTCCCTGTTTTCTTCTTGAAGATTGCGTGCCAAGTTAATTTAATTTTAAAACGTATAACTATAAATATGTGTGAGTGTGGATATTATGATAGCCTTTTGTATGACACTGCACACACACAAAAAAACAAAATAAAAAAAAAACGGATCACTGTATATATAAAGTAATAAATAATCTAGATTTTAAGGAAAAATAATTGTGTTGCAGTCATTTATTTGTAATATGTCAACTGTTATTGGTAAGATCCAAGTGTGGTGTTTGTAACAGCTGAAAGGATAGCCAGTCTGAGCAGTTCGTTGGGGAAACATTGGACAGCACAAAGCCTGCTGGACCAAAAGCTTCCTTTGATCCGTTCTGTGCGTCTGCCATTCTGTTTCATGTGCAAAGCAGTGGCCATGTGTCTCCACTTCATATCATGTTCATAAAGCTGTACTTTACTGAAACAAAACAAAGAGCCACCCACACACACTCGTTTTAAAAAAGCTTACTTTCAAAGCACTATTTCCATGCTAAGAGGTACACATGACAACCTTTCTTCATGGTCATATCACTGTGCCTTTATAAAAACTAAATAGTTATATTTTAAGCAAATATATAGACTTTGATGTTAGCATGAAGTAGATGCACTAAAAAGAGTAAACACAATAAAAGCCTTGAGGTTCAGTTTAGGATTTAATAATTTGTGAGATAAGATGAAAGTGAATTTAATTGCAAACTAGAATATAAACATATTGGATAGGAGACACAGAATTGATGAGAGTAAACACTGAATGCCAATTATAACTGGATACACGTTATGTTGACAGAAAATCAATATAGCTTTATGTCAGGACAATATGAATCTTGCTTTGATCAAAAATATAAAAATACTAAGTACTAAGCAGCACAACAAATGTTTCAGCTGTATGTTTCGAATACCATATTTCATGGCAGAATACTGCACAATGTTCATTGTGAGGTATAGAGCACAATTTAAATAATTAATTACTGAAAAATATAGTTTCTTATGTCTAATTTAAACACATACCTCCTGAAACATGACAAGCAAGCAGAAGTCTATGAGAATTTGAAACCTGTTGCAAAAAAATCTTGGACTTGAAGACACGGTTTTTGAATTTATAACAAATGAGGGCTACGAGATTTATGAGCTCTGATGATGACGGAGGTGAGAGCAACTAAAAACAAAATATATATTACATGATAAGCAATGGTCAAATGACTACTGAATGTTTATTATGATGATTATTTCAAGATTTTATTTATTAGTTTTTTGTTTTAGTTCTTTTGAAAGTAACCAATTTCAAATATATATGTAAGATAATGCGTAAACTCCATTTAATAAATGACATTGCGAACATTGATGTCAACAATCAAAATGTTAATGCCACAAGTTCAGATTCAAAAGTGATTCACTTAAGACTGAAGATGCACATATATAAACAATTTACATTTTAGATGTCGTCAGTATGTCATTATTGTGCATTTAAATTATGTTAATATGTCAGGATATGTTTCAGTGTCTATGCAAATGTAAGTAAATGTGCATTTAGTAGAACCACACTTTTGTGAAATACATGAATAATCATGAGATTATGTAGATATTCTCCCTTTCTTAGATTAACTTGTTCTTAAATAATGTGTAAACTAAGACTAAGGTTTTTTTCAGCCCACATGCATTTCATAGTGCAATATATAAATAAATTTTCTCTAATTTTACTGTTTTTACAATGGGTGTAAGTACAGTTGAAGTCAGAATTATTAAACCCACTGAATTATTAGCCACCCTGTTTATTTTTTTAAACATAATAGTTTAAATAACTCATTTCTAATAATGAATATATTTTATCTTTGCCATGATGACAGTAAATAGTATTTCAGTAGATATTTTTCAAACACTTCTATACTGCTTAAAGTGACATTTAAAGGCTTAACTAGGTTAATTAGGTTAACTAGGCAGGTTAGGGTAATTAGGCAAGTTATTGTATAACGATGGTTTGTTCTGTAGACTATCGAAAAAAATATATAGCTTAAAGGGGCTAATAATTTTGTCCTTAAAATGGTTTTTAAAAAAATAAAAAACTGCTTTTATTCTAGCTGAAATAAAACAAATCAGACTTTTTCCAGAAGAAAAAATATTATCATACTGACATACTGTGAAAATGGCCTTGCTCTGTTAAACATCATTTGGGAAATATTTTTTTAAATATATATCAAAGGGGTGCTAATAATTCTGATTTCAATTGTATATAGGTATATCAATTGTATAACAGGTTGCCAAATCTCCTAATCCAGTCCTGTATTACAAGAAACGAACAAAAGAAGGCTACAAATTGTGAATAAACCTTTACTGCATGAGTGTACATTGTAACAAATGACAGGAGCTGACAATTTCTTAGTGAAGTATTGTCTTAACTGCTTCTTGACACAAACAAGCTGCCATAAGCATTGTTTTTGTGGATTGAGTGATGGAGTGTGGTGACAGTTACTAAATTGTATTGTGTGAGGTGTGGAGGAAGAAGTCGTTATTTCTGCCACAGTAAACAGTGTAATCTCAGAGTACTGTTTTTCTCAGCGCCTCACACACATTGAAGGATCTGCACATCAGCACTGCGCTCATTGTCCAGATCAACCTCCACATATGCATCAGACACACACGCACAAAATAATTAAAAAAAACATATCATTACCATCTACTACAGTGTTTTTGAACATTAAAATGTGCCTTTTTTATTTATTTGTTTGCTATCAAGATGTATCTAATCATTTAAAATCTTTTTTTAATAATTCTGTCAGATTAAGCATTTTGATTCCTTTTACATAAAGTTATTGTTCTTTTATTTTGACATTTTATTTACACACTATTATTTGAAACAGCAAGAAGGTCACTAGTTCGAGTCTTGGCTGGGTCAATTTGCATTTCTGTGTGGAGTTTGTAAGTTCTCCCCGTCTCCACAACAGTCCAAAGACATCCGCTATAGGTGAATTAGTTAAGCTAAATTGTCCATAGAGTATGTGTGTGAATGAGTGTGTATGGATGTTTCCCAGTGATGGGTTGCAGCTGGAAGTGTAAAACATATGCTGAATAAGTTGATGGTTTATTCAGCTGTGGCGACCCCAAACTAATAAAGGGACTAAGCCGAAAAGAAAATGAATGAATGAACGAATGAATGAATAACAGATATTTGCATTTTATATTCTTTCTATAGATATTAAATCACTTCTGTAAATTCAGCTGAATTCAGACTCTGAAATAAGCGGTCTCCTTTTAGACCCAAATATATATGATTTTTTTTAACTCAAATGTAAAAAATGAGTTCATAAAATAAATGACATTTCCAGGTATAACCAGTTTTGTTAACACTTTATAATGACTACACACTGTGAATCATTTATTAAGCATTAGCAAATAGTGAATTCATGATCTGTTGATTATTGTCATTACAGATTCATTATCTATACAAAAATAAACCTGAATACTTTGAACAGCAAAATGGCTGCTTTTGCGTGCATTGCACAGCAGTGTATGGGGGCAGGGTAGGCAGAGAATGCAATGACATCACCCCCAGGGTAATGTGTTTGGAAGAATATGCACTTGTTTTGGCGGCGCAGTGGAGCGTCCTCCTGTTTCTTCCACTCTTCTGAACACAGCAACACAAACAATAGAAGCGTTTATACATTTACCACAGACCATGCAACACAAATTAGCTCTGCTGGCTATTTATAGCCTCTGTCAATTAGCCATATTCGTTGGATTTGATCGCACTCCCACATTTAAAAGACAGTGCAGGTGCAACGACGAGTGAGGAACAATTAGTTATGTTATTTTAAAATGACATCGGGAATTGATGGTAATGCACAAAACGTAATTATTGAGTGTAATGAGAGTATTTTTGTGCCTATTCAATTCATCATTGACTATGCAAATAGAAAACTGACAGAAGTACATCAATGGGGGTTGTGGTCTTTAAATGATCTGTTTGGGTAATTGGGACTACATTGTTGAATTATCCTAATGTCAGTGGTGCATGTAAAATGTCTACTACCTTTCCAAAGCGACAGGGTTATAAATCAAACTTAGTCCTATTTGGGCAAACCCAGGCAGGCATAATCTTTGAACACATTGAAAGTTTATTAAAGGAAAAGAGAGAGGGGGAACTGGTTGGAGAGTTGCTTTGTAAACAAGGGGTGACATGACCTTACGTTCCCTAGAGGAGATCAAAGCCAAAAATAAAATATCAAACAGAAATGAAAACTACAGAGAGATTTCAGGTAGAATTAGCTTTGAGCTGATCTACAAGAGGATCACAGGTTTGCTGATGTTTTAGAAATCTAGTGCAGCAAAAGAGGCTTTATTTAGTCTGGTGCAACATTTTGTTATGATGCTGATTTTGCATGCAGACTAAACAAATGCTCACATTTTAAAGCTGCCACTAAAGCTTTGCACACACAGTATTTCATTGCTGCTTTCACACCTGGCTTATGTTTTAGAACCTGACACATTTTCTCCATTAGCTCAGTTTATTGGTGCATATGTGAACATGCCAACGTTCTGATCTAGATGAAAATTATTGGTACAATATCACCAGAAAAAAAAAAGGTTTTGGCCTAGAGATGGGCCGTTAAATGTTATTATATCGAATCAGGATAAAATGTATGTCAATAATAATAAGCGCTGGAATTTTTTACTCTATATTGGTCTAAGAGCCAATCACACAGCAGAAATATGCAACAATGGGAATCTAAAAGTCTGTTGATATTAAATATGTACCAAAATATTGGCCACTAAAAATTAATCATCCAAAAATATATTATGCTATTTAATGAACCCTCTAATTTTTGTTGCTTCAGTCATTGTTGGTGTACTTTTTAAAATCTGGAAGCATTAACAACCTATTTTGAAATATATATTGTTAACATTCAATATGAAAAATGATTATCAAGACTGCTTTTTTGCTATATCGCCCAGCCCTTTTTGGCCTGCTTAAAACCCGTCTCCAAAGTGGTTTACTTTTACTAAGAGAGCAATCTGACTCAACACACTGACAAACCAATTTCAAATATATGATGGTGCTATTGTGTACTGTACATACAGTATAATCTTTTTTTATTAATGCCTCTCAGGTGAAAAATGGGGCAAAGATTAGGTAAAATGTCTATTTGTTTCCAAAGCCAGTATTAAAAACACAAAGATATAGAGAATGCTTTAATTATTGCCCAAAAAAGATGCATACTGTAATGAGAGCTACAAAAAAAGCCACACTTGACCCAATGGAGCACCCAAAAGAAACCCATGCAAACATGCAAACTCCTCCTGGTACAGCCGAGAGTTGAACCAGCGACCTTCTTGCTGTAAGGCAACAGTGCTAAACACTGAACCACTGTGACTACAAGTGAACCTCCATCAAGTATTCCACCATTTTAAATAAGATTCCAATTTAAAGTGAATCGGCACAGTGATTAAATTTGAAGTGCACTGCAGAAAGTGTATTTAAGAAGAGTATACAAAAAGATTAAGGAATCGCTTCCCAGGAAGAGAAGAGGGAAATTTAGTCATCAGCCATTGCCCTTAACTCAAGTATTAAATGAACACTTGTACTGATGATTTGGCATTATCACTTGTGATAGGTTTGAACTAAATCAGAATGTGGCTTCAGTGTGTTTAAATAAATCAATGAATGATTCAAATGAGTGACATTAACCATAAACGAGTCAGCTTAGTACAGTACACCTTTATTGAGGGGAAACAATCACTGAAATTCTCTGCTAAGATAGACAGAATGGTTGATTTCACTCATGTTGTCCAAACTCAGCAACTGATTTATCTGTTTTGTGGTGGCAGTTGATTTGGTTTGGAGCACACCCTGAAACCTACAGTATAATCCAAATGGCAGTAAATTAGATTGGGAGGTTCTCTTTGGACCCCAGTATGGACCGTGGGTGTAAGATAGATTCAGTATGAGGCTAAACAAATCTTAAAGTGTTGCCAGCTGACATGCTCGTGTCTTGAAAAATGACCAGCATTTTGAAATCCAGAATTATTAAATATGATATTGGGCTCATGTGGTCTTCCTAAGGGATGAATAGCACATCCTACTCTCTACTATTCTTGATTTAGCACAAGATGAATAAATAGCTAAATTAATTATTATGACCATATGACATTTTCACAAAACATGTTTCATACTTAATAAAGGGAATAAACCAAACTGATTCACTTGTGATTGTGCACACAGATGCAAACAAAAACGTGATTATAGGCAGTCCATCTAACATTACTTTCATTGTTTTATTGTATAAATGTACTGTAGGTAATCAGGTGTAATTAACATTTATATTGCAGTGTGATATTAGTGTAATTATATGGGCAATCTTAAACATTAAAGGTAATTATAATCTGCAGTAGGGCTTATGTGTTATAAACTGTGTTATTATATTGACATTTTAATTAAATGTAATATGTGCAACACAGTCACAATATTATACAGACCCAGAAATATTACTATCTAGCTTTTCAAATTACAGTGTAAATGTTTACAGAATATACTACCTCAACTGGTAAAAGCATAAGTAAGTGTATGCCATAGTAAGGAACTGTCACCAGAATGTCAGCAAGACAACAGAAAAAAAAGTGTGGATTTGGCTTGAAGACTATTTGTGATGAAGTGGGTCCTTCAATAAACAAAACCTCAAGAGACCGAGACATAACAAGCCATTACCAGAATGTGATAAGCATCATAAATTGATGTTAACACTATCAATGTATGAGATTAGCTCAAGGCAAGAAGTGTTAGCTAAAGTCAAACAATTTACTTTAAACATTTAAACTGATGGTTCATCGTAAAAATTATATATTTTCACATATGAGTCAAACTTGGGAATGAGATCAGAGAATAAATCTTTATTTTAAGAAGGTACTTTTTAATGAAATGATTTATTCGGTTGAAAAATCACTGACTTGTGTAGCTGTTCTCTAGTTAACAGCACACTGAAGGAAATAGTAATAGTAATAGTATTATATTGCAGATTGTTACCTGTAATGTAAACATATTAATATGAAAAAGAAAGTCTATTTAAGTATACACACTGGGCTGTGCTAAGGTGGAGAGAGAGGGTTTCCTTCACAACAGGAGGTCGCTGTATACCCACAGAGCAATGTCAGAAATGTCCGGACAGAAGTTGCCCACCCATCAAACTCTTGTTGTGCCAGGGGGGGAGATCATACAGAATGGCACAGTGTCTCCACAGGAGCCCAGGCTTGACAGGAAAGCTCAGTGGGAATCATGCCCTGATTAGAAGCAATACTGAACTCCTGTCTCTAAGCAACACCATCACTCTGAGCCCGGAAAATCGAACCGCACATCTGAAGACTGTCATTTCTTTCGTTTAGTCTTCATGTTCTCTTAAACTGCAGAGACTTTTCAAGACACTTTTATCATGCACTACAAAAACTGAACTTGTCACCTTAATATGAGTTGTGCTTTGTCTGACGTCAGTGCTGTGCAATTCTAAATGCATTGTGATGTGGTACATTTAAATGTAGCTCTTTGAATGAGATTTATGAACCATGATGAAGTGGGTGATTTTTTTCCAATGAATAGCAAATGATATTTTACAGTATGTGTCACATAAGCTGACGTTTGCAGATAGCTAGTAAACTGTTACAGAGGAACACACTATATTACTTGTTATGGGATCGACACTATTGGGTTGCAATGCAATCACAAGCAAGTAAATTTCAGCAAAATCCCTCACATTAAGTTTATCGCATGTCTTCAGAAGTTTTTTTTTCTGTAATATTTGAATTAAATAGTTTATTTTATAGTTTTGGAGTGAAGGTTAACGGTATAGTGTTTAAATAAAAAACAATCAAACAAACAAAACATACAAATTAATCAATCAATCAATCAATCAATCAATCAATCAATAAAATGGTAGTTATCATATCATGTATTTGTTTTATTTTTTCTGTTTCAAGAAATTAGCACCCTAAATCATCAAGGATGCATTGAATTTATCAGAATGGACAGTAAAAATGTTTATAATGTTAAAACAATATTTATTTCAAGTAAATAATATTCTTTTGATCTTTGTTTAGAGTAAATCTTAAGCAGCTGTTCAACATTGATAACAATACATGCTATTTGACCACCAAATCAGCAATAATTTAGTGATTCTTGGTGTATCATATGACCATTGTTTTTTATAAGAAAACAAATTTTAGCTAAAAAGAAGTTTATAAAAGAAAATTGTAGCAACACTTTACAATAAAGTAAAACTGATGTGCATTATTTATGCAATAAAATAATAATCATGAGCTAATGTTCTTCATGTCTCATTTATTAATGATTACCACATAAACAAATGATATATTTTTTTATTCTGACTAACAAATCAAGTAATTTAAAGTTGAATTGCTGTAAACTAATTTAGAGGTTTTTGGAATTGCGTACAAAGACAGTATGTCCAGCTATAGGAGGGCTCTTAAATCTGCCAGGGCTGAGCACCTCCGCAAACTGATAGAAAATAATCATAACAATCCTAGATTTTTATTTAACACAATTGCTAAATTAACAAATAATCGATCATGTTTGAAACAAAATGTCCCACCTCAAACTAGTAGTAATGACTTCATGAACTTTTTCAGTGATAAAATAGAAGGCTTTAGACAAAAAATAGAAGACGCTAACCTTTCTGCACCGCCTTATACTCCAGATCCAGTAAACATTCCACTGAATCAAAATAACCTACAATGCTTCAAAATCATAGAACAGGAAGAGCCAGATAAAGTTATAAATAGTTCTAAACCAGCTACGTGTATGTTAGACCCAATTCCAACAAAATTACTGAAAGAATTGGTACCTGTTATAGGAGAACCTCTCCTTAACATTATCAACTCTTCTTTATCCTTAGGCCATGTTCCAAATCCTTACAAGCTAGCTGTTATTAAACCTATTATTAAGAAACCACAACTGGACCCCAGCATCTTAGCAAATTATAGGCCTATTTCAAATCTTCCATTCATGTCTAAAATACTTGAAAAAGTAGTTTCTACCCAATTATGCTCCTTTCTGCAGAAAAACAATATTTTTGAAGTGTTTCAGTAACCAGTACAGAAACCGCATAAGTAAAAATAACCAACGATTTACTCTTAGCTGCTGACCAAGGGTGCATCTCACTATTAGTTTTACTCGATCTTAGCGCCACATTTGACACCATTGACCACAATATTCTCATAGACCGCTTATATTCTACAGGTGTCCAAGTACAGGCTCTTCAATGGTTTAAGTTATACTTAGCTGACTGCTACCAGTTTGTAAATATTAATGGACAGCTCTCACAAGTCAGGCCAGTAAAGTATGGGGTGCCTCAAGGATCAGTTTTAGGCCCTTTGCTGTTTACAATATACATGCTACCCCTAGGTGACATTATTAGAAAACATGGGATCAGCTTTCACTGCTATGCAGATGATACTCAATTATACATTTCAACTAAACCAGATGAGATGTCTGAACTGTCTAAGCTAACTGAGTATATTAAAGATGTTAAAGACTGGATGACCAACAATTTTCTTCTCTTAAACTCTTCTTCTCTAATTCTCTTAAAAACAGAATTATTACTTATTGGGCCTAAATCCTGTACACAGCAGATCTCACAACTCGACCTGCAATTAGAGGGATACAAAGTTAGTGTTAGCTTTACTTAAAAAAAATCTGGGTGTCATATTAGACAGCAATTTAACTTTTGAAAATCATATATCCCATGTCACAAAAACTGCCTTCTTTCATCTGAGAAATATTGCTATATTACGAAGTATGCTATCCATATCAGATGCAGAAAAGCTAGTCCATGCTTTTATGACTTCTAGGCTGGATTACTGTAATGCTCTGTTTGCTGGTTGCCCAGCATCCTCTATTAACAAACTAGTACAAAATGCAGCTGCCAGAATTCTTAGGTCTAGAAAATATGATCATATCATCCCAATTTTATCCTCCTTACACTGGCTGCCTGTTAAGTTTCGTATTAAATATAAAATATTGCTCCTTACCTATAAAGCTTTAAATAATCTAGCTCCTGTTTATTTAACCAACCTCCTGTCTCGCTACAATCCAACCTGCTCTTTAAGATCTCAAAACTCAGGGCTTCTGGTAGTACCTAGAATAGCAAAGTCGAGTAAAGGAGGTCGCGCCTTCTCATTTATGGCCCCTAAACTCTGGAATAGCCTTCCTGATAATGTCCGAGGCTCAGACTCACTCTCGCAGTTCAAAACTAGATTAAAAACCTTTTTAGCAAAGCATACACTCAATGCATCACATAGCGGTATGACGCATGATTGTGCCCCACGCAGGTTTTTTGCATTTCGTTTATATACACTATGAACAGCAGCTACGCTAATTATTCTCTTATTCTCTATTTCCACCTGGGGGTACTCATCCCGAGGCCCTCAGACTATGCAGCGCCACTGATGCGATCCAAGACCAGCGACAAGATGATCCCGAGGTTTTCACAATACTGGACCAGGCCGCATCCTGAGCAGCTGCTGTGGTGGTCATGTGGGAGTGGAGAGCATAAAACTGATTCCTGTGACGCTCCAAGGACAGACGAGTCTTCGCTGAGGTCCAGCATTCTCCAGCTTCCGGCGCCTAGACTGCAGCTCTGCACAAGATGTTTGACCATAGGAGAAATGGTCGTGCCCAACTGAGCCTGGTTTCTCTTGAGGTTTTTTAAATTCTTCACTTTCGCCAATTGGTGAAGCTTTTTCCTCGCCGATGTCGCCACTGGCTTGCATAGTTCAGGATCTGTAGAGCTGTGCATTGATGGAATTGCTCTTCAGTGTTTGGACTCTCAGTAGTGATTATTAACCCACGCTGAACTGAGCTAAACTGAACTGAACTGATCTAAAACTCTGAAAATCGAACTGACACTGTTTCAATTTACTATAATCTTGAATGTGAAGCTGCTTTGGCACAATCTACATTGTATAAGCGCTATACAAATAAATGTGAATTGAATTGAATTAAATGAGACTAATTCCTTGATAACACAGTAGTAACTAATAATGATTTATTAATAAAATAAGGCAAGGATGACATCAAAATGCAAAACCAGTCTATTCTAACCATAAAGTGACAACACCTGAACATTTTCTATTACAACATAACTGCACAAACATGGTGCCCAAATGTTCTTAGTTATCTTTCATAAATATATTTATATTTTTCTAAATGGCACCTAACAGCATAACAGTTCAAGTTTTTATGTGGCATAATTTACAAGTTCATGAAACCCTATTTATATGATACAGTATATAGGCTAACTATGATGGAATTACCGTTTTCAGACTACAAATTTATTTAATGCAGAATGATAAATCAAACATTGCAACTCTTCAGTCACAGGATCAGTTCAACCTGTCAGGCTAAAAGTTTTCTTTTTCCAAAATAAAACCAGAACATATGATACCACATTAAGACTAAAGTTAGAGTGCAGAGGAGATAATGGGTTTAAGGTAATCTTATGACCTGCGATAAGCACTTAATTATCTTTTAACTTTGGAAAAAAAGGCCAGCAGATAAGTATAAAGATAATTAATACTTTTGTGAAGTTCTTATAAAATGGGTGTTCTCTTAAAGATTACTCGGCACGTTAATCTTCGGATTTCCCATGTGGCATGACATTAACACACGCAATTATGTTGAGAACCATACTTTATGTGCCAGTGTTTTCCCTCAAAAAGGCATATGAGAAAAAAGCTGATATTTTAAAGCAGGAAAAAAATGAAACATTTGGACAAAACTGTGAGTTCTATAAGAAGGAATGTGGCACAGTGTGTGTTCTTCCCACTGTTCTAACAGCAAGTTCCTGTAAAACAACAGAACAACCTGTCCATTTAGCAAGTGAAAGATAGACAGGGAGCCAGAGATGAAAAAAACATTAAGACAGAGAGAGAGATTCTGATTTTGAAATTAATGAGCAACTGTGAGCACAGGGAAGCGGTGTGTTTGTTTAGACCCATCAGTGTTCATTTCAAGCAGAACTGACGTTTTGTTTATTTCTGCGGTTTGGCTAAAGCTTTACTTGGAGAGAAATACTGCTCAGGAGCATTGAACAGGCACACAAATGAAATAAAAAGAAAGCACAATTTTTCATTTGGGAAAAAGATCATCCTATTAAAAGGCTGGTATAAAATGTACAAAATTAAAACTTAATGAATGGCCGCAGAAGCTCATCTCGCAACACAAAATGGATATAATGAACATGCAGAAATTTAGTAACATTAGAAAGTTTAGGAAGTTGAAAAACAAATACTGCACATTAAATCAAAACTAAACATAAATATATAGTAACTAAATGTGGTTGTCTTTTCACCTTTTATGCTTCATTTACTTTGTACGTATGACTTGTTGATGACTGAAAGACTGCTTCACAGTTTGCCTAAAGAGTATGCTCTAAGTGCTGCCACATTCAAATTTTATTTTAAGAGTCTTTGGGCTTTTTGCGTCACAAATTAAATGTATGGATTTATGAACACATGCAGGTAGCAATGTTCTGATGTTATTGTCAATATAAAGATTTATGATTTATTATGGAATCATTCTTGTTTGCTGTTTTGTTTTTACCATGATCTGGTAACACAAATTGGTCATTGTAAGTTCACTCAAAAAATATATATTTTAAACTGAGCTGAAACAACACAATTCTTGAGATTTCATTGGGACAACTTAACTTTTTTATGGTCAATTCACATAAATTTGTTTAAAGTGTTCAGTTAACTTAATCAATTTGTTTTTGGACAACAAGAATACATTGTGTGGAACCCTTTTCTTTCAGTGTTCATTGTAAATATTGTAAATATGTTCCTCAGCCTACCATTTTGAAAAAGGTAGAATTGCTCCAGGTATGTTTCATTGCACATTTCAGATACACACCTGGGGCTTCTCATACAGATAGCAAAACATAGACCAACCTTTATCCAACCATTAGTGCTATCAAATGCAAGAGTAAAGTGCGCTTTTTTCCATTTAGTTTTACCTTGATTTTACATTGCTTCATCTTTTTTTTGGAATCGTGCTTCACAAGTACACAATACGAGGTGAGATATGGAGCAAACTGATGATGTTAAAAAAGTTGTCCGTATGAAGATAGATAGGTGAGGAAAACCTATCCTTTAGGGTAGGTTTAAGCCTAATTTTTATTTTTTATTTTTTTAATATCATTCTTACTGTATGTGCAATTTAGTTTAACCTCGTTGAAAGAGTTAATGAAGCAATGCAGACTTATTTTTATTAACCTTGAAATTAAATTTAGTTGAGAATATTAAGATAATTTAGCTGTCTTATATAATAATAATGTTCCACAATTAATCATCAGTTTATTTAGGCTAATTATATGCAAAAGACAAAGTTTTAATCAGGATGTTAAACAAACAAGCCACCTATAACTTAGTTGACCAATAGTCACTGCAAAATAAGCAATTCCCAGCTAGGTCTGTTAGATTTTTCTTTTTCTTTTTTTTTGGCCCATGTTATTTGCGCGTGTTGTGAGTATTTGCAAAGCATTTCTTAATTTCTTCCATCTTTGAGATGAGACGTTAAACTGAGGTCCTGACTCTCTGTGGTCATTAAATATCCCAGGACACTTCTCGTAATAAGTAACCCCAGTATCCTGACCACATTCCCTCCATCTGCCCTTACCCATCATGGACTCCCAATCATCCCCATCCACCAAAAAGGCTCTATCACCTACTCTCCACTGCCCCTATAGCTGGTGTGTGGTGAGCACACTGGCACTGTTGTTCTGTGGCTGCCCTCACATCATCCAAGTTGATGATGCACCCCGGTGCCCCCCCCCCCCCCCCCATAATAAATATACTATTATTTTAAATATTATATTTTTATATTTAAAATATAAAAATACACATTGCATTACATTACATTACAATGTGCATGTGTTGTGAGTATTTGCAGTGTGTTTTCCATTTGTGTTCACGTTGTAGGATTTGCAACACATACAGTACATTTTCTATTTGGTTGGTTTTCTTAAGTTGTAGCGTGTTGAGTTCTCTCGGCCACCGTACTTGCAGTTTCACAGAAATGTACTGTAAGCTGAAGCACATATTTCCAAAAATCCATGTTTACTTGTGATTTCTTGTCATGTATAGTTAGTCATCATTGAGCACAAACAGAAGAAACACATTTATTGGACACTGACCACAAGAGAGGATTTTGTGAATGGCGATAAAGTAACGCAACTGATAGTGGTTGGTCACATTACATAGCACATTTAGTTTGTATTTTCAAACAAACTGTTTTGGTTTCTAAATGAATCACTTACACAACACCCATTGACATATCAGCAAAACCTGTAGAAATATGCACTGCTAAATCTCATAACACACAGACTGGAGAAAACAAACTGATTTAGAAATTAACAAACGGTCTAATTTTTTAATATAGACAAATCATGGAGATTCAATTAAGTGATAAATAAAATTAAATATGTGAATGATGTTTCAGGCCTAGACATTTTAATGGCAGATGATGAGTCATAAATAAAAATGATGTCCCTACTATGAGCATTTAACTGCATTTGTTCAGCAGACATAAAAGCAGCGCAGTGCCTTCTTAATTAACCACAAACAAGACAAGCATAAATGATGTTTACAGCAAGTGGGAGACAGAGGTCATGGATGATGCTGGCAAATAAATCAAAGCAAATATGTAAATACATGAACAATTAAAGAGGAGAAAAAACCCAGAATAATTTTATTTTCTGGAAATGGAATAAAGGGCAGTGAAGATCTTAAGACTTTGACAGTGATTAATGATGCTCAATAAATAGACGACATGGCATTAATTCAGGGAGAACTTCGTATACCAATATCTTTTTGAAATCAGCTTTTTACTCCATAAATCTCTGTGATCGGGGTCGTACTATTGTGGCATCAGGCACGGAAGAGATGGTGTGATTACATGTAGTCGTGATGGAGCGATAGTCCAGGATGTGCATTAGGCAACATTCAGCTTTACTGCTCTAATCTGGATCATCTGATCCCAGGTCAGATTAAACTGACCCTCATCCAAGCGAAACCTCACATACACAGTCATGCATTTGCAGTGTGGCTGATGCCTGATGTGTGTTTTAATATCTGATAATATCTGTTTTTCTTCAGATTTTATCTCTTGAGTTTATGAGTGTGTCAATGATTAAACGAAAAATTATTCTAAATGCTGTCACATTTATTACTGTTTTCTAGGGGTTTCACATGGGTGAAATCTAGACATTCAAACAGATAGTTGCATGATTATTATTTCTCCAAGGTTCAAGTTTGTCATGCAAATTCACCTCGCAGACCAACAGAAAAACTTCTTGGTTTGAAAGTGACTCTGTGATGTTGACAATGCACTGTTAACAATTTTCTGTAGAATCTACAGTAACTTACCGGCAGCAGTTTGCCAGTAACTTGCTGTAGATCAGTTACAGCAAAAATGCTGTATTTACATTTACAGCACCATTTATCTTACTGTATGTATTTACAGTATTGTATATCTGTAAAATACAGAATAATTTTAACAATGCAACTTTAAAATACAGTACTATACTGTGTAACCATCCTACAGTAAAATACAGTTCATATTACAATTAAATACTGTGGAATTAACAAAAATTATTAACAGTGTGGACAGTTTTTGCATGAGTAATCTTTTTTATTTATTTTGAAAATTTTGCTGCATCTTTGTGAACAGGTGAGCACATGAGCACGCTTTTATGAACAGATTTTTCTGAAGTGAGTCGAAATTAGAGCTAGTGTGGTCACGATACTTAAATTTCTAACTTCTATACCTTGAAAAAGATCAGTATTTCACACTATTTTCACCCTTTTCACAAGATTGTTATGACATATTAACGGTCATCATAATCTTAAATCCTTGAAGTTTTTAATATTTTGATTGAAAAAAAAAAATGTATGTACATTTATATACATTTGTGAATGTATTATATCATCGTTGCGTCAAAAAAACAAAAACAAAAAAAAATACAGCTTATGCAAAGTGTTTCTAATGCAGCGTTTCTAATGCAGCAACCTTTTTTTCAAAGTCTTGATAACACCATTGAGGAGTTTTACTTTTATTATTTCAGCAAATAGCATTGTAAAAAAAATTATTTGTTGCACTCTCCCATTTACTGCGCTCTAAGCTTACCCAGCCATGATACCTTCCGCTACTGAGAAACCCAGAAATGTGAAAAGGGTCTATACTGAGAGAAAGCCCAACCCCCCACCCACACCCAAAAAAAGAATTCATTAGTATACAATTATTAATTTATATTAAAGATAAACAAGGCTAATATATAATGTAGATTTGTACTTCACCAACAACATTTTGTGGTATTGCATATATATTTATAAACATTTATATTAAGCTAAATAACTAAATTATATAATCTTCTTATTTTATAAATAAAGCAAAAGTGATTTAGCAATGCCACACCACTGACAAGCCAACCACAGAGAAACAAAGCAACCACAGAAATCACGGAAACCACAGTGATTACTTTTTCGGATGTGATGCCTTTCTTTTTTGAAATTCATCACTGCAATGAATGCTAAACAAATAAATAATTAATAGGTCTATAAGAGTGTTTTGAGCCAACTGTGTGTGTCAAGTGTTCTAACATTGAAGCCGCTCTCTTCTAAAACAACAAGGTTATGTCATCTCTCTGGCAATATTTCAGCTTTCAACTGAATGAAAAGCCAATTTAGATGAGCAGATTTTCAAAATTTGCAGCAGAAAGGTCCTTGTGACATGCAGTCATACATCGAATGAGGTCTCATGTCATCTTGCTCTCGCTGTCATCCAGCCATTGAAGCACAGACACCATACAACAGACTGGTAGCAGCCGACAGTTAGAATAGCTGAAAGTCTTTGTGAAATATGTGAAAATACAGCAGTGGAAGAAACAGGTATAAATGTCTTTCAACCAAAAATTATTTCTAGTTAAGGAGATTTGCAAAAACAAAATCAGAGCATATCATTTTTATGTTAGGCTACAAGTTGCATATTCAAATTTTTTCTACAATTAGTTATTATTTTTTTATCAGAAGGTGGCTAGTTTGTAATTTATTTTATTAATATTATAAAAAAACATGCTTAAGTCAAGCTCTGACTACAGGAGTTTTAAAATCCTAATTGATAATAAAATTCCATTCAATTCCAGTCGTTTATTTCTAAAGCGCTTTTACAATGTAGATTGTGTCAAAGCAGCTTAACATAGAAGATTATAGTAAGCTGAAACTGTGTCAGTCCAGTTTTCAGAGTTTAAGTTCGGTTTAGTTCAGTTCAGTGTGGTTTAATTTTCACTGCTGAGAGTTCAAACACTGAAGAGCAAATCCATCTATGCTCAGCTCCACAAGTCCCAAACCATGCAAGCTGGTGGCGACAGTGGCAAGGAACAAACTTCACCAATTGACAAAAGTTAAGAAGAAAAAACTCGTTTTAATTCTAGCTCCAATGCAAAATCTGGTTGTAGCACACACACTAAGAGAATCTTTGGCAAGTTTAATACCGCAAACCTTAAACGTGCACACACTACAAGATTTGAAAACTCTGGCATAGCACACATTACAAGATACTATCAAGATTATCTTGCCCGAGGGAGCACATCACCCGATTGCAGAATAACTAACTTTATCAATAATTATTATTTATTATTTATGTTAGGCTAGGTTACAAATATTTGAACAACTGCCCCTGCATGCAAAACACTCTCATGCACCCAAAATAGGTTCCTGTTTGCATAGCTATATCTGGCGGTTATAAATGCGTATGTAAATAAATAAATAAATGCAGCACATCCGCACGCAAAGTGAGCCCATATTATTTATGTCTGTTCATTTTTCTCTGTCCATTTCTCTCTCACACATGAGTGTCTAATATAATAATAATGATAATAATAATAATAATAATTATATTAATAATAATAATATTAATAATAATAATAATAATAATAATAGTAAGCTAAGAATATCTCCATACTACCGGGATACACTGCGATTTGATTGGCCAACTAGTTCAAAAGCAAAATTGTTAAATCTGGCTAATAATAAAGGATAATTCAAGACTATTTTAAAAATGATATAGCCTATATTTATTTATTAAAAACCAACGTGATTCCACACAGTTCTTAGCTTTGGTGATGCGGAATAAGTTGGAACAGCTGGGATTAGCCCGATTCAAAAGTCCTGGATATCAAACATATGGATGCTCCAATGTGTGTTCTAGAACATCGCGAGGTGCGAGATTCTATCTTTAAATGGCTCACATTAAAAGTCCTCGACAAGATTTCATCTCCAATTCTCGGTAGGTAAAAATCGGGCATAAATTGGGCTAAAACTCC
Source organism: Danio tinwini (assembly GCA_903798205.1). NCBI lineage: Eukaryota > Metazoa > Chordata > Actinopteri > Cypriniformes > Danionidae > Danio > Danio tinwini. The sequence continues at coordinate 14,198,955 of CAIGQZ010001313.1, forward strand.
TGCAGTCTGAGCTTGGCTTTAGTTTATTTCAGCTTAATGGTGTAGCCACTTAATTAATATCATTTTACTGTGTACTGGGTTGAATATAGTTTATATGTGTGCATATATGTTGTAAATACGTAAATATACATAAATAAATATCAGATTCCATATGATACACTTCGTAGTGTGATTATTCAATACTTAATGTTTTTAAAACAGAGCACTGATATCATATTTGTTTATTTTATTTGGCTGTATTTATTGAGTTTACCAAACGTACTAATACGTATTCTTTCTGTCAGGCCCTGACTGCTCCCAGTGCTTTTTATGCGATCAAAGGTGACATGTTTGGTTTAGTTGGGCATCTGTGACCCACCGCATGAGCACAAAGATGATTGACAGGCGGAGGAAAAAGTCATAACATAAACACACATTCTATTTCCTATACTCTATTTTCACAAAGCCACTCTCATTTCTCATTTCAAAGCACAGCCTGGGTTTCTCATGGCTGCGTTTAGCAATTTAAAACAGGACAGCTTTCTTCTAAGGTCACTTACAGAAGATGTGTGGAAAAAGGCATTATGGGCCTGGACCATTACCATCATATTCTGCATCGCTATGACATTTCATGGTTTCATTAGGTGTATTTGTTTTGGAAATGGTTGGAACACAAAATGAGATATGCAAAATAATGAGCAACATAATGTGTGGAAATGTGTACAGCTAATATTATCTTCCTTGACCAGACCATGAACTCAGCAGCCTAGTTTACCCAACTTTCATTACCAAGGATTCCACTGTTTGCATGTACAGTTGAAGTCAGAATTATTAGCCCCCCTGTTTATTTTTTCCCAATTTCTGTTTAATGGAGAGAAGATTTTTTTCAGCACAATTCTAAACATAATAGTTTTAATAACTCATCTCTAATAACTGATTTGTTTTATCTTTGCCATGATGACAGTAAATAATATTTGACTAGATATTTTTCAAGACACTTCTATACAACTTAAAGTGACATTTAAAGGCTTAACTAGGTAAATTAGGTTAACTAGGCAGGTTAGGGTAATTAGGCAAGTTGTATAACAATAGTTTGTTCTGTAGACAATCGGGAAAAAAAAAGCTTAATGGTGCTAATAATTTTGACCTTAAAGTGGTTCTTTGAAAATTAGAAACTGCTTTTGTTCTAGCCGTATTAAAACAAATAATTTTATTTTTTATTTTTTATCAGACATATTTGGGAAATATTTAAAAAAGAAAAAAAATCAAAGGGGGGCTAATAATTCTGACTTCAATTGTATATGCATAATAGATGCTCACAGAGTTCACTAAATCACCACAGACAGCAGTTGTATAACATTTTAAACGTTAAAATAAATGTCAATTTATATAAAATGTCACTTTTTTATCAAATGAAATGTATTATTTGAAATATTTTACAATTCTCAAGCATATAAATTAAAATTATTATCATTATTAGTATGTTATTAGTAGTAGTAGTAGTAGTATTAGCAGTATTAATGAAGAAATTCATTATTTTACAATATATATTATCTATCTATCTACAGTGCATCTGGAAAGTATTCATAGCCCTTCACTTTTTCCACATTTTTAGCTGATAGAGCTTGAGAGGTACTGCAAAGAGGAATGGGCAAAAAATCCCAAAGACAGGTGTGATAAGCTTGTGGCATCATATTCAAAAAGACTTGAGGCTGTAATTGCTGCCAAAGGTGCATCAACAAAGCATTGAGCAAAGGCTGTGAATGCTTATGTACATGTGATTTTTAAGGTTTTTTATTTTTAATATACTTTTTCAGAAAGCAACAATTTCAGTGTGTAGAATTTTGAGGAAATAATGAATTTAATCCATTTTGCAATAAGGCTGTAATATAAAAAAAAATTTGAAAAAGTGAAGCGCTATGAATACTTTCCGGATGCACTGTATCTATCTATCTGTCTGTCTGTCTGTCTGTCTGTCTGTCTGTCTGTCTGTCTGTCTGTCTGTCTGTCTGTCTGTCTGTCTGTCTGTCTGTC
>CAIGQZ010001313.1:14201584-14227597 GCA_903798205.1 Danio tinwini
AACTAACTAACTAACTAACTAACTAACTAACTAACTAACTAACTAACTAACTAACTAACTAACTAACTAACTAACTAACTGTTAAATTAATAAATAATAATATCGATAATAAATCCAACTTTGATTATTGAAAATCATCAATCAAAGTCAATTCTCACAATTACCACATTTCCAAAGGCGCTTTAATTATTGTAAAAATGAGAGAGTGAAAATCTGGGCACAATTGTTATGGAGCAGTATTATTAAAGAGCAGTAGCACTGATAACATACACGGAGAGCTCTGTTGCTTTATCAGTTAGCATATGTTAGTTTATCTACTAACTGTCAGTGCTCTCTGTAGGACACAGCCTAAAGTGTGCCACTATCTTTTGTTCTCGTTTAACTAAAGGGTAGACAAAAAAGCACTGCCAGTACAATCCTAAACCAGAAGAAAAGCCATTGTCTTTTTGTGTTCACACAATATGGCCAACAGAATGAATACAAACGGCCATCTAAAGACAACACCGCCATGACCTAAACAGATTCTGATCCGTAAAATTCAACTAAACAATTCAATTCATTTCACTAATTCAATATTATTCCAGTCTTCTGTTGATGTGTGTAGCTGCATTAGTGCTTTAAGTCAGTTCCTTATTTTAGAGTTCATTGATTCAGATCGCGGTGAGTGGTTAGTCAGGCTAATGCTAATGGGCAAGCAGAAGGAAAATTGACAGACTGTATCTCTAAGTAGGATATTCAGTAACAGGTGATATTTCTTTCAGCGGCATATTTGAGAGCTGGCATAATTGCTGTAGTGGCATATAGGACGTTTCATTCCAGTGTAGGGCACGTCTATATGGGAATTCAGCATTAATTGACTGAAGCGGCTCGTTACGAGGTAGTCACACTGTTTTACTGAGGTGCTCACAGAGACACATGAATAAAACATACACTGAACAATCCACAAAGATGAATTAATGCTCTGTGGCGATGAGACTTTCTCACTGCAAACAGTAAAGCTGAGCTTCCCTTCATAAGGCATTGGATAAATCCAGTGAAACATGCAAAAAATCATACACAAGTAAAAGCAGCACTATGTACAATTTCCAAACTTAAAATAATGTCTCTAGAATTATACCAATGGTATTACTACTTTTAATTGTGAATGATACTGCTTTGAGTAACAGATCTGCCACCTGTCACCTGAAACCACCCTTACAGTACATATTTGGGTGAGCAATCTAGTACACACTCTGCCAGCAAAACCATGGGCATGTATAGAAATTCCTATAAGTGGAACAGTGTCATCGTGTTTAAGACACATCACATGTTGTTTACATAGCCCAAAGGTGGAGTTATCCAAAAGCTAACTGTGATACGAAAAGATCTAATATAAAACCAACACCAACACTCAGATGATAATATTTGTGGAACAGTCTAGTGTAGCACAGGCTGGTTGCTGGCCATGGTTTCCAAAAGAGTTTTCAGCTTAGACCTGGTGCCTGTACCATGAAGTTGAATTAGCTGGCTAGCAGTTAAATTTCGGTTTAGTTTGTGCCAATCTTGCTGAGAGCAGCTGAGCTGAGCTGAGCTATACCTACTGTACATGTTACTAAAACCCAGAATTGGAGTAAACTAAACTGAAACTTAACTGGCTAGCCGGCTAATCTAGCTTTATAGTAAAGGCCCCTATTCTCTCAGGTTAGTCAACAAATGCCCACGGGAAAGCACAACAATAGTTTTATGACACTGGTTAACAGCCTGTGTGTATTAACCACAAGGGAAAACATGAAAGAAACTTGCATAGTGTACCTTTAAAGAAATAAATAGCAGTAAGCAAATCATTTCATGGTGTAAAGTAAACATCTACATCTTAAACTTTCATAACTCAGTTTATTTTAATTCTTTTTTAATCTGAGAGGAAAATGTAGAGTGATCATTATTGTAAGGAAGCTGAATAACCTCTGACACTACAGAAAAATGAATGCATGATCAATAACTCCAGACAATAGATTTTCAACCAGCATAAATGTTACTTTACTAGCTGGCAAAATAGAGAGTTATATACTGGCTACATATAGAGCTCAAGCCCTCGCCCTTCATGCGTGAAATTCAGACACAGCATGTCAAAACATCGTACTTCTGTATGGCCAGATGATGTGCAAACTATCTGACTGTTTGACAAAGCAATGCAGAACCTTACAAGTTTTGATGTATGAGGAATATAATCAAGGTAAAAACAACATTGTTGATGTGCAAGAGTTGTACAGCAAGCAACTACTGTATAAATCTATGCATTTGTGTGTGGTCCTTGCAGATGCACAGACTGAAATTTTCTGTGTGTACACTGGAGCATCTCTTTTTTTACTGGTCTATTAAAAATACATTTACAGTAAAGAATAAATGTGATCTTTTCACAAATGAGTTCACAAGGTAAAACATCATTTAAGAACTCTAAGATCGTCTGTATTCTGCTCTGCTGGGATGCAGCTACAAGAGCTTAGACAGAGATAATGTTATTTTCCTAATGTGCAATTCCACATCTCACACAGGACCCAGCCAGCTGTGACTGCTGTCGGAGTTGTTTCATTACCAGTGGGCTTCGTGCCTCAGCAAATGTCACCGATTCGAGCCCAAGTCAGATCAATCTGGGTGGAGGATAGATTTCTGTCACATCAATGAAGGGCCGTGCGGAGCACTGGAGAAGGTGCGAGCAGGAGAAAGCGGAGGAAGTCTGTCCTATCAGATTGTGTTAGTGCAGGCATTTAAAAACGTTCTTTGCGATTAATGTCTGGGATTGCAGAGCGGGATAATGACATTCTCCTTATGCAGAGAATCTGTGCTCATGGTTTAAGTAGCTGGGCATGGATTTCCAATTATGAATTTCAAATGACATAATAAACCAGTCAAAAATCATTTCAGCTAATATGAATGATAAAAAGCATAAACTAGTCATCAATTGTTGCGAGAAATGAATAATATGAAATACTGTATGAATTATAATGACTCGTATGAATTATATGATGAATTATAAAGTAAGAACCTGTAACCTGACATTCTACAAGAAACAAAAAAGGGGGATAATGTGATTAATGCACTAATGTTTTGGAGTTTTGGAGTCTAAATCTCTTAATTCAAACCTTGATTTAAAAATTTAGCTTCCACTGACTCAGTAAACTGTTTGAATACCTCTGATCCGGTTGTCAAGTTCAACACAGTCACAATGATCAAGGGCTGTCGTTCAAAACATTGATTCAGTGATGCAATCCATGAGTTAAGACCATAGCCTGAATAAAATTTTACAATTCATAAAACTAATTAATTGATCCACAATTCAATTCAATTCATGTTTATTTATTCACTTTTACAATGTTTATTGTGTCAAAGCAGCTTAACATAGAAGTTCTAGTAGATTGAAACTGTGTCAGTCCATTTTTCAGAGTTGAATTTCAGTTTAGTTCAGTTCAGTGTGGTTTAATTTTCACTGCTGAAAGTCCAAACACTGAAGAGCAAATCTATTGATGCACAGCTCCACAAGTCCCAAACCAAGCAAGCCAGTGGCGACAGCAGCTATTCAAGTTTAACTAATTTCTTCAAATGTCTGGTTCTTGAGTTAAAATAACAAGTTCAAATATCTAATTCAATGAAACGAAACTGCATCAGATCACTGCAAGGAACAATTTAACAAACACATAATAATTTAATAATGTACAATAATTTAATAATGCAGTACTCAAGATCAATTCAAAGATCTTGTTTAGGAGTTATACTGGCTCAATAATCTGATTCAATAAAAAAAAATCATATTTTGAATTTAGATAATGGTTACAATTATAAACTTCAGCAATTCAAATCACTTATTTAATGATCCTGTATTGACCTTATTCTTCAATGCAGAAGTGTGCTTGTTTTTGAGGTTGTTTTAGAACTTTCGATTCAGTCGCCTATGGGAGAAATGACTAGGAATAATAAACAGCAAAATTTGATCAAACTTCTTGCTCTACAAACAAGTGTTTGCATGACTATACAGACCAAGTAGATTAATATAATAAGAAAATAAAAGTTTGCAACCTCAAGCAGCATAATGAGCTGTTTTAAACGTCTAAAAGTGAATAGAAGTAAATGAGATCGGAAGTCTCGAGCCAAAAATATTCAAATGACTGCACCTGCTTGTACGTAAAGAAAACTTAAATTCAAATCATTAATTCACTCCACAATTTGATTCACATAATTGACTCACTCTATGAGTCACTTCAAAAGTAATTCATTGAATCAGTATAAAGGTAATAATTTTAAAGTATGTTTAACTGACTGTTTAGCAAACTCCTTGACATGTAAGTCCAATGTTTTCAGCTTTTAACCTTTTTTGTATGAATTTAAAAAAATACTGTAACTTTGTTCAAATCCATAATGGCTTATGCAAATACTGCATACATCACAAAATACATATACAGATTTGTTTTGTTAGTTTTCTCCAAATGATTTCTGTACAAAGTCCCTTCATATCATAGCCTGTGAATAACTTGTTACTCTAAATAACTACCATCAAGTCAGATTTAATTAGAAGAACACTGCATGCCCTTACGTTTATGGATACATTTAGCGTAACTCTTTACATACTGCAGTAACACTGAAAGAACAAACTGCATTTGCTGAGGCAGAATGTCTTTGTGCAACTCACATGAGATGATGCACCGAGACACAGAATGAAGGTGTGCATCCTTGCTAAATTGCTGATGGCTGAAATATCTGGAACAAGAGGTATGAAGAGCTGTCTGTCCAGTAAGGAAAGTGAGAGAGAAAGGCAGGCAATCTCTAATAAGGTCCACAGAGATGCCCACTTCTGAAAGTACACTCACTTAACCTCACATTCATCCTCATCCTACAGTTGCCAGTTCAGACACACAATTTGACCAATGCTGTCATCTGTATATGTCAGATTGTGTCTGTGCATGTATGTGTTTGTAATCTGTCTCTGTCATTCAGTACAGAGGTGTGTTTTATTTACCTGTGTTGCTGCTACGTTTGACCTGCTACTAATTGCTTCCCTGCAGTCATTAAACATGCACCACTGCCTCATGGGAGACACTGAATATAGAGCACACATTTAGGGAAAGAATGATCTTACAGTCACTTTAAATGGTCTTTCTGGTCAGTGAAGTGCAACTACATTTGTGAAAAGATGAAAATGTGAGAGTATGTTGGTGCTTGGCTTCATAACCATTTTAGCTAATGCTAGAGTAATGCTCAAACTAAAAAAATATTATTCGATCAAAAGTATCCCGGTAACACTTTACAATAAGGTTCATTAGTTAATGCATTTCCTAACATGAACTAATCATGAATAACACATTTATTAATCATAATTGAACATTTACTAATGCATTATTAACATCCAAGTCCATGCTTGATAACATTAGTTAATGAACCGTGAGTTAACATGAACTAACAATAAACAACTGTAGTTTTATTAACTAAAGTTAAGTAACATGAACAAATACTGTAGTAAATGTATTGTTCATTGTTTGTTCATGTTACTAAATGCATTAATTATCAGCTGGTGTGTGGTGTGCGGTCTGGCGCAAAATGGCTGCCATCGCCTCATCCAGGTGGATGCTGCACACTGGTGTAGGGTGAGGAGAAAGTGTAAAGCGCTTTGAGTACCCAGAAAAGCGCTATATAAATGTAAGGAATTATTATTAATTATTAATTAACATTAACTTATGAACCTTATTGTAAAGTGTGACCAGTATCTTAAATTTAAAAAAGATCAAAGGATAGAAGAAAGGTAATTTGAGCGATATTACTGTGGTTACTGTACTGTGGATTGTAAATGATATTACTTTTATTCAGTTATTGATTGTGCTTTCTCTTGAAGCAGCAGAAATGCTGCCATATTTATTTATTTGTCTTTGTGCAAAGGGCAAAGATACACAGACAAACACATACACACACTAAATCTAATGTAAGAACAAGAAATTGCAACTAAACAGTCAAGGTCGCACACAATGATTAATGATATTCTAGTGCTCTGAATGCATTTATGTGTTTCAAATGTTATTTTACAATGTATTAATAAAGCTCTCCCCTGGAAACGCTGAAAAAAAAATCTTAGTTTTGATTATTTACAAAAGAAAATAACAATTCACAAGCTGTTTTTTGAAGCATATGACGGTTTTGAAAAGCTAAACAAACAAACGTAAGTCAAGAAAAAAAGAATCAAGGGCAACTTACACTTTTTAACAATAATATTTTTAAAGTATGACACTAAAGTTTTAGCATAAACAACCCCTTGTAGTTAACCATCCTGTTGTCTTAGAATTCTGTCAACCCAGGATCATTCTGATTACGTACCCCTATACAGTATACATTTCTGGAGAGAGCAAAATACATCCCAGGAGCTATGTTTTTCTTTTGCAGTTTTTGTTTTCGCCAATCCACCAGAGGCCGCTGTGTACACCTTTTCAGATCTTAAATTTCTCTCGTGAGTGCCATTTGCGCCTGCTCTTCTCACATAAATCCACCAGAGGCCACTGTTGACTAACTCCCTGACTGACTGACTGTCTAACTGACTAACCGACCAATATCCCCACCCTCCCCTTTCCCTAAACCCATCCAATCCGCCCGCTTGTTAAGTGGTGACGTGTTGGTGACATATGGAATACTGTTTCCGGGTCCAAGCTGCCACTCATTTGAATTGACAAAATATTTGTTTATGATCAAATACAAAAATTTTAACAATTTATAATAAAATGAATTACTCTCTTGCCATCAGATATTAGGCATGGACATATATATTGCGATCGTGATTTTAGAAAGAATTACATCGCTTTGTAAACGTTTATTATTAGCATTTAATGAGTCTCCTCATTCAGTTTCATAGAGCACATGGACCCGGAAGCCCCTTCACATGACGTCACACTTAATAATCGGATAGGATTGACAGATTGACCCACCCACCCACTTCCCTAAACCCAACCACAGTACTTTAAAAAGCAATCCAAAAAAAGAAAAGCCCTTGCATGATTTTTACCATGTTTTCAGATTTTACTACATAATTCAAATAATGAATTAATGTTGTTTTTTGTCTTACCTGCTTTCTGGGACTTTTCTTCACCGAACTCGAACCCCTTTGGCACGGTCAACTCCGTTCTGCATCTTATATCCACCGACGTACATATCGAGCTACCGAACAATCTGGTAACAGCGGGAAAGCCGTCCATACTGAGGTAAGTGGTCAGCTGGTAAGCGAGAAAAGAAACAGCATCATGCCACCCCATATTATTCATTTTAAAAACAAAATGCAGCCATACGTACTTCTTGCTACATAATTTGCGATCTCCAGAGAAAATGTATATAGGGCTACGTTTTCAGAATGATCCTATATTGCATTCTGTATACACTGTTCACCCTTTGGGCCACCTTCACTAAATCTCTAAAATGGAGCATCTAAATTAATTTCAATCTTCAAATTTATTTTGCATGAAGAAACAACCCCTTCTTCATCACAATCTCTGTGAATGTCTAGGTTTTCCCTCATACTGTAAGTGTGGAGTTTTTCATCAATGATTAATCAGTAGGCAACACTCGTTTTGACCAATGTAAAGAGCAAATTTTCTAATGCTAAAGGCAAACAGGAAGCCAACAGTTTGATTCTTAGAAACAAAAGTAATTGTTTTTTGCAGTGATGCAAGAGAAGAATTGTTTTAGGTTTGGTAAAAAAAAACATTTCAGTAGACAGTTTTTAATATAATAAATGTATAAATAATGTCTATATAAATAATACATTTGTTCTTAGTATCAAGAACACTTTAATAAAACAAATGAGCAGTCAAGTAATATAAAAGGCTCTACTATATGTACATTAAAGGTTCTTTGTGGAACACCTTATGTAAATCCAGAAACTTTTTAAAGTGTTATAAAATACAAAAACAATGTTACTGCATTTTAATTAGTTTTATTTCAAGTACTGTATTTTCATTAATTGACCCTGTGTAATTGACCCTGTTGAAACCCGTGCTGTGCCACAAATCATTTTGTTTTGAGAGTATATGTAAGTTGTGCAGGAAAAAAAAGATTATTATTGTTGTTGTTACTATTATTTTTATTATTATTATTAGCAAACATAAAATATAAACAATACAAGCTATTGTTTAGTATTTTCAATATTCATAATATGTAATAAAATCAAGTCAGTGTAAGCTGACCTTTTGAATCAGTTGCAGAATGTTTGTACTTGAGTAGACATTAGTTGTGCAAAAAAAAAATGTTTTTAATTGTGTTGTGTTAAAAATACATCCTGGTTTCTGCCACTGTCAGTGATTATTTTTCTAGATAAAGAACAAGATTTAATGAACTTACTTTTAAAAAACTACTTTACATACAGCACACATATTTGTTATTTTAATATTTGAATGAGGTAACTGTAAGCATACACAAAGAGAATGAGTTATACAAATAAATAGTGGTGACTAGATGAAAATCTTACCAAACAGCACAAACAGCAGGCTGAGCTTGTTAAGATGCTGTAATGTTTGGCAGAGACCTGGAGCACTATTGATTTTACGGTACCTCTGCCACCGGCTGCAGTCATGGGAACAACCCTGAGAGATCAGGAGAGGAATGAAGGTTGCAGGTTGGTGAGATTGTCCCAATTGCTGCAGGTAATTAGGAGCAGGACTATCATAACAGGACAAATCATGTAAAGGAGGGTGCACTGTCCTTTCAGATTACACATTAATCCACCAGACATATGCGGCAGCCTCCCTTCCTCCCCTTTCCAAACAGTCCTCTCAGGGAACACCGTGTCCCTCTGCACTGCTGCCATGAGAGGACAGGCAAGAAGAGCAAATTCTGCCACAAAAGAAATTAAATAACTTTGCTGTTTTAGTCAAAATAACTAAAAATTAATATCAAAATGAACAAACAAACACAGATGCACATTTACAAAAATAATAATAAAAAGCTCAAATCATCTAACCCCAGCTTTTCTCGTTTTACATCATATTGAAATGAATTAGTTGAAATAAAAAGAAAAAAATGTTGTTTTAATTTTATTTTCTTGTACTACCAGACCAGATAAGATATATGTGACCGACTCTCTTTAACTGAAAAGAATGTTCTTAAATGTTTTGGAGAAAAATGGAAAATGATGGGCTCTGACAGTCCAAGAATCCAATTTAGGCAACTTCATGGTAATAAACATGAATTACCATTAAACACCATTATTTAGGGACTGAAAACAATGAATATTTTAGATTCTCTTACTGCCATTTTCTGCAAATAAAGTAAAAAAAAAATATTGTTATTTGAACTTTAGAAGACCAGTAACTAAAGCAACTGTAACATGAACAGTAACTGTGTTTCTTTTTTTAATGACAATATAAGACAAGCTACATTAAGAGGTGATTCTGTGATAAATTTTTAGAGTTTTGGTGTGTCTGTTTTTTCTGTAAGAGTTGTTTATAATTGGAATATTTTAGCAATTATCATTAGACAGAGTCTACCTTTAAGATGCAGTTAATATGCTGGATAAATGCATCAGGGGTGTGACCATTAAGGGGGGGGGGGGGGTTATAATTTATTCTTGATGTAATTTATTTTATTATGATGTTGTGTTTATGTTTTTGTTATTTGATCATTTGAAGTATTTACTGCCCAGGGATTGAAGATGAAATTTTGTTATTTCCTCATCCCTGTCAAATAAAGAATTAAAATAATAATAATTATACTCGCTTTCCCTAAAAAGGACTGATCATTTTATCACTTTACAATAAGGTTGTATTAGTTAACGTAAGGTAATGCATTAGTTAACATGAATTAACAATGTACAACACATCTGTTAAACTTTTATAATGTCACCTAAACATATATGAATGTGTTAGTTTGCATTAGTTAACATTAACTAATGGTGAACAATGCCTTTGTTCGTCATTAATTAATGTTGGTTAATGTTAATTTACACACATTCTAATGCATAACTTTAAATTAACAGCTTCATTAATGTTTACTTACGCATGCACTAATGTATTTGTTAATGGATTGGTTAACATGACAAATACTAACTATGGATAACCATGAACAACCCAGCTATTCAACCATACTAAATGTGTGTTCTTGTAAATATACCAAGATAATAACGTGTTAATTAGGTAAAAATAACAATGAACAACACATCTGTTAAACATTACTTAATCTTTAATAATGTTAAATAAACATCATTGTTTTAGGTAATTCATTAGTAATGCATTTTCTTAATTTCCCTTCAGCACAAAAACAAATTTAAATACTGTATGTCTTGTATGACCTGGGTGTGGGTTAATAATAAGCAAATGTCATTTTTTTGGGTGAGCTGTACTGCAAATGTTTTATATGTACAATCTTTTTATATATAATAATGACAAAGCCCTCCAAACAGTCTCCAATCAGACATGGCACACAGTCTTACCCACTTCAATGCAATGCGGCATATCTCCACTACTTAATATGTTATATCCTCACTCTGCATGGATTTATTTGCAAGCAAATCTTATCTAATCATCAACATTGTGTTAACTATTGGTTCATCATTTAACCATGCTCTATAATGTAAGTGTCAATTTGGAGATCTTTGGAATAGCAAACAATGTCTTGTGCTCGTGAAATGGATCCAAAAGACAAGTAAGCCAGCACATCATATGATGAGACAAAAAGGAAAAAGCAGAAAAGATAATCTTTACTGTATGAGGTGTTCTGTCATGGAAATGCTGGATATCATGCTACAAGCACATACCCATTTTGATCTACTTTTCTGAATGACAATGACTTTTCATTTACAGTGTGTTGAGTATGATCTGTACATAATGGTACATTTAGGTAATTATGAGTTTATTATATTATACATACAATATGATTAATGTATTACAATTTCAAAAACTATTACATGTGCACTTCCTGTGGTGCAATACATTTTGTAATTGAAAGGCTTAATTTCAGAAATAGCAAGGTGGAATTAAAAAGCTAAATGTGACATTGAATTTTGTCTACATGACAGGGTGAACTTTTGTATCATTTTAAAATTGTTATTTCCCTTTTTTGTTGTTTTAGCAATGTTAAACTCAAATTATTATTTTCGAACACACAAGGATGAAACAAATACATGCTTTGTTCTAAATAATTTGATTATAACTGATAAAATCACCATCATCCTAAAACCCAAAATACAGCCTGCTTGATTTAAATAAACTCTGTATTTTAATTTAGCGAGCTCTCTGCAACATGGTTGCCCACTGAAGATAAGCAGGGCTATGCCCGGTCAGGAGACCACATGGGAAAGCTAGGTTGCTGAGAAGTGGTGTAAGCAAGACCATTATGGCTCGTTTCCACTGAGTGGTACGGTACGGTATGGTTCGGTTCGGTACGCTTTTATGGCCGTTTCCACTGTCTAAAGCGTACCGAACCGAACAGTACCGTACCACTTTTTCGACACACTTTCAAAAGGGTACCAAAGATGAGAAAGGGTACCAAAAGGTGGAGCTACATGCGCAGCTGAACGCTGATTGGTTTAGAAAGATACGTCAGGATCTCGTGGAGCTAGCCAGAATCAAAACAATGGAGCAGCCATGTTTTTAAATACACAGCCAAGACGACTATATGCATTATAATAACGAGTAATGGATGACCCGGGCTCAAAACAAACCTTGTCGTTGTCTTGATGAACAGCCACAAAGCCAAGAATTTGCCGTGTCCCGTCTAGATTTGATATAACGAACTTCTTGAGCTGATGACAACAACGTGTGTGATTAATGAAGCGTCTTGGACATCTGATCCATTCAGAAAGAAAAGGACAAACGCCAGAGTGAAGCGCGGAAAAAAGGAGAAGCCCAACAAAACACTGGAGCAAATAGTTTCAGCAACCTGAACAATCTGCCAAGAACAAATCATGAACAAACTGCCATGTTTATCATCACCTTTTGGACTATTATGAACTCTGAATGACGGAATTACTCTCTAACAGAGGCTACATGTGCTGGTGAAGATTAAAGATACAGATGAGAGGTTAGCTCTGACTGTGGGCTACTGTATATGTTGCGTGTTGTTTTTGAACTCAAATAAGGACTTAATGTATGCTGTGTGTAGTTTATCTGTAAGTGGTAACATATTGGAGACTGCAAGGGTCTGTATGTGTTCATATATGTTGCATTTATTTATTTATTTTATATAATTGCAGACATTACAGTAGGCTGTAACACTATCACACTGTAATTGATCTCCAGTTATAATCAAATCATGTTGATAGAAATGTTAGTAATAAACATTTATAAACAAGTATTAATATGTTTAAAGCATCTGTTTTGTTAGAAGAGCTTCTCATATAATGTGAACGACCTGTACAGCTTTACTGTAGACATTTATTCGAGCAAGAATGACGTCGACTGAAACTCTCTGTAGTACACCATGCCCACCAAAAGGGTACCCTTTGTAGTGGAAACGCAAGCCTGATAAAGGGGACCCGTACCGACCCGAACCGTACTGTACTGTACCACTCAGTGGAAATGAGCCATTAGGGGGATCACAACCTGCGGTTTGTGTGTCCTAACGTCCCAGTATATTGATGGGGACTCTATACTGCTCTGTTAGCACCTTCTTTCAGATGAGACGCTAAACAGAGGTCCTGACTCTCTGTGGTCATTAAAAATTCCAAGATTTCTTTCAAAAATAAGTAGGGGTTTGACCCTGGCATCCTGGCCACATTTGCCCACTGGCCTCTGTTCATCACAGTCTCCTAACTATCCCCATGTCATAATTGGCTTCATCACTTTGTCTCCTCTCCACCAATCAGCTGGTGTGGTGTATGGTCTGACACAAAATGCCAGATGGATTGATGGAAGAGGAGATTCCCCCCAAAAATGTGTAAAGCCTTTTGAGTGTGCAGAAAAGTGCTATGTAAATGTAAGTATTTATGATTATTATTATTAATTAACCATTCATTTAACCTCTGTAACATTTCATTTAATGCTTTTATACATTGTGACTACACATACTGAAGCTGCCATGTCATTTCTGTATGTGTATACCAGATATACTCTGAGGCTGCAAGATTGTAATAGCAATAGCAGAACGGCTATAAAACATCAGGTCCCATTAGGTTGAATTCTATGGTGTCCCGCATACTAACAGAGGCCGTTCACTCCACTCACGTGTCTGGATTGAAATGCCGTGTCCTGCTGAAGGCCATCAGTGATTAATGCACTCATCCCTCATTGCGAGTGGTTACAGACAGTGTCCGGTGACTACTATCTGTTATCAGAACTCAATCATCAGAACAGACTGACGTCACGGCCAGAGCTCATCTGTTTACTTCTTACTTTTTAGCACAAATCACAATTTAATAAATAGCTTACTGTATCTCTGAAAACCCACTGCATACAAATTAAGATACTATTTTTAGGCTACTACATTATTACACAAATACAGTATATGCTGTATAAAAAGTATATAATATTCACAATTGAGCAAGCATGTGCTCTGTAGATAATGAGGGTCACAAAAGGTTTTATTAGTCCTTAAACACTCAGAATAAAGTTGCTCTCATTTAAGTGAGCAACAACCACTGCAATGAGTGCAAAGAGCCTCTGAGAGCACTTGTGTTTGTTACGAGAGGATAGGGACCTTAAATGTGTAATGCATGTAAGCGTAACTGCTCTGCTTGATCGTGTTCGAGCTTCAAGACCCTTGACAACCTCAAACTGCATTATTACTGCTCTTCAGTGCCATGACTTATGATGACAGTTTAACCTTTTTGCCCTCTGAAACAGGCAAGAAAAAAAAAAACTAGAATAAACCTTAATGGTGTTTTCTGCAGACAAGGGTGAATTCATGCTGGGAATACTAATATGTTGTAAAACAATGGACTGTGAATAAAATAAAATAAAATAATTGCTGAAGGAAAATACATGAATGAAAATAATGTTTTTAAATTATATCCAAAAATAATAATACATTATTTGTACATATAGCTTTTTATAAGAGGCTTTTTATTCTAAACTATTAGAATGCCTATACCCCTGAGTCCCGACCCCCCAAGACTAACATAAAAGTCATTAATGAAGAGACTATGGATTATTTGAATGAGGTCTCCCATAGGCCTGAATATATTGATTACTCTAGAAGTCAAAGGTTTAAGAGGATCTACATTTATCGCTATATCAGTACCAACAGCTCAATTGACACTCTTACATGCTTAGATAAATATTACTGTTACATTAAACATGAACAAAAATGTGCAAATTGCTACAACTGCACAAAGTTTACTGTAAGCTATGAAATGTATTACCATTTTTTGGATAGAGGAAATAAGGTGCCATTTTTCCAAGCTTAAAACCCTAGGCAATTAACACAAAACCTATGTTTCAAAATCAGAGGAGTTACAAACATATTATTGTTTCAATATTGCCTGTTTGAACTTTCTTTTTCTAATTACTGAAACATATTTTTTTCTGGTTATCCTACCTTAATTTTTCTAGTTACAACAATTACATTTTTCTAGTTACAGCAAATTAATTTTCCTAGTTCTTCTAATTTAAAGTTCATAGTTTTCCTAATTTAATTGTTTTAATTACTGCAACTGAATTGTCCTAGTTATCCTAACTCAATTTACCTAGTTGAAACAACATATTTTATCTAGTTACTTCAACAACTGTACTGTATTGCTTTTAGAATGCAATCAAGACATAATTTAACAACATTGTACAGTTAACAAAAAAGAAGGGGGGTTCGTCAGCCTGATCTCACAGAATCTCACAGCCTGATCTTGTCAGCCTGATCTCAGGAAATCTGTCATAGGTTTCTGTTGTTCATCTGTGAGAAATAGAAGCCGTTTCTAATATATCAATTCGAGGTGTTGGTTAGAACCAAAACTCCTTTTAATATGGAAAATATTCCCTCTATCGCGTGTCGTTGCTTTTATTTAGAACACAGTTTAAATCACTTGCTCCTGTGCTCAATCTGGCAATCCGCGCTTGTGTTTGTTTTGATCCAGGAGTGCAATACCTAGTTCAACCACTGGGTGTCAAACTTACATACTTCACCTTTAAAGGATGTATGGCACCAAAGCCCATCATAAGATTTCATATGAATCAGCCACTAAATCAAAAAGTTACGAATTGCAGTGAGATAGCGTTGGGTTTTGTACAGTATAAAGAAGGAAGCTGTGAAAAAAGATCTACTTTTTTATTGCTGGTGAGAAACTTAACCCATGAGGCTAAATCCATCCATTTGCTCCAACCACCCTACAGTGACCAAATGCATTAAGCTGTGTTGCTGAAACAATCCTGATGTCACTATTGACCTTTACTGGTGCAGAGATGTGCTCTCTGGGGAGATGCTGGCAGGGTTATTACCCTCTTGAGGAGCTTCTCCGACCAGCCTTTGATTGTTGGAAGGAGTTAATGAGGCATGAACTGGAGGAGGGTCATTTTTATTTAATGACTGTGGTGTTAACTCCTTCTACTGTCACCAAATACTAAGCTGATCTACAGTTTTATAAAACCACTGGAAAAAAGACATTTTTGGGAGAATCTTCTAAGCATGCTGAAATGCTGACATTATGCTTTAATAGTTTTTTTTTTTTTTTTTTTTTGCAGATAAACATTCATTCATTCATTTTTTCTTCGGCTTTGTCCCTTATTTACCAGGCTTCGCCACAAAATAATGAACCACCAACATTTCCAGCATGTTTTTTTACGCAGTGGGTGCCCTTACAGCCACAACCCAGCACTGGAAAACAGACATACACACTCACATTCACACACATACACTACAATTAATTTAGGTAATCCAACTCACCTACTGCATGTCTTTCACCTACTGCATTTTAGACTTTCTGAAGTCTAAAATCTTGCAGCAGTGTCGTCCACCATGAGACTGTAAAAAATCTAGAGTTCCACACAATTCCTTCATGTTGACCAAACATAAATCGATTAAGTTAACAACACTTTTAACAAATATCTGTGGATTGAACATAAAAAAATTTAATTGTCCGAATAAAAATTCAAGAATTGTGTTGAATATATACATTATTTTGAGTGTAAACAAGACAAAACAATCAACAATGATTCTGACACTTACTGCTGCTTACAAAATCACACAAAACTGACTGTATTAAAACTAATTAAAAAGCTAAATGTTAAAACAGAATTTTATCTACGACAGGGTGAACTTTTGTATCATTTTGAAATTGTTATTTAATTGTAATTGTTACGTTTCAAATGCAGAAGGATAAAACAAATGCTCCCAATAACTTTTTTATTTAAAATAATTGAATTATAAGAATAAGAAAAAAATGCCGGGGACATGGCCTCAAGCTCTGTACTTAAATCAAAATAACGTAATAATTAATAAAAAAAATTAAATCATCCTAAAACCCAAATGCAACCCACTTGATTTAAACAAGCTCTCTATATTAATTTGCCATTCAATAAACCTCTAAAGCATTTAATTTAATGTTTTTATACATTGTGACTAAACACAGGTTGTTTTTTTATGTTTGTTTTTTCTTTGATACTACACTTTTGGAAATCTGGTCATTTAAAACAAAACCATCAGCTTAAAGTCTGAACCTGCCATGTCATTTCTGAATGTATACCAGATTTCATTCTGACACTGACTGCTGCTTTTAAATCACACAAAACTGATTATATTAAAACTGGACCTATTATTGTGTCGCCTGAACCAGTACACGCTGTATTGTCTGTGCCACCACAAAAATGTACTTTTGAGGGTTCTAACCAGTGACAAGCTAATTATTTAATTATTGAAGAGACATTGTCAACAAGCATTCCAATATTCTTGAGCATTTGAAAAACAAAAAAACCTCATGATGCTCAACAGCATTTATCATAACATAAAATGTATTAATTCTCCATAGTTTTTAAATCAATTCATTAAATTAAGCCAATAAAGACATGAAAAAGCCTCTGCTATAGCAAAATGAAATTGTGTGAAAAAACATTCTATAGACAGATATTTAGAAAACTGCTCAAGAACATATGAGCATCCAGCTCTGTAGCTTATGTTTTGCATTTTCAATGTGTTGTTCTGGGTGAGAGTACTGTTAAAAAATGTGTGTATAAGCACTAAATGAAAATTCAATTAAACATGTGAAGCCATGCAGGCATTCCACCTTCTATATTTAAACATATCACAAATGTGATGACATTGCAATCAGTTTGTGATCAGCCTAGTTAAATATGCAAATAGCTCATGTATCATTCATAGCTACTGACATGTAAATATTGCATATGGCATGAAGCAATGAACAGCATGGAACTAGTCTTTTTTTTGCAATTCTCTGTTGTAAAGGAACATGCAAATAAACAGGAAAACTGCTGGAGAGTAGTGTCTCATCGGCATCATTCATGTTCCAGCAGTTAGCTTTAACACAATATTCATGGTACGTTCTTTTTCTACATTCACAAGTCCATTTTTAGACAGAGAAACAGCTATAGACAATGCACACAAGAAAATCAAAAGGTGATTTTTCATAGATGTCCATTTCATCTGTATTTTTCTCTAGGGATGAAAGAGTGAAAATACAGATCTTCAGTTGTAGAATAAATGTCATGTGAGCAGGATTTATTACCTTCGCTCTCTCTGTTCCCTCCACTTCTTTAAAACATCACCTTATGAAGGAAAATTCACACTGCAGTGCTTTGAAAAAATTCAGTTGGCTTATTGTTTGTGCCAGTGTACAAAGGTGAAGAAAGACACTGACCATCAAAGCACATTCATTTTAAAACATATCTCTGCATAAAGATGTGCAAGATTTGATCCTCTCCCCAAGGTGTGAAATCAAATGTACTTAGGCTGAATGTAAAAGGGAGGTCTTCTGGGAGGTCTTAACGTGTTTATGGCAGTGACATCATTTAAATATAGCAGCAATGCAACTTTTATAGCAATGATGGTTGTTATTGTTTTAAATA
Source organism: Danio tinwini (assembly GCA_903798205.1). NCBI lineage: Eukaryota > Metazoa > Chordata > Actinopteri > Cypriniformes > Danionidae > Danio > Danio tinwini. The sequence continues at coordinate 14,219,524 of CAIGQZ010001313.1, forward strand.
GCTATTTGAATGTCATTTTGAAGTCTCATTTCAACTGCAAAGACCATGAGCAACATGAAACTACCAACTCTGATTAATGCAGAGAAATACTATCATGTCTTCCTTTAGTCTGCTTATACAGAAGTAACATGAAAATTAGTAGTATACAAATATTTTAAGTTTATTCAAACCGTTTAAGTTTTAAAAACTGTAGTGTGAAATTTTTCCATTTACATTGAAGTAATGAGGTGTTCAATTAACTCATTCAAAACTCTTTTCAAATGAGTAGAATTAACTTTCATTCAATTTTGAGTTAACTACACTCATTTCATTTGATAAAGTTGACTATTGGGTTTTACAGTTTAGGAAATGTATCAGAACTCGTTGGTCTTTTTTTTTTTTCAAGTGAGTTGCTAATAGTTTAATTTAATTCAATGATCTATGCTAAGCTAAAGTAAAACTGTTCTCGTCTGAACCAGAGATGGGCAAAATAGATTTAAAGATGGTGTGTAACTCTAGGGCAATGTTAAATAAGGCTATTTATTATTATGGTTGTGCATAAAAACATTATGTAATATAATGTAATGTGTATTTATATAGCAAATTTATTGTGTATGGCCATACAACCAAAGTGCTTCACAATCATGAAGGGAGTCTCTCCACACCACCACCAGTGTGTAGCATCCACTTGGATGATGCAACAGCAGCCACAGGACAACGGCGCCAGTGCGCTCACCACACACCAGCTATTGGTGGAGTGAAGAGACAGTGATAGAGCCAATTCGGTGGATAGGGATGATTAGGAGGCCATGATGGGTAAGTGCCGATTGAGGGACTTTGGCCAGGACACCGGGGTTACACCCCTACTCTTTACGAGAAGTGCCATGGGATTTTTTAATGACCACAGAGAGTCAGGACCTCGGTTTAACATCTCATCCAAAAAAAGTAACCCACTGACAGTGTAGTGTCCCCTTCACTTTACACATTAGATCTGTGGTTTTGATTAAATCAGAGCAGTTTGCATAGCAATAACAATTATAATCTAACTTAAATCCTTTAGATCATTTGTTTGAATGTCAGCTAATTGCTATTGAGTTGCTGACACGTGATTGGCTAGACTGGCATGTGAATGGAGACATTTGCATTAATAACATGTGTAATAATGTGCCTCTCTGTAAAATCAGGACCAAAAAGCTAAACAGTGTATTCTTTAATGAAATTATGATTCCAAGATCTCCTGCATTGCTCACAGATTCAACTGTGTCTTCAAATCTTTCAAAATATTAATATCAGAATTGAATCAGAACACAGTTCTCCTATCTCACGGTTAGTGCAGCTGACAGTGGAGATCCAATATAACCACCTGGGTTATAGAAATAGATTTTTTTTACAATGAAGTTACATCTCTTAACTTCACCATCTATCACACCTGGTTAAATCTCCAGAGGTTCAAGAAAATCCAATAAACCATATAGTGACTTCTTTTTCTACTCATATGACAGAACTTTACAGCAGAAACAGTGCTCATAAAGATGAGAAATGAGATGACTGGGTGAGTATGATCACAATGGGAATATTGTTAAATAAACATAATATCGTAAAGGCATAATGAAGCAATTCTTAGTTATAATGCCTAAATGAAACAAGTCATTATGGAGCAATGATTTTGGAGCTGTTGAAGCCAATTAGCATTTGAGAGAAAAACAAACAAACAAAAAGCATACTTGCATTATACAGTATCAAATTGTGTGCTAACAGCTCTATAGGTTGACAGGACAATGCTCAAGGCGTATTAAGAATGAGCAAGCGTTATGGGCTCTGGAAAAGGGTAGAGAAGTGGTTGCCCAGGAAACGGCTTATGCAGCAAATCTGAAGGTTAATAAACGAAGGGTTGGGCTTGGTGAAAACGCTCACTCGAGAGAGAGGGAATTATGTGAAATGAGATCTGATCCAAATGTGTGACCACCCTTGAGAAATTGACTTTGGTTATTGGTTAGGTCCTATTTACACAGCTGGCACTGAGAGGAGAGCATTTGTCAGGCTGATCAGTCTGTGGCAGGCACACAATGGCTGTCGTTTCATGAAAGTTCATCGGAATATATACAATCATCAACTTTTCCATTGTCAAAATGTGGGGTATACCGCAAAGGATTGATTGATCAGTTTCATACATTCATTTTCCTTCAGCTCAGTCCCTTTATTCATCACGGGTCACCACAGCGGAATGAACCACCAACTTATCCAGCCTATGTTTTACATAGCAGATGCCCTTCCAGCTGCAACCCAGTACTGGGAATCACCCATACACACTGTTCACACATATACACTAGGGCAAATTTAGTTTATTCAATTCACCTATAGCACATGTCTTTGCACCCGGAGGAAACTCACATGAACACAGGGAGAACACGCAAACTCCACACAGAAATGCCAACTGACCCACTGGACTCGAACCAGTGACCTTCTTACTGTGAGGCGACAGCGCTAACCACTGAGCCACCATGTCGCCATTGGTTTATTTAATGTAAAATTTTGGCTCATTAATACAGTAGCATTCACAAATCAGCATGACTATGACATTACAAATACATTACAAGTCTCTATCTACTGTAATACCTAATGTAAATGCACTATTCATTCTGCCTGCTGTGATGAAATACAAAGCATGTAAAACATTTCAATATGTTAGTTTTCATAAAATACACACTATAATACACATTCAAGTTACAGAAACTATCACATTTAAACTTATCTGGGCCCACGCATTGCCCTGGCCAGGATTCTGATATTGTGAAGGAAAACAGGATGTAGGAACATATACAGTATAAATGTTTTATTGCTCCAGCTATCCTAAGGGAGATTTCCATGATGTTAATGTGTTCTCCTTCCTTGCCTTGATATATTGCTGTTATTATGTTTCCATTTGTAATTAGAATGGTTGAGCAGTGGCCCTGAATGTTATCTTATTGGAAGACACCCACATCGTAGAACCACACTTCACATCAGCCAACCAGTTTTTTTAGGCTTTGACAAGTTATGCTCAGTTATACTTCCAGCAGTTACACACTCTGCAAGTCCAGTGTTATTTTAGGCCCTGCACACAAGTGCAAAAGTTTGTCTAAGGAGAAGTTAACATAAGTTCTAAATGTCACAGATACACAGGAGACCCAAATGCAAGTGAATGCAAGATGATTTATTAACAGAGAACAGGAATAACAACTGGTATTGATCTCACCAGATATAGAAGGATAGGGTAGAGCAATTGTGCTTCTCTCAAGGAAATCGACACGCTAAACAGCGGTAATAGTTAATCAGAGCAACAGATCCAGAGTGAAGTCTCTCACTGAGATCTTACCAGATCCCTGTTCACAGAGGTCTGCAGAAACATAGCAATGCAATTTGCATGCCAGGTCAGTAGATGGCCATAGAAACACCATGAAAAAAAACAACTAGACATCTGAACATAAACTGAACATATGTGCATGACATTACTAATCTTATTTCACAAAATCTCAAGAGTAATTGCAGTATCATTTGCACACTGAAACATGTGCATGAGCAATATCACACTCACAGCAGTGCGATATAGCTGTAAATCGTATATCAGCACTGATGGGAGGTATGCATTGTGGCTTGTGCATTGTGTCTTAGTATTCCACGACTGATGATATACAGCCATATCGCACTGCAACGTTTATACAATAGTTTGACGACATAATCATGTATATTAAAAAAAAATCTAACACAGGGAGTCTAAAAATCCTTTTGTATGAAGAACTACTTTCTTCCGCCATTCATTCACATCTGAAGCTGACATCAGAACATCAGAAATCTACTTCACCAACATCACTTTAGAGCTAGTATTTGAATGATTCTCTAGCGTAATATCTAAAATGATGACAAAATTTGATGATTTTGCTGAAATTTTAAGATTGTAAGGCTAAACAGCATGAAATGCCATCAGTCTACAGAGATTGTCCAGTATTTATCTGTTGCAATCCGGATATCACAATAATTAACCCCGAAAAAGCTTAAGCAATGCGAACACTACCAGATTACTGTTGTTTTTGTGATAAGGAAAAATGCTAAACACATGCAGGCACTTCTTCTTTCTTTCTTTTTACTAGACTAGTCTGCAGTAACGAAAACAGGAGATACATTAGAAACAAACAGATGGCCAACCAAACTCAGGATTATACAAAGAGTATACAAAATACATACATTCCTGATATGCGAGTCCCATCTCACACTCAATACACTACAATTATATGGTATAAATTCAGCACTACAACATACAAAAGAGACAGATCGACTTAGAATGTCACTTACCAGGTTTATAATGATTTAATCAGCTGTAGTTTGCAGTCTCACAGTTTTTTCCTTCTAAGGGCTTATTATGAAGTATCTGTCGCCATCTTGTGGATAGACAATGCCAACCCTCTTTGCTCAGCTCAGCATGACAGGCTGATGGATGCTGACGCACTGTATCTCCGAAACAACTCTAAACAATTACATTCTCACCTAAAAAAAAGCCTCAAAAGTACATTATGCTGTCCAACAGCTGCAATATATGTGAAACTGTAGTCCTCTGCTTGCCACTTGTGTGGGCAGAGTAATACACAAGAGTGAAAAGGCTGTTTGAGTTCTGATATTGTGTGTGCAAATTAAGTTTATTTATTTAATTTTTGTACAGGGACAATGCTCATAAATCAACAGTAAAACTGTAAATAAGCCAGAGTTAGCCACAAGGGCTAATTTTCATCTATTGCCCTCTGCCAGATTAAAAATAAATAAATAAAAAAAACAAATCATTACACATAAAATATCTGTAAAGTTACATATACCAAAAAGACAAAACATATAATAAGAGTAAATTATTTTACCCATAAATTTAAATGAATAGGTAAAATGGATAAAAGTGTGCCTTAATGAACCGTGAAAGAGGCACACAAGATTACAAAAATTACAATTACAAAAGATTCAACTCTAAAAAATAAGTATGAATGAAATAATACTGGCAGCTCATGATCTGTTTTTAGTAATTTACATAACCAACCAACCACCTCAAATTACTACGAATGCCAAAAAAATCCCTTTGTTAGACTGCAGAGTTTAACTTTCAGTATCAAAAGCTGATGGAGCAGAAATCAAAGTACTTTAATTTTCCAAATTTAAATAATTAGAAAAACACAGATAAATCATAAGTAGGCCCACACAGACTCTGCTCTGATTTTCCGCAGATTTCCACAGATTTTTAGCCCATCATTAATTCTGTTTATTTACTTGAGTGAATGTGTGTAAATTTATATATATTTTTTTATTAATTACAGTAATATTACTGACTAATATAAAAATGTTTGTCAGATTTATGAACAATGCAGTTTGTACAGTAATATTTTCTGTCTTTTAGTATATATATTATATGAGAGACTTGCTTTGTTTACCAAATAAATTGGATCTAATTGGATTTGCATTTTAAATATTAATTAAAAGTTAAAAAGACTTTTTAAAAAAAAGATTTTTTTTAATATATTTTTTTATTTTACATATTAAGGTTTTAGTTAAGAGACTCCCAAAATAATTCCGCAGAAATAGCAAAAAAAAGTCTGCAGATTCCTTCTGGCCCTAATCATTAGCTATGGGAAATGTTGAAAATACACAATTTTATAACAGCTAATTAACATTTATTTTTACACTGTACATAGGTGTACCTCATTTATATGTATACTGTTGCAAATTTAGCTCACACCACATAAAGACAAGGTATTTCTGCATACAAGAGAGCTTATGAAAAGAGGAAGAACAAACAGCGAAGCTCATATCCCAGTGCCATCACTGTCATCTGCCTAAATTTAGATGAATTACTTCAGGGCCCTTGCAGATTTACACAACATTTGAGGGGATGTGATTTACACAGGAAGCACACCTGATTCCCTTATGAGCAAAATCGACCAAGTTGTCTGTTCTACCTTCATTTTTTCTCATCTTCATTTTTCTTCATCTTTACAAGACTAAATGCAATGTCTCTTTTAATCTATATCATTATGGTGGCTATAAATCACAGTGTTTAATGATCTTTTTGGATGGACGAAACCATAAGCAACAGCTTTATCATTTCCTATACTGCTTGACTCATGAATGCCATACCAATACTTTCTTTCCTTCCTTCCAAAAATCTTGTAATCCAAACACCTGCTCGAAGCAAATATAGCACCGCAAGCACAGATAAAACAGAACGAGATGCATTTTAACGAAGGGTTTTCACTACCCATGGACAGCAGATGTCTGCCTGACGTGAACAGCCTTCAAATAGTCTAAAAAGAAAGGTCGTTCAGAGGAACACAGTGATTTGGAGCAGGAACTATGAGTTTCCTTTTGGCAGGACGATTGAGACCGAGAATGAAAGACTTCTACAGTATGTGAAACAAAAAATAAATAAATAAAAAATGGAAGAAAGGATGAGAATGTGTGAGGAACAGAAGGATGTCTAGAAATGTGACATTTATTTGTGATGTCCTACTTTAGATTCTTCATGGAGAGTTGAACAGCTGTACAAGCATATATGAGCGAGACGGTTTGTCAACATGTCAATGAGAAAAATGTTCCTTCTGTCTTCTGAGCTGACTTGTTAATTTTTTAGCATAACACTCACTCAATCTTGGCTTATTCCCTTCTTTATCAGGAGTCCAAACAGCAGAATGAACCGTCTCAAGTTGAGTATAAAGACAAAAGCTCATATTTATTCAACACTCAGAAAAATGACGTTTGTTGTTTGTTAAACTACTAATTTATAAATGAGCTGAAACAACACAATTCTTGATTATTTTTAGGCACTTAATTGATTTATGTTCAATCTACTTAAATTTGTAAAAAATAATGAGGTATCTTAATTTTTTAATGTTGTCCCAACACAAATCGATTGTGTGTAACCCAGCATTTTGTTACAGTAAATGTTTCATATGACTTAACTGACCTAAATATCATAAATCTCAGTCTGTTTGTCAAAAGAAGGCACATATATATAAAGAAAGTCCTTGGGACTTGGGACTGACCTTCGGGAATGAGCTCATGTCACTACAGTAATAATTATGAACATGCACTAATCAATGACCATGTTCTTCATTTTGTTCATGTTCCTCCCACCACTCCCCACAAACACACACACACACACACACACACACACACACACACACACTCACTTTACCATACAATTCAAAAAGAGGTATTTTAACATTAATTGGTTTAGATTTAATCAAATATGTATCAATATTTGAAAGGAAAATTTAAACATGAAGATTATTTTCAGTGGCCGTTAAGCTTATTTTAATTTAGCTAAATGTTGAAAACATTTGACATTGCCAGCAATTAAAACTTATTTAAAAAGAGACATATAAAAACATATAAGACATATAAAGAAAACTACATCAACAGAGACATGAATTATAAAACATGTGTTCAATTTTACTAAAATGACCCAAATGAAGTTTTATAAACTAATTTCGAGATGAGCACGTCATACGATTGATCGCGGCTGGCCTCACATCATTAATCATTGCTAGTACAATTATATATCATTGCTAGACCAATCAGATGAATTCTAGCCTCCAATAAATAAGCCTATTCATCCTACCTTCCTTTTCTTCATTTTTGAAAAAACCCTCTATGCACCCCATCTCACCCTTTCCTCCTTTACCAGGGGGAGCTCTTGAGGCCTACCTGATTTCGAACCCCCTGTCATGCTACATGACCAGGCGGGAGCCCTGGACTCAAGTATGTCCGAGCTCAGGGATTTTTCCCGGGACACTGCATGCCAAATCTGCAAATGATATCAAGCAATAGCTAAATGTGAACTCTTGAAATTAACAATGGTGACTGAAATGATGAATGGCAGGATGACAAAAGCATTTCATAATTAAAAGCCTTTGTGTGAAGATTTAGGAATTAAACATTCATATGTAAATATGTTTAAGGTTTAGTCATATGATACATTTTAATGTACATAAGAAGTACATGTTAGTGTTTGTGGGAACATCTTTTCATTTTTTTAAAACACTCATTTAAACGTGTGTGTGTGTGTGTGTGTGTGTGTGTGTGT
>CAIGQZ010001313.1:14233516-14263967 GCA_903798205.1 Danio tinwini
AGATAGATAGATAGATAGATAGATAGATAGATAGATAGATAGATAGAAAGACAGACAGACAGACAGACAGACAGACAGACAGACAGACAGACAGACAGACGGATAGATTTTTTTAAAATAAGACACAGTACATTTTTATCAGAGATCCACAGGTAAAGTAAAGTTCAACATTGATCAATCAAGGTCTGCAGTCCAGACATCACATCAAATCCAAACAGCAGTGATTCATTCTGACACGAGGAAGAGCTGCCTCTGTTCAAGCAGAGTGTCAACAAGATCCCCAGCAGAGATGCCACATCCTCCAGCATGTCTCTCTGTGTTATAGCCAAACTGAAGGTGTTTCCTGAGAGTGCAGGGAGAGTCAGGTCTCCCATTTAAAACATGGAATTGCACTGATCCTTAACACCTGCAGCCACACATTTCTGTGTTCTCTTCACACTTCCACTTCACACATGGATTTCATTTGCACTGAATACAGAAGCCAAGGAAATTACAGCTATATATAGAACCAGATCTTAGCACTTCAATTATCCAAGGTGTCTTTATAAATGTAGGAAATTCATATTTAATTAAATGTAAAAATATCCATATATTATATCGTAAAAAATGTTAAGTAAATATATACATTTAATGGAAATGTAAAATATTTTAAAGTATTTTAAAGTTTCTGTTTACATATAGCAGTGTTTTTCAATCCTGGTCCTCACACCACAAAAATCTGCATATTTTGCATGTCACTCTTGTTTAAACACCTGATTTAGATAACTAGCTCCATGCATGAACTGTTTTTCATCCATATGCACTGTGCATCATTCCCTACAGTAGTTTTTTTTACTCCATTGCCTTCTACCTGAGCACAAGAAACTATTTCATTTAACATGAAAACATTCATAACATGAGAACATTCATTCACGGATTAGCACAATGGCATTGCTTGCAGCATCTTACTAGAGAAGCATGACGTAATATACCTCCATATATAAACGCTATATAAATTCACATACCACACACAAAATTTTTTTTGAATGGAACATATATGCACTCTTCAAACTGAATTCATGGTGGAATACCCTGAGGAATCCACTTTGCAGTGCACTTACTGTTACTACTTACTTACTGAGTTAGAAACTGAAAAATGTGCAGTGGGATTGCGAAACTCTGGCATATAGCATTGCACACCGAAATCTATTTATCTAAGGTTGATTTATTGCATATACTACACTGAATATTGTATTACAGAAGCAGGATGAGCAGAACCAAACAGGTTACATGCTTTCTTGTGATGTCAAGCCATTATGGGAAAGCAGAAGCAAAACAATGCTATCTCCTGTTGCCAAGTCAAGATCTGAGCGAATTTTTATTATTTTAGTCAAAATGTAAGATAGTTGTTTTGAAATAGGATACTAACCAACAAGGAGACATGCAAACACAGAATTTCTTCTGGGAAAGAAAAGCCAGTAAGAATAAATATGTGCCAAATGGCAGCATTATTGATCCATCCTGATCTAAAGTACCTATAACTGTCCATCCTGTTTTACGTTTTTTTGTTTACAGTTTCTATTCTAATTTGCATTTGTGCAGTTCATGTATTAATTAGAATGCAATTGATCAGATGTAAACAAATACAATTTTTCTAAATTACCAGTGAACATTGATCTAAGCAAAACAAAGTCACCAAACACAAAAGCAGACACTTACATTCTATACAGTCATCTTTAATGATTAAATCGCTGAGGTATTCTCCACAATACAGATGTAAACATCACCAAATTGGATTTCTGGCTGGCACATGATGATTTTTGATGACTGAAAAGCAGCAGCTGCTGTATATGGATAGCAAGTGCCCAAATGTACTGTTTGTTTTCATGTCTCTTTTTTGGTTCTGTTAACTTTTGATCCAAATGTGATTCGTAGCTTGAAACAGAAGAAAATCTGACAGCACAGCACATCGGCTTGTGCTGTGTTTTATGGTAATCCCAATGTAGGCTGCCATTATTGCCCATTGTTTTTCCCTCCAGGTCTCTGCACAGGTCATGTGACTGAAAACTATCAATTGCTGCCATGATCTGTCTGGGAGTAAGGTTTACAGGGGTGACTGCAACAAAAATTAGATGTGCAAGTAAACCTCACTGCCCTGATAACTGACTTTGGCTTTCTTTAATTAGTAGACTCGCCTCCAGTGGTGGAGATCCCAATGGGAGTGGGCCAGGAAGAACCAGAGGGATTACACTTGCATGCTATAAAACACTATTAGCGTTACTTACAACTAGAGTCTTTGTTAAAATGTCTAAAAACTTAAATTATAAACACTGACAGTCACAGGTACTTTTGAAAAAAAAAAACATTTTGCTCAAAAAGATCCAGCTACACTTTTGTCTTTCCCAAAGTCCCGGCCAACTGTTTAGCGTTCAAAAGGAGTCCTCCTTTTGAGTTACAACTACACTAGTGCCACAGTACAAAACCAAGAGAAGACAATGTGCCAAGAATTAATCAATAATGACTCTTCAAGTCCTGCTAAAAGTGTACACAGATCAACTTGCTTCATTATATCTTGCAGTGTAATGAATAGTAGATGGAACTCTGACTCATTCGGATTCATATGGTGTCCTTGAGATGTGAATATTTCAACAGCTTTAAAAGTGAATGGATTTAACTAGTTTTTATTTATTTAATTAATGTTTTTTTTTTCTTATTGTAAATAGTTTCAAACCTACAGGCCAGGCTCTTCTTTTCTACTGTATGCTTTACCTACAGGACATTATGTTGAGGTGTTGAACAAGCAGATGACATGATGGGCTTCTGCAGACATGACAGCAGTTGTCATGTTAGATCTCTGTGTAACCGTTTTTCATTCCCAACTAACTGCTGGCACTTCAGACAAGCCTTCTATTCAACTCTTCATTCAAATTTGATTTGAATTTCTTTTTTGTGACAAGTTTCATTTCCAATTTGTGACAAGTTAGGAACAAAAAAACCCCCAACAGAAAAAAAGAGGATATATGAACACATTGTTTTTCGAACCCAGTGAGATGCTTTGCTGCATACTATTCTCATTTACCCTCATACTTTACTTAATTGGATCATTCTACTTGCATGCAGACAGCAGGTTGAACTTTGCTCCAATTCCAACTCCAAGGTTTCCTACACAGTGTTCATTGCTCACTACTCCCATCAATATATATACAGACAAACTCGAAATTATTCAAGCCCCTGGCAAATTCTGACTTAAAGTTACTTTAATTCAACAAGTAAGGTTTTTGTTGTTGTTGTTTTTTTACCGGAAATGACACAGGATTTTCCCAAAAGATCTTAAGAGGATGTACAAGAGGCATCATTGTGGAAAAATACATTTATCAGGTTTTATGTACATTTGAACAGAATATTTAAGTCAGAATTTGCCAGAAAGTGGCACTTTTAGAAAACAAGAAATACAGCATAACTCGATGTCACAACGAATGTAATTTTAAAAGTATTGCACAATTTGAAACAGCTTGAAAATATGTTTTGAAATTTTTTTTTTACAAAGTATAAAGTAAGGTGAGTGAGGAACCTTAAAATAAGAACCTTTTGGATTGGTTTTGTTTATGTATTAACTCAATCTTACATTACTATGGCAAAACTTTTTATTGTTGTTTAATGCCAATAGTTCCAACATAGCAGACAACTTGCGTACAACCCTGTATAGTGACCCATAAATGGGCATCTATAAATTAATGTTCTTCTGACCTACTTTTCACATCGTATAATTTTAAAAGTGACTAATACGTAGCAACTTTGCTTTTAACAAAAATGTCTTTGCTTGTTTACCAAATGTCCACACAAAAACAGTTGAGTAAAACTAGTTTTAAAGCATATTATAAAGAGTATTACAATATTGCACTCTATCCACAAGGAACAATGTTCATTCATTTTCATTCAGCTTAGTCCCTGATTTGCAGTGGCGGTTCTAGTTTAAATGGCACCCTAGGCGAACCACCCCATATACACCCTATCAATCCTAAATGTAACTGGGAAACAATGTAAAGACACAACTGGAGTGATACGCTAAGAAATATTTTGCATGATTATTAATTATGACAATTCTATAGAATACACAAGAATATATGTTTTATAGAACTGATCTGGTGTCTTAGTTCCAACTCAATAACATCATATTATATAACCTTTAGTTTTGTCAACTTGCAACTGGGATTCACACCGGTAGTGTGTGTGTAAGGCGCACAGGAATTTTTTTTTTTTAAATGTGTTTCGGTTGCACATAGAAAATAACAAATTTGCGCATGCAAAAGACACCAAATGTGAATGACCCCTTAAGTCATTATTCAGGGATAACAACTCTAAATTAATACACTTGCATAAAGTAAATTGTATCCCAGCTTTTACCTGGGCACAGTTCATTTTTATTAGGGAACATTTTTTGCTGATTTGTCAGGGGTCACCACAGTAGAATGAGTTGCCAACTTATCCAACATATATTTTACACAGCAGATGCCCTTCCGGCCGCAACCCAGTACTTGAAAACACCCATACACTCTCACATTCACACACCACTCCTACACTATGGCCAATTTAGTTCATCCAATTTACTTACAGTGCATGTATTTGGACTGTGGAGGGAATCGGAGCAAACATGAAACATGCAAACTTCAAATAGAAATATCACCTGGTCCAGCCGGAATTTGAACCAACGACCTTCCTGCTGTGAGGCAACAGTGCTAACCACTGAGCCACCATGCCACCACAAGTAACAATATGAAAAAAAAAAGGTCACAGACAAACTTTTCTTTTCTGAAGCAGCAGAAATACTGGAACCCAGTCCCTATAGAAACATGTTGTCCTGGGTCATTTTACAATGACATACAGCGCTCCAGAGTGCAATTTTCATGTATCATTTCAATAGTACACTCTTTACTGTTTTTATTCAGCAGTATGACTCTGTTCATCTCTCTGGTCCATATATTAACCTGCACAGCCTTCATAACTACAACACATAGCACATTAAAAAGACATTTATAAGTGCAGTATTTTCACACCAATTCAGTGCTAATTAAAATGTCAGTGGTTTCTTGAAATGTCTGTTCATGCATGATAGTATGTTATTCAGTTTCAAACATGAGGAGCTCTAAGGGGTTCTTCTATACTGTGGCTTCCATCCTACTACCTGATAAATGGTACTTATAAACCTCTCAATTAAGACTGCAGCTTGCAAAAGGTCAGATGGAATTGAATAGCAGGTCAGCATAGATATTAACATATTAAAGCAGGAGTGAGTGAAATGTCAGCAATCAGTCAAGACACTAATTCTGTTCTTGAATGAAGACATGAGGGTGGCAACACGCGGCCTTTGAGTGCACTCTTCAGGGTTATAGCTAGTCTAAGAAAACACAACTGCTAGAATGAATGGCACAATATTAGACAGAATTACACTAGGTCGCAGAACGCACTGGGACTGTTCCAGTGCTGTATATAACCAAAGAGACATGCAATGCACTCCACTTGTACACTTCAACGTGAGTGGATTGCACCCACTCAAAATTCCACTTGCCTTCTCATTGAAAATGATTTCTGTCAGGTAAGTATATCCAAGAAGCTCTTTATACTACTGTGTGTGTCCTTCCAGCTGCCAACAGTATACTAATGTCCTACTATAAGCCTATTGATGAGACTCTATACATGCAACATGGTTATAAAAAAAAGCACCCTGGCTAGTTAACGGAAAGTGAACTGTACAGTAATTACATGGGAACTGAATTTGCAACTTTGTACATATTTTTATACCACTTTTTGTAGCTGAAACTGTTTGAGAGCACATGAGACATTATTATTTTGTGTTAAAATAGAAGAATAGAAGTACACAGAGAATTTTTTTTTTTCATTTTCTCCACCTTTGGAACTAAAATGCTTATACAAGAATCTGTCATTTAATGTTTGAATTTGCTGATAAAATGGGCAGAGTTTTAAAGATGTAATATACATTCTTTATGTATTTTTATACCGTTTCTATTTTAATTTGCAGTGGAAAATTCTAATTAAGTAGAAAAAATAAATAAATAGAAATGCAAATCATAGTATAAATAGCAGAAGTGAACAAATAGATTTTCCCTACCAGCAAATATTAATCAGACACCAAATGTAAAAGCAGACACTAACGTCGTCACTAATGAATAAATCTCTAAAAGACTGACGAAAACATCAGTGAATTGTAGCTCTGACATGCACATGACGGTTATAAATTGCTGAAAAACAGCTGCGGGTGAAGTATATTGATAGCAGATGCTCAATTTGTGATCACATCTCTGTTTTGTTCTGTTGATATGTAATTTTAAATATTCGTAGCTTGAAACAGATGAAAATCTGATTGCTATCAGTATGACTACTATGGCTTAAATGGAGCAGTGCTCATAATATCGAGTGAAAAAAGAAAAAGAAAAAGACAGCTGTGAAACACAACCTGCTTTGTATTTTTGTAGGAAACACAGTTTAGATCTTTTTAGGGTAAGAGGGTATTTACTGTAGGGTATTGCCGTCAATCACTAAATGTGTCAGGAATATCGAAAACAAAACAACTTAACTCCACTTCTTTAGTGCCCCTCACAGAGCTTGATCCACGCTGGCATTTCTCCCCTTGGATTTTAGGTTTTGAAAAAGGAAAAATTCCACCACCCCGTCCAAACTTTTAGGATACCGGGTATCAGATTTGCACAATCCATATGCACAACGCTTTGGCTTGTTTCCCTCACTCGAAAGCTTGGCAGACCTCCTGCGCATACAGTTGCTAAGCCACGATTGGTGTGTGGCAGTTTTCAGGTGTGGTTTAGCGAAGGGTCAATTGAGCCTGGGGCTCCTGGCTGGTCAATATGCATGTAAGGGGGTATGAGATCAGGTGGTTCTCAAGAGCTCCCCCTGGTAAAGTAGGAAAGGGGGATATGGGGGGATGGGGGGATTCTTCAATACGAATACAAGGAAGTAATGCTTGAGGGGATATTTATTGTGAATTTGGATTAATCCGATTTGCTTGCTAATGATTATGGGAGACCAGCTGCGATCAATCATATCACGTGATTCTCCTGAAATTAGTTTGTGAAATTTACAGTTTACAATGAAGTTCTGCACATGCTGTGGTTCAAATAATACTGTTTAACAAAAGACCCATACTGAATTGTGTGTACAGTTAGATTTAAAATCATGTGAAAAAAGTGAATTGCAACAATTTCATCTAAAGCTAATATGATCTCATGTGAGCAAAAACGGACCTTATTATCATGTAAAAGGCTTTTCAAACCCAGCTATTTTAGGATTCAGGATAATTGACATGCAATGTTAGTATTTGACTGGGCATAGGATTGAAGCTCATGTTGTTTCCGTAAAATTTTTATTTTGTTTATACTATTTTTATTTTAAGTTAATTAATTTTATTATATGTGAATACATATTACATTACCTAAAATGTGTTGTGCAATATACTATATTACTAATCAAAATGTTTAGTCATACCATTTGAAAATAGTAACAGTTTCTTGAGAAAATATAAACAGATTTCTGAAAAAACACAAAGTATATAGTAACCTATGTGCAAAGAGCATTACTAATCTGATCATGTAAATGCAGTTTATCTTATTTAGCATGCAGGTCATTCTATATAATGACAGTAAATTGCATTGGAAAAACTGCCTCCTGTCTTGAGTGAAGAGACCAGCAACATTGTAAACAAAGATGGATGGTTGCCTTCCGTTATTGCCATCTTAATGATTCAGGCTACATTTATACTGCAGACACAACTGAGCCGTGTTTCCTCCTCATAGATCTGCTTTTTCAACATATCAGCCTTGTGAGGTCTCTATAATCTAATGGCATCATCAATCACCATTACTCTCAACTCAGTGCAGAGACTATGCTTCAGTCAACTAGTTCTTCAAGGCTTCCCATAAACACACACATTACAGTTCACACAAACTCTCTTTTCATACAGTACTTTAACATCCTAACTTATTTTACGTTTCCAATTTATTTCTTTTAAATTACAAGTGAGATTCATTTTTAAAACACAAAAAAATGTACATTTGTTAAATGTAATCTCAAAATTATCTCAAAATCAAATTGTTTTTCCTACAGTACATTGATGTGTGAGAAATTCACAAATAATTTAATTGTGTTTCATTTTATTTATTTAGACATAATAATTTAGATTTTTATAATGCATTAAATCTAAAACTAAAATCAAGGTAATATAACAAATATAAGTTGTAATGTTTGTAATCAAATAATTGATAAATAGGTAATACTTTATTTTTTTAGCATCCTTGTTACATGTTACATGCACTATTAATAATGGTAAGGTATGCATAACTATGCATATCTAACTCTAAACCAAACCCTAATCCTGTACACTACCTGACAAATGTCTTGTCGTTGATCCCAGTTGTAAGAGCAACAAATAACAACTTGACTTCTAGTTGATCATTTGGAAAGTAGCAGAAGTTAGATTTTTTCAGATGTATCATCTGTTGAACTGCATCCCAATCATCACAAATACTGCAGAAGACCTTTTGGAACCCGCATGGACCCAATATTCTCACAGAAATCAGTCAAGTTTGGTGAAGGAAAAAAAATCATGATTTGGGGTTACATCCAGTATGGGGGCGTGACAGAAATCTGCAGAGTGGATGGCAACATCAAAAGCCTGAGATATGAAGACATTTGTGCTGACCATTACAGGAGAGGGCAAATTCTTAAGCAGGATCACACTTCTTCTCATATTTCAGCCTCCAAAGTTACTGAAAGCAAAGAAGGTCAAGGTGCTCCAGGATTTGGCCAGTCCAGTCACCAGACATGAATATTATTGAGCATATCTAAGGTAAGATGAAGATGGAGGCATTAAAGATGAATCCAAAGAATCTTGATGAACTCTGGGAGTCCGGCAAAAATGCTTTCTTTGCCATTCCAGATGACTTTATTAATATGTTATTTGGGTCATTGCAGAGATGTATAGATGTAGTCCTTCAAGCTCATGGGTGTCATACACAATATTAAATATTTTTTCCACTGCACCATGACTTTATATATTTCCGACATTACTGTCCTAATTAAATAAGTATAAATCAAGGCATGATCATAAGTTATTTTGGTACAATAAGCTATTATCTAGACAATAAGTTGTTATCTAGAGGCCTTTGCCTTTCATGCCACATCTGATACCAAATAATCAACTAGAAGTCAAGTTTTTGTTGTTCCTAAAACTTGGATAGACGACAAGACTTTTGTCAGGTAGTGTTGTCAATTAATGTTGCTCAGTGACTAAATATGTAATTACAAAAAGAACACCTTAAAATAATTTAAATAAAAACGTAATACATAAAAAAAGTAAATCACTGGTTTACTATTAGCCCAAATTTACAAATAGTGCATTCAACTCCAATTATTTTGTCATATACTATCGAAATATGAGCAATTACTGACAATTAAAAAAACAATAAAATTCATCATCATCACACACACATTACAATCATTTGCAAAGAACAGCTCAGAAAAGAACAGGTAATAAAAGTTATCAAACTTTAGGTAAAGACAGTGACGATGGAACACCTGGTGTGTCTGTGCGTGTGTGTGTCTGCTGCTTTTAAAATCAAATGCTGAAAAACACAGTGAGAATGAGACAGCAATTACAGAGCATGCAGAGAAAGCCTGCAGGATTCTGTACACACTCACACACACACACACACACACATTTTTATATCCTACAAGTCTGCATTTGAACCACCTTGCTGGCATGTTGACAGCGCGGCCAAAAGCCAATCGCATTATCAGTGAATTATCCCTTTATGAAACAGCTGTGCTAGCAGACGCCCAGCACTATGCTGGATGATAACTTTATCTAGCTCTCGAACACACTTTTTCATCTGCAGTCAGATCCCCAATGGTCTTATTCTCATCCAACGATCCAAGCATTACAAGACAAACTGTCACAACAGGGCGTGTGCAAGAGATAAATTCATTATTTATGCACTACTGTTGACTTCCAAACACTTCCTGGGGCTATTTCACTGCAATATGTCCCACGAGTATCTGTGTGTGTGCGTGTGTGAGAGAGAAAGAGAGAGAGGGGGGGTGAGAGCTTCTTACGGGTTTTGTTAACGCACATGGGTGTGTATGTGTGTGCGTGCATGTGTGCGTGCAGAGAGAGAGCCCTAGGCTTTGACCCTGTGATAGACAGTGTGGGTAATGAGGAATGATGCATGTTGTGGGGTATTTTTTTAATTAGGAACATTTGTATATTTTAACTACTCACTGAAATACATATAAAATATATAAATAAATAAACAAACTAATAAAATAAATTAAATTGTATTTCTATTTATTGCCTGAAAGTATGTCTGAAAGAAAATCTGCCTTGAAATAAATTAATGAGTAAACGTGAGATAAATATTAAAAGACTAACTACACTGTATGAAGTGGCCAATTCAAAAAAGATTGTGAGAAATCAAGTTGGAACAGTGGGAGAAAATCAATGTGGTCCTTCTATTTTTGCAATGCACAAATCATGGATGTCAGTTTGTAGTCAATTGTCTAAGAAAATGTGTTAAATTTGATCAACACATCAACAAATACAAAAACACTTCAACCACACCAACAGCCAACTGCTGTGTTTGAGACTGTATTTGCATGTGACACAATGGTGCATTTAGATGTAATCAAAACATCAGATGTCAGGATTATTTGTGAAGGATATTATAATGTGCGCTCCAAAAAAGAAACCTGGGTTATTTGAGTAAAAAAAATGAAAAAAACTCAATGGCTAGAATTAACTTAC
Organism: Danio tinwini; assembly: GCA_903798205.1. Classification (NCBI taxonomy): domain Eukaryota; kingdom Metazoa; phylum Chordata; class Actinopteri; order Cypriniformes; family Danionidae; genus Danio; species Danio tinwini. The sequence continues at coordinate 14,244,324 of CAIGQZ010001313.1, forward strand.
ATATTTTTAACCCAACAGTTGGGTTTTTCCATGTTTTACTCAAATTCATGAGGTCAAATAGCACTTTTTTGTTGAATAGTTACACCAGGGGTCTCAAACTGCCCATGGGCCACTTACGGCCCACCCTCCTCCTTCCTCTGGTCCACAACGAAATTTGCCCAACTACACTCCAGGCAATGTTTTTTCAATCTTCTGTTGTCTAATTTTGGTAAGCCTGTGTGAATTGTAAACTCATTTTCCTTTTCTTAGCTGACAGGAATGCACCCGATGTGGTTTTCTGCTGCTGTAGCCCATCTGCCTCAAGGTTGGAAGTGTTGTGCATTCAGAGATGCTCTTTTGCATACACTCTCACAAATAAAGGTATGCAAGCTGTCACTAGGGTGGTACAGTACCTTGTCAAAAGGTACAAATTTTAACCTAAAAGGTCCATATTAATCCCTCAAGGGTACTTATTAGTACCTAAAAAGTACAAAAGTGTTCCTCTTAAAACTTGTAGGTACTAATATATACTTTTGAGGTACTAATATGGACCCTTCAAGTACAAATGTGTAGCTTTTGAAAAGGTACCACCCCAGTGACAGCTCACTTTACTTCTGAGAGTGTACCTTGGTTGTAACAAATGGTTATTTGAGTTAGTTTTGCACAAAGGGATGGGATGCGAATGGACAGAAATAGCCTATACATTAGCTGTAAATACTCTGCTACTTGTAAATAAAGATAAACAATGAAACATAGCATTATAATTCCTTCATTAATCATTAAAAAGACAACTAGGCTACATTATTTAAAGGAATAAAGAATAACAAACAACCTTTGGGGTGAAGTGCTTTAAAACCAGTCAGCTATACTGTATGCTTCAGCACCAAAACACAAGTTGCCGTGATATTGTGCTAGTTTGTTAAATAAAATAATAATCTAGCCTAAATAAAATTAAAGTGAAATACTCTCAGTTTCAGAGAAGCCTATATTAACTGAAAGAAGGATATTTCTGGTCACAGTTTGTCACAGATGAGTTGACAAACCAGCGCTGATGCTGATCACCTCTGTGCTGCCTGGAGCAGTGTCATAAACTAAACAAATAGTCTATTGATGATTTAGTGTAGGCTACAACCAACAAACCAACCTTTTTCTATTTGAAAAATGACAGTTATTAATAGTTCTTATATAATATACATTTTTAAATAGCCTACAAAGCCTAAAACAAATCCAAAGTTTTTCTTGATGTTTGCATAATGTTAACTTCGCATCAAACCGAGGCTTTCATTTTACAGCTTATAAAAAATGTATGCAAATTAATGCCATATCATATGTAAACAACATAATTGTTATATGCTATGTAGTAGCCTATACGTTTACAAAAAGTCAGCATATGAGCCTTAAGGCTCATTGTCATTGTCTTTCATTACACACAGCACACGCGTATGAACCGCAAGTGAGACAGAGGAAATAAGTCATAATCATAATTAAGACAATCTTTAAACTAATGACTTCTATTTAAGAAGAGGTTCTATTAAAGACATTTTGTAATATAATACTAACAGCGTCAATTTATTTATTTATATTTATTAAATAATATTTTAATACTAATCTGTTAAAGGTTAATGGTTAATATTTAGTTAACGAGCGGCGGTTGGCAAAATTAAACGAAATGAGCATCCCTAATTCTGATCTAGCTGCACAGCCTCCTCGCATGGAACTGCTATATCATCCAAGGTGTTTTAAACTATTTTGTGAATATTTCACTTTAATTTTATTTAGACTAATTATTATTTTATTTAACAAACCAGTTGGTGTTTTAATGCTGAAGCATATAGCGGACTGGTAAACTATAGTATATAATAGTTAAGTTTTTACATATAGTATTGCATGAATTTGCATAGACGTTTTTATAGTTTATATATATCTAAAATGAACGCCTCGATTTGGAATTAATATTTAAAACAAAAGGTTATTTTACACCATATACCCACATCACATAAATAGTTAACTATATGCCATAAACAAAACATAATTTCATTTTTATATGAGAAATCTGATGATTTTAAAATAAAATACAATAAAATGAGATGGAAGATGAAATAAGTTATTCACAACATTTATTTATAAAATAGTGTAATTTTAGTTTCATGGTCATTTTATAACTGTTTAAGAATCATCCTATAACATTATCATATTATGTTCAAATAATTTCTGTAAAGATATTCTGCAATTAAAGTAGTTTGTAAAAAACAACATGTAATTGTTTCCCCCATTGTAATTAAAGCAGTGACCTTCAGATTGTGTGTGGAACCTGAATGAGTGTGGTGTGCAGCTTGTTTTTTGGCCCTTAACCCTGCTCTTCACAAGAGCACTGATGGATCTAGGGCACACTGTCCACTCTCAACCTGCTCCCACAATGCACCAGGCCCGCTCCCCATCCTTTCCTCATGAGATATAGGCTATATATGCTCTTCCACTGACCCACAATGAATATTTGTTAATGAAGCACCACCGATACATTGGATAATTAACTGCAAAACACAAAAATACCAGATGCAAGAGAATGGAAAATATAGGCTTGCTAAAAATGCGCTCAAGCTTAAGAGAGAGTTTGTGAGCTTTATGGAAAATGAAGAGAAATATGTGGGCTAAATTCTGGTTGAGCAGCTGAGAAAGGCTCCAGGGCAACATCATGAACCTCTCACACTCGTCTGAGAAAACCAATGAAGCAAATAGCATGACATTCCTGTATAACACAAATTTTACAGTGCAATTTCCCAACAGCAAAAAGAGACAGGGACGTGCAAATGAATGCATGGATTGTGTGTATGTATGTATGTGTGAGTGGGCTTTAGTCTATTTTGTGTTACTTATTGTGCATTTTACAAGCAATCTCAGCATGCACTGTTGTTTTAGGAGCACGTCTGTCTGAGAGCAAGAAATAAGCCACACATTTTCTGTTATAATTACATTACTCCTCTGTTTTTCTCTTGCTCAAAATAAACCTCTTGTTGTTCCACAGAAATTATATTTAAAACAAAAATTATGAGAAACTGACTGTCAGATGTTGAGGCATCAGCAACCAAGATTCATTAGAGATAATTTTTTTATTCTATTTTCAGTAATCAAGCCAATGTGTAAGCATGACTAATGTCATTAAAACTGTTTTGGTCAGACAGAGTTGACAAATCCACACCATTTCTAAGCTTTTTATCATTTTCCAGCAGAATATAAATATAATCTAAGCCAAATGCTTCATGCTGGCATTAAAAGACAACTGACTTTCCCAAAGCTTTTTTTCTCCAAAGTATTTTAGCAGTCTTGCGTGAAAATACAAACTGAACATTTAATTACCGGCAAAAATTATATATATGATAATAAAAAGTTAAGCTCTGCCAAGCCTGTCTGATTCACATACCATATAGTTAAAGAGCAAAGTAATGTTTGGTTTAAAGGCTAATGGTTAAATTAATTAAATTCAATTTTCTACTTATCAAAGCTTTTTATTTGATTTGAAACAAAAATGGTAATATATTGAATATATATCAAAATATTATCAATTTCTTTACAATTTACTTAAGTATCAAATATTATCCAACCCAGGCTCATTCTGAAAACTTACCGCTACTTTATATACATTTCTGGAGAGCGCCAAATACGTCCCAGGAGTTACATTTTTTGCAATCCACCAGAGGCCACTGTGTATATTTTTTGAGATCTCAAATTTCTCTCATGAAGCGCCATTCGCACCTGCTGTAAACCTAGCAGAGGCCGCAGTCAACTGATTGACTGACTGACTGACTGACAGACTGACTGACGGACTGACCGACCGATCGACTGACCCACCCACCTCCTTCCCTAAATTCAACCAATAGTGTTTTCAAAGGCACCAATTGACCCGCCCACCCTTCCCTAAACCCAACTGACAATTTTAAAAAGCAATCCAGAAAAAGAAATGCCCTCGTCTGATTTTTACCATGTTTTCAGATTTGACCACATTCTCACTCTGTTGTTTACTTGTTTATTTTATTTGTTGGGTTCTGTTTTTGTCTTACCCATTTTCTGGAACTGTTCTTTGTCAGACTTGAACCCCGTCGTCGCGGTCAACTCCTCTCTGCTTTTCAAGTCAGCCAACGTTAATGGCAAGCTACTAGACAAACTGGTAAGAGTGGGAAAGCAGTCCATACAGAGGTAAGGGGTCAAGGAATTGCGTCATATGAAATGCAGCCATACTGTGCGTACATCTGGCTACATAATTTGCAATCTCCATGTATATAGGACTACGTTTTCAGAATGAGCCAGTGTTGATGTTTGCTATATTAATATATTTTATTATGATCATTTACACTGGCATAGTTGCATTTTCAGTGTCACATGATGATGGTAATAAACTATTATGGTAATAATAATTATTATAAAATATGTAATATTATTATTATCATTATTATTATTTATGTTGTATTATTATTATTATTTAGCAGCTGTATACTGCTGTGTCCGGGATGGCACGGTGCCTCAGTGGTTAGCATTGTCGCCTCACAGCAAGAATGTCACTGGTTCGAATTTAGGCTGGGCCAGTTGGCATTTCTGTGTGGAGTTTGCATGTTCTCCCCGTGTTAGAGTGGGTTTCCTCCGGGTGCTCTGGTTTCCCCCACAGTCCAAAGACATGCGCTATAGGTGAATTGAATCTTAATTCAAAAATTGGCCACAATGTATGTGTAAATGTGAGAGTGTATGGGTGTTTCCCAGTGCTGGGTTGTGGCTGAAATGACATCTGCTGTGTAAAACACATGCTGGATGAGTAGAAGGTTCATTCCGCTAGGACTAAGCCAGAGGAAAATGAATGACTGAATACTGCTGTGTCCAAGTTCTTGGCAAAATGATTGGTAGAATAGGTAAGAGTTTAATTCAACTCAATATTTATTCTCTGCATTATACTATCTGGTGAAAAGCAAAGCAATGACTGGTATTGCAGTCTCCTTTAAATGTTTTCCTAGTCAGCTATTTGCTTTTCAATTCAAATCAATATTTTGCATGCAGTTATGTACTCATGTGGGAAGTAGCCATACAATAAGCAGCATAATCAACATCCAGCAGTATAAACCCCAACAGGCTGATCTGGTATCTTAACACCCTAAAGGGTTTTATATGCAAACTGTCTCTTACATAGCAAAGCAAAAGTCAATAATTGCTTTCAGAAATAAGAAAAAACACCCACTTCAGCTTCATATAAAATAGCTTTGAATCCCACAGTCAGAACAGTGTTTCCGTAATAAGTAAATGACTATAAACAGGTCAAAGCTGTGCATTTGGTAGCCCTTCCGGTGACCCATCTGTCTGTTCTTCTGTCCCCTCGCTCCATCTCTCCTCTTGTCTCTGTGGTTTGCTCCAGGTTATCCCTCCCTCCCTCTCTGAGTCTAAAAAGCGCTTCTGTAATGAGTGAATCAGAGTTAACAGGCCGCAGCTCTGGGCCCCGTGGTCATTCCAGTGACCCTTCTGTTCTGCCCGACCAATCAGTGTAATCCGCTGAGCTGATATAGGGGTCAGATGCCCAGAGTAGCTGGCTTGGGGTCCTGGAGCAGGGCCTAAACCTCTCTCTGAGCATTTGGTAGGGCACAGCGTGGCCATATGTCTGCTCTGAATTTCGTGGCCACTGCTGGGCCTGAGAGAATCCAATGACAATGTGCCTCAGAGGTCAGAGTGAGTCACCTCTCCGCATGACGTCATCACAGCCCAGAAAATTCCACAAACTACCTGGAAAACAGAGAGAACAACCTGCTGGCCATATTTATTGCACTGCACTTTTGGACAGTAATTGTTTTCAGTTTATAGAAATGTCTCTTTATATGGTATTTAAAGAGTAATCGTTTTGATTTTAGGTCTCTTTACATCCATCCAAGGTAAAAAAAAATACACCCAGGTTCTCGCATACAGATTTTCGAATTCTATGAATTCGGACATACTGTACTACTCAGCTCGCATACTGATTTTAGTGTATATATAGTATCGAAGTATGATTATGTCATCAAGCTGCTGTTGTGTTTAGAGCTGTTGCTAGGTGATGGCCACGAAAGCAAAGCACCAAAATGGAAAGCCGTAGGCCTATACGCATTTCGGGGTCGTTCCACTTGTTACCAACACTTTTGCTACCAAAACCAAAATACCAAGAGCCACTTGCATCCATCTGCTGCAAAAATGTAATGTGTATTTATATAGCACATTTATCGCCCATATACCCAAAGCACTTCACAATCATGAGGGGGGTCTCTCCACACCATTGCCAATGTGCAGCATCCACTTGGATGATGCGACTGCAGCCACAAGACAACGGCGTCTGTGCGCTCACCACATAACAAAATATTAAAAACTCTCAGAAAAAATGTAATGTCAGCAGAAGTTGTTTTTGGAGGAGACAAGCAGACTATAGCCTCTTTCACATACAGTTGAAGTCAGAATTATTAGCCCCCTGTTTATGTTTTTCCTCAATTTCTGTTTAATAGAGAGAAGATTTTTTCAACACATTTCTAAACATAATATTTTTTATAACTCATCTCTAGTAACTGATTTATTTTATATTTGCCATGATGACAGTAAAAATATTTTACTAGATATTTATTGAGACACTTTAATACAGCTTAAAGTGACATTTAAAGGCTTAACTAGGTTAACCTTAAAATGGTTGTTAAAATTTTTTAAACTGCTTTCATTCTAGCCAAAATAAAACAAATAAGACTTTCTCCAGAACGTGCAGATGTTAGATGTCTACTCTTGCCAATCAGAACATTCAGATGCATTCATATCTACGCTGTTTAGGAAAATAAAGGCCTTTCAATATTTTTCCAGAAACATTTAGCTGCTAGATGTTAGTCAGATAGAGTTTCTGTTCATCATTAATGCCAACTGTGGAAAAAAATATCAGTAAAATGCTTATGATAAACCTCTGTTTGTTTACCTTTAAGCTTTGATTCAGTTGCTTGATGCATGTGCAAGTGAAGGAGTGCTCGGCATCATTTTATGTACATCTCGACATGTGGAAGTGTTTCTCATAAGCTGTTCACAATACCATCCACAGAATTTGTAATGTAGTTAAATGTGTAAACATTTAGCTGCGGTTCGCACTTCTGCCTTTAGATGCCTTTGGGACAAGGCAGCTGCACAAATGCTAAAGCTTTAAATAAAAGTAAAACCATCAACAAAAACCTGACCCCTTCTATGTTTACAAATACAAGCGCAGCCTTTTAGAGCTCATTTCTGGTTAATGATGTCAGAATTTACCAGTACTTGGAGTGAATGTGTGAATGCTCTTTTCCAGAAAAAAATTTGGAATGTCCTTGCGTGAACAGCGTTTTTTTTTTTTTTTTACCAGTAAAGATGTTCCGGACATTTTCCAGATATTTACCGGTATCACTGTTAAAGGGGCTATTATCACTGCGTTTTCACTGGGTCAGTCCCACTTGTCAAAGTAGCTGATACACAGACATACACAAACTAATTAATGTTATGAAAACTAAAGTTTGCTGTACAGTTGGCGATTCACTTTCATTATTTGGTACGATAGCATTCATATCAAGAGTTCACGCGAAACGTACCTCAGACCACCTCTTTTAGGGGGGCTCGGGTACAGTTCATGGGTTCAGAAGACAATGTTCACACTAACTAAATGCACTCTGATGTCAAACGAACCTGGGTGTGGACCAAAAGTACAAGCCTGAAAGCACCCTAAATCTGCCTTTCCGAGAGTCTGCACTGTTCTGATTGGTTAATTGACCAATCTGTTGTAAAATTAAACATGTTACCATATCTCAAATTCAGCTTCCTCACGGCACTTATAAACACAATGATGCAAATTCAAGGTTTGAGCACCCACAGAAATGGCAGAGCATAAAATATCAGATATGCTCCATTATTGTGCATGATACAATGATGACAGATTTTTTAAGTGCAAATACGTAAGTAATGACCATGTTAAAATGTTTTGTTTTGCTCACAGAGAGCGACACTGACAATCTGTAGCTGATGATCTGGAGCAATATAATAATTTGTTCAATTTTAGCTAAGTGTTAAAGAAAAAAAAAATCAGTAAATTTAATCAGTATTTACTCATCCACAAGTGGTTCCAAACGTTTATGTGTGTCTTTATTAGTCTTGTCTCTCTAATATTTTTTTATTATTGTTGCCATGTTTGTGAAGAACTTTGGTCAACATTCATGTTGTTTTAAGGTGCTACAAATATAAAATTGACATTGGCCTATTCTGTCGAACATTAAGTGAAGTTTATTTATAAACTAATTTCGAGAGGATCACGTGATTATGATTGAACATGGCTGGTCATGCATTAACCATGTATGACCAACCAATCAGACGATTTCTAACCCACTATAAAGAGCCAGAGTTTCTTACTACAGTCATCTTCGTTTGAAGAATCCCCCCTTCCACCCCTACTCCTCCTCTTTTCCTTTCATAGGGCGGCACGGTGGCCCTGTGACTAGCACTGCTGCCTCACAGCAAGAACGTCACCGGTTCAAGTCCTTTAACAGACTGGCTGTCGTTTCTGTGTGAAGTTAGCATGTTCTTCCCGTGCTTGCGTGGGTTTCCCCCGGGTTCTCCGGTTTCCTCCCACGTTCCAAAAACATGCACTACAAGTTAATTGAACAATCTAAATTTAGCACTAGTCAAACTTTTATCCATCAGCATATCTCTCCGTAGCGACTATTTTCTGTCATCAACTCTTACAAAGGGGGGAGCTCTCGAGATCTACCTGAGCTCAAAGCTCCCCTCTCGCCCTGCAAACGGGAGGGAGCCCAGGGCTCAAGGACCTTTTGAGCTCAGGGCTCTCTCCCGGGACAGCATGACAAACTTGCCTATAATCAATCATCATTTAAGTGTGAACTCTTGAAAGAAGATATTTTGAAGAAAGCTGAACACCTGTAACCATTGACATCCATAGGAACAAAAAATACTATGGAATTAAATGGCTACCAGTTTCCAGGTTTCTTTAAAATGTCTTCTATTGTGTATAACAGAAGAAAGAAACTCATAAAGGTTCAGAACAAGTGAAGAAAGAGTAAATACTTTGTTTTTGTATTGGGTGAACTATCTGTATAAATGAGAATGTTATGCTGAAGACATCTGTTATTTGTGTGGAGATTAATAAAAAAAAATGCGTATGCGTGAGTGTAATGTGTGCGTAGATGAACACAATGTGGGTGCATAACATTTTATTATAATTATTTGAAACTTTGCAGGCATTCACAGAAAGCTACATTATGGAAGCAAATATATACTCATCGGCCACTTTATTAGGTACACCTTACTTCCGGGTTGGAGCCCTTTTGCCTTCAGAACTGCCTTAATCCTTCATGGCACAGATTCAACAAGGTACTGGAAATATTCCTCTGAGATTTTGGTCCATATTGACATGATAGCATCACGCAGTTGCTGCAGATTTGTTGGCTTGCACATCCATGATGCAAATCTCCTGTTTCACCACATCCCAAAGGCGCTTTATAGAATTGAGTTATGGTGACCGTGGAGGCCATTTGAGTACAGTGAACTCATTGTCATGTTCAAGAAATCAGTCTGAGATTATTCACGCTTTATGACATGGCGCGTTATTCTGCTGGAAGTAGCCATCAGAAGATGGGTACACTGTGGTCATAAAGGAATGGACATGGTCAGCAACAATACTCAGGTAGGCTGTGGCATTGACACAATGCTCAATTGATACTAGTAGGCCCAAAGTGTGCCAAGAAATTATCCCCCACACCATTACACCACCATTACCAGCCTAAACAGTTAACACAAAGCAGGATGGATCCATGCTTTCATGTTGTTGATGCCAAATTCTAACCCTACCATCTGAATGTCACAGCAGAAATCGAGACTCATCAGACCAGGCAACATTTTTCCAATCTTCTATTGTCCAATTTGGGTAAGCCTGTGCGAATTGCAGCCACAGTTTCCTGTTCTTATCTGACAGGAGTGGCACCCGGTGTGGTCTTATGCTGCTGTAGCTCACCCACCTCAAGGTTCGATGTGTTGTGTCTTCAAAGATGGTCTTCTGCATACCTCGGTTGTAATGAGTGGTTATTTGAGTTACTGTTGCCTTTCTATCAGTCTGGTTTCAAATCATTCTACTCTGACCTCTGGCATCAACAAGGCATTTTTGCCTACAGAACTGCCGCTCACTCAATATTTTCTCTTTTTCAGATCATTCTCTGTAAACCCTAGAGATGGTTGTGCGTAAAAATCCCAGTAGATCAGCAGTCTCTGAAATACTTAGACCAGCCCATCTGGCAACAACAACCATGCCACGTTTAAAGTCACTTAAATGACCTTTCTTCCCCATTCTGATGCTCGGTTTGATCTGCAGCAGATCGTCTTGACCATGTTTACATGCCTAAATGCATTGAGTTGCTGCCTTGTGATTGGCTGATTAGAAATTTGGGTTAACAAGCAGTTGTACCTAATAAAGTGGCCGGTGAGTGTACAAAAAACATAATAAGCAATTTAACTGTCATATACTGTACCTTCAACAATAATAAACTGTTAGATGTAGCCAAAGTCTCTACAACTCCACTTTGAATCCCTTTTGTTGGCATATGTGCTAATAAAAAAGAATACTCAGATGGATATTGTAATTAATGATTATGTTTAATATTCCAACAGATTTAGAGAAAACAAAAACTTTATAATAAGACTAATTGCAATCAGGTTAATATGTTGCATAAAATAGTCAACTTTAAAAAGTAGACCATCAGAAAAAAATTTGATTAGAAAATTAGAAAAATTAAAAGTTTAATTAAAATTAGAAAAATTAGGTATTGTTCAATACACATTTTGGCTTTAGGACAATTTTGTGAAAAGGTTTTGATCGACTTTAAATGCTGACTGCTGTACAGAACTGAAAAATGAGCTTAAATTCATATTAAAGTCGGAATATTGTTGGGCATGCAGACGCAGTAAATCATGCATTCAGCTTCTGATTTGAAATGAACTTTGTGCATCTGCCTCCAAAATCTAATCTCACCAAGCTGCTTTGATGCTGCAGGAACAGACGCAGCACATGGAGGAGCATGTGTGTGTTATACAAAACAAAACACATGTACACCAACTGCACAAATGAGGAAAACACATCTTTTGACACAATTAAAATCATGAGGCTTTAAAAACGCTAATGCAAGGGAAGACAAATTGATTTATAAAAGTATACAGTTCAAATGTGTGAAGCTGATGAGAATTCTTTCATATATTTTCACAGAAGCTCACCAGGGTAGCATTTATTGAACAAATATATATATATATATATATATATATATATATATATATATTTTTTTTTTTTAATAGTACACAAATACTAATATTCAGCAGACATTGCTCCAGTATTTTGTGTCACGTAATCATTAAATAATCTTTTTATTATCAAATGTCAAAAACTACCAGTGTTTTGCTGCTGAACATTTTTGTTGAAACTGTGATATTTACTTATTTATGGTTCTCATGATTAAAATAATAATAAGAATAAAAAATTATGTATTTTTGTACTGATAGTTTTGATTTATACAATGCATAATTTATAAAAGTCTAAAACAAGTTAAAACATTCATTTAAAAAGTCATTTAAAAATAAATTTTGTCAGGACAATTTCGAAACACTTTTTGATCCACTTCAAATGTTGACTTTCATCTCCTTTTTAACAATTCTACATCAACAGAAACATCAAGAAGTATTACTTTTTTCCAAATAAGCAACAGCAATAAAATTATACTTTAGTATAGACAGACAGAATGGTTAAAATCAGAATTAACTGTACCAATTGAAAAAGAGAGTAAACTTGACAAAAAATAATAATATAATTATGTTTGTATGTATGTACTGTGTAATTTAAATATTTAAGAATTCCCATATAACTGGGAATTTATAAGATACATACAGTAACATCATATTTTATCCTCAACAGTAGTTTCTGGATTGTTCATCAGGACAGCCCTGGGTTTATCATCACCCTGAGCTTGTATTTTATTGCTCAGTAGCTGCTCAGAATGGAAAGCAGTGTAAAAATGAACAGAGACAGCGAGGGCAGTGGCAGCCCACTTATCTGATCACCCTGCCTGGCCTTTTCATATTCATGAGCCCCTGGATCAATACTGACGCCTCTTTACCAGCCACTGGAGGAATCCCCTGCATATTTGCCATTTTAAAATGCAACTGTGTTTGTGAGTCAGAAGGAGAAGAAAAAGAATGAGGGATTGCAAGATCTGAGAGTTAAAAAGTGAGCTATTGTGACACAGAATGAGGTGAAACCTTCTTTTATAAAATAATGGTGACACGTTCTTTAGTGTGACATGTTTTCTATACATGGGTGATTCTATAATTGCATGTACATTTGGTGTCCAAAGTCTTTCTTTTTAAAATGGTTATATATTTATTATAGTTTTTAATGATTTGTCACTCTTTGTTATGGCCTGGAATATATTTTGATAATAACAATATAATACTTTCAGCCCATACAGAAAAAAGTGTCTTATTGTAAGAAATATTAATTGTATTTTATTCCGTCATGTTTTATTGTGAAATTAAAATATCTGTTACTTTATTTTGGGATTTCATTTATGAAATAAATAGTAATTTTCCTAATTATACGATATTAAACAATTTAAAAATAACTTTATCTTATGAAATGTGTGTGAATGTCTTACATCTATTATGTTACAACACTTTGCCTTTAAACTGAATAAATGATCTGTCACAAATGTAAGAAGCAGGAAATAATGTTACTTTCCCTCACTGATAAAATCTGAAATACTGAAAATAATGGTGCTGCAGTATCTCACATTAGAAAATGTTTTTTATCTAAAACATCATACATAAAGAATTCTTTTGTATTTCTAATTTATTTTGTATTTTTGTGTTTTGTATTAATAGTTATCAAGGTAGTGGTAAGGTTTATGTGCAAGGTAGGATTATAGAATAAGAGCATGCAGATTAATAAATAATGAATAAGTTCTCAAGGTGAATGTGTACCTTGGCTCTAACAACAAAAATAAGGTCAATAATCTTGGTGTTATTCTGGAGTCAATTTATGGGTTTCAGTTGTCATGTCAAAGCAGTAACTAAATCAGCATACTATCATCTCAAAAACTTTGCAAGAATTAAATGCTTTGTTTACAGTGAGGACTTGGAGAAACTTGTTCATGATTTTATCACCAGCAGGGTGGATTACTGTAATGGACTCCTCACCGGCTTTTTCCAAAAAGACAGTTGCAGCTCATCCAGAACACTGCTGGATTCTGACCAGAACCAGACAATAAAAGCACATCACACCTGTCTTTAGGTCTGGCTCCCAGTTACATTCAGAATAAATTTTTAAAGTATTATTACTTGTCTATAAATCACTGAATGACCTAGGACCTCAATACATTACATATATGCTCACTGAATACAAACTTAACAGATCCCTCAGATCTTTAGTGTCAATTAGAACACTAGAAATTCCAAGGGTTCAGTTAAAGCAGGGTGAATCCGCCTTATGCCTCACCGCTGCTGAAATCAGCTTCCAGAAATGATCACATGTGCTCCAACATTAGGCACATTCAAATCAAGACTGAATACAAATCCAATTAGCTTTGTCTTTACAGAATGAGCACTGTGCTACGTCCGACAGATCACACTTTTATGTCTTTCTTTACGTCTTTTTCATTCTTTTATTCATGTTTTAACACATTTTTATTTGTTTTATGTGTTTTTAATCATTTTTATTCTTTTATTTTTACTTTCTTATACTTGTATCTTTTATTCCTGTTTATGTAAAGCACTTTGAATTACCATTGTGTATGAAATGTGCTACATAAATAAATTTGCCTTGCCTAGTTAATAGTGCTATCTCACATTACAACAATTAGTAAATTACATTAAATTATTTAGTAATTTTTGTGTTTTGTAAAAAAAACACATTTTGATCACATCACACAGTGGATAATATAATAATATTGTACTTTTGATGTCATTAGTGCCATGTATTAGCTTTTATGCTAGAAAGTGGGGTTTATGGCCTTTCTAACTCTTGTTGTAAAAGCTTCATAATACTATAAAGAAATACTGTAGGTTTTTGTAAATCTTTTCTGTTTTTTTTTATAAAAAAATAAGTCACTTGTGTTTGAAACATATTCACTGATTTTAAACTTGACTATACAGTATGTTTTTAATATGATGCTGAATATATAGATCTTTTTGAAAGAAAAAATATATCTCCAATTCTAGAATCACCCACATACACCAAAACACCACAAGTCCAGACCTTTAATTCAGACACATTTTGGTAACCATTAAGATATCATAGAAAAACTATGCCACGTTGATTACATTTATATCAACACATGAGTAAATATGTGTACTCCATGGTGGAGTGGAGAGCACGAGACCCAGGGACAGACGAGTCTTCGCTGAGGTCCAGCTTCCTGCGCCTAGACTGCAGCTCTGCACAAGTCGTTTGGCCATAGGAGAAATGATCATGCCCAACTAAGCCTGGTTTCTCTCAAGGTTTTTTAAATTCTTCACTTTCGCCAATTGGTGAAGTTTTTTCCTCGCCGCTGTCGCCACTGGCTTGCATGGTTTAGGATCTGTAGAGCTGTGCATCGATGGACTTGCTTTTCAGTGTTTGGACTCTCAGTAGTGATTATTAACCCACACTGACCTGAGCTAAACTAAACTGAACTGAACTTAAACTCTGAAAACTGAACTGACACTGTTTCAATTCACTATAATCTTCTATGTGAAGCTGCTTTGACACAATCTACATTGTATAAGCGCTATACAAATAAAGATGAATTGAATTGAATTGTTCTGGGGAAAAGAGAAAAGTCCCTTTACTGCGATGTGCCTTTAATGGCCCGAAGCAGAGCTTTAGAGCTGTTTGTGATGTTTTGATGATGAAGCCTCACTCATTAATTTTGTAGTCTGCTATGGCAGAAGTGCTTGACAGAATGATAGATTTTTAATCAAAGCTTTTAATTACACCGGGGATGTGCTGCAAACCAACAGAGAGACTTATGGAACCCCCAGAGTTTCTGTTTCATTTTGTCAAAAGAGGGAGATGCTTCAATATCTTGGTAATATTGGCCTATATGCCTGTAATGCTGCATCATTTCAGTACTGTTTTGTAAATAAGTAAATATATGTCTGAAAACAGTACTGGCAATACCATTTAGCAGAATTATATTCATGCTTTATTTCTGAGAATGGTTTAGCTATTAATAGTGTATGTAAATATAAAGAAACAACAGCACCATGAGGCCTCATTATTTATATATTGTACATATAACCTCAATAAAGCACAAAGCACAAAGTGGAAATACTCCAAGGCAGCAAGCGATCTGCAATACAGTTATTTGCTATTAGAACACTGTTTACTCTCTGAGCCTGTCAGCGAGAGCAAGTAACAGCTATTGGCACTTTTTAAAAGTTATGGAGAAGAGTAAACTTCCATATACCAGAGTCATTATTATATCCTGCACTTTT
This sequence comes from Danio tinwini, assembly GCA_903798205.1. NCBI lineage: Eukaryota > Metazoa > Chordata > Actinopteri > Cypriniformes > Danionidae > Danio > Danio tinwini. The sequence goes on from CAIGQZ010001313.1 coordinate 14,259,819, forward strand.
CAATAAAGTACTGTACAGTAAATGTCAGTAAAGTACCTTTATTAGTGTTGTTAGCTTTGTGACTATTGTAAACTGCTTTGAATAAAAGTGCCTGCTAAATGCATAAATCTAAATACATTTACATTTTTAATGTATTTGTTCTGCTTACATACATATTGTACAACAAACTATTCCAGGGTAGTGTATTTCGGACACCCCATATGTCCAAAATAGGCCCAAAATGACTAAAAATGATACATTACTGTAACTGCAAAAAAAGAAGGGCCACACTTTATTTTAAGGTAAAATTATATTAGTAATAAACCATTAATTATGACTTTTGTCTCAATATATTTATTGCTTAGTAACAGTTATCAAGGTAGTAGTAAGGTTTAGGTATTAGATGGTGTTAAGGATGTATAATACAACCCTGCATAATAACTACTTTATAAGGATCTTCATAAGTATCTTAATTTTAGGCAGGTAATAAGCCACTAGATAAGAGTGTGAACTGCTATTTATTTATCTACAGTCAATACGATATATATGAAGTGTTATATTTAACTGTAATAAAGCAAAACCCTACAGGCAATTGGCATTAAAGTCATTCTCATCTGCTTTACGTTTTAAAGACAACATAGGATAAGCATTTATCTTTCCATGAAACACTTTTAAGCCTTGTGGTGATAAAACCGATGCTTCAACTATCCACTATCTGCTCATCTATAGCACAGAACTCATGGGAGCGTTTTATTTTGCCCTCCCTCTCGAATAAACCCACACTTTTTATATACAGTGTGTGCAAAGCAAGACCACTTAGCCTACAGGATAAAATAGCATGTGGAGAATTAGCAAATTAGAGCCACCAAACACAAAGAGCTGAAATGGAATGAATAATACATTAATACTAAAATGTCTACAGTACATGGCTAGTGTTGACACCCTCACGATGGCCCAGGAGGCATATTGTACTGCTTCAGTGACTAATACAGTAGCATGACTTATTAGCTGAGTTCCTCTTTACAACATGGACAAATGTCTCAAAGGACACATCTCCACAAAAAAAAAAACAGAGGTCACATTACAATCTCACCAATTACAGCACCATAAGCATGAAAAAGAAAGGAAATAAGAAGGTAAAAGAGAGGAAGTGAAAAATGGCGTAGTCTCTTTCTCAAATTCTTTTATTCAAATGCGCATGCAGAAGCACATGCACTAAAATGTTTTGTCAGTGCTGCCTCTTAACATAAAAACTAATTTCATCAGATAAAAAATAGATTTTTGCAAATTTATATTTAAATATTTACATATTAGATCTCAGAATATTAAGTTCTTTTTTGTATGTTTCAGTTCTTCCTAGGGTTTGGCAATAAAACAATAACAATTAACACAATAAAAGAGTACAATGTTTCCCAACAAAATGTTAATAACAGGTTTATAAATGTTAAATGAAAAGTAGTGATTTACTGAAATTTTAGCAAACAAAAATGTTCGGCCAAAACCGTATTTCGGTTTAGGAAAAAAGCGGTGGATGAAGTACACAAATTAGGTAAAAGATAGGGTACAGATATCCTAATCAAATATTGTTATTCAATATTACTCAAATAGTATTTAGTTAAATTACTTAAATATCAGTCAAAGCAGAAAAGACCTGAATGCTTTTATTTACTTAAGTATTTACACTGTAAAGAATTGCTGTAAAATTTACAGTATTATTGGTAATTTTTCAATTACCAAAACTTGCCATACTTTAAAGGGCACCTAGGTTACCACGTTTTCCAGATTTAATATAAGTCTTTTGTGTTTCCAGAATGTGTCTGTAAAGTTTCATCTCAAAACACCCATCAGATTTTTTTATTATACCTTTTATAAGGTTCTATTTTGTAGCATTTAGCATAAGCTAGCGGTTTTTGTGTACTGCGCATTTAAGGCTAGTCCTTCACGCCCACCGTTTCCACGTGCCTGGCAGCGGCTCCCTCGGCTGCATCAGACAACAGACAAACACTAAGGAATAAGATCTCACGTAACGTATGTGAGGAGAAACTACAGTAAGAATCTTACCAATAAGTATCTGATGCATGTTGTGGAGTTGCAAGGATGAGTCACACATAATGTCGTTACAAAGTTCACGCACACACACACACAGCGCGCGTTTAGCTTTGCACTGTTTATGCATGCAAATGTGACAGGATACAGGTTAATCTCCACTGCTGTTATGTTAATGTACAAAATAAACCTGATTTAACGTCCACAAACCGGGATTGAAGTGTCTTTTATGATTGTTCTGACACACGGCTGTGTTGATGAAGTAAATCTGAAATAAATTGCTGTAATTCATTACAAACATGCACTGTTTTAAAACATTTTAAACTTGTAAAACTCACTCTTGATCACATTTGATGATGATTGATGATCTTAGCAAACTGAACAGACCTTTATTTACGGTTGCTTAGTGTGCGCATGTCCTGGTCCTGTGTCTGGTTGATATGATTATACAAGTTACTACGGAGACATGTTAATACGCAGCTGTCAATCAATTCAGTGGGCGGGGGGACCGCACTCCTACGTCAAGTTGCGGTCGGTCTCAAAACCGCTCCAATTGGTGCACCGTTTTTAGGTTGTTAAATTGGAAAAAAATGACTGGGTGTGTTTATATCACCCTAATATGACGGTCTATACACTATACCTACACATATGTCTGTCCAAACAGCTTGAAAAGTAGATTTTTCACCATAGGTGCCCTTTAATAACCACACTGATAATTCATGATGATTTAAGTGAAAGCATGTGAAACCTGCTGAGACCCGTTTGAAAAATCAGTAAATCGTTTACTGGACACTCACTCTAAATGGATCATTTGAATCAGTGTGTCACTGATTTGATAGCAAATGCCAATGCAATTCACAAATTAATTGTTGGGTCCAAAGTGTGAACTGATTTAACAGGTTAACTGATAAAATTCAGCTTGTTCACAAATGTAGTGAAGTAAGTTTCCTAAAATAAATATGATCCCATAAAGTCCATACATAAAATTTGTACTAAAAAACCTAGTTATGTTATTAAAGCACTTTTGGCAGGTGCTCTTCTACGTTCTTATAATAAATGGTAAATTACATTTCTAAAACTCTCTAAAGAGCAAAGATATGCCTAAAAATGAAACCAAATAGTTGATAATTCTATATTTTGCAATATTGATTGATATGTACATTTGTATTGTGATGTTGTTTTCATTGTTATCGATATTAACTCAATAAATGCTGTAGAAATATTGTTCATTGCTAGTTAAATGTACAAAAGATAATATGTTACCAACTGTAATATGGTAAATTTGTGCATGCACATTTGCTAACCACCATTTGTTTCCCACTCTATCACACACACAGGCACGCAACGCACATGCACACACACACACACACACACACACACACACACACACACACACACACACACACACACACACACACACACACACACACACACATACACACACCAAGATGGAGGAGTGGGCAAAGAGGAATGACAAACAGAATCGATCTCGCTCACTGACTCTAAAAGAAATCACTCCAATATGCTGTTAATGATTACCACTCCATAAAAGACCTGCTGATGAACTAATAGAGTACAAGGGCAAAAGACACTGGATAAAATGACAGACGCAAGCTTGCCCTACTCTCAGCCGCTGCCTCGTAGATCCATGCATGAGTGACAGAATGAAAACAGGCCACTGTAGGCATGAGGGAGGCACATCAAATCATTTTATACTATTCAACCTCAGCTGTTCCAGTGCCTCGCAGTCACCACTTCACTAACTCTCTGTCCGTTACGTCAAGCAAACACGCTGGCAGTATCATGTCAAGGTTATGTCCTCCAGCTCCCCCAAGAAGTAACGTAAAGGATTTGGCAACAGGGGGTTAACGGTCCTGAAGCCCCTGTCCTTAAGTGCAACTCTTGTTTCTTAGGACTGCCACATCAGGAAAGACTTCCATCCATCACAGTTTTTGAGGTCATCTGTCTGTCTATTGCATAGAAATGTCAGCGTAAGTGGTTAATTTAAAAACAAAACAAGAATGCTGCTTGAGGAATAGCTCCATGATTGCTGGAATGATACTTAACGTTAAAAAAAATAAAATTATACACACACACACACACACACACACACACACACACACA
>CAIGQZ010001313.1:14282756-14305387 GCA_903798205.1 Danio tinwini
CACACACACACACATACACACACACACACACACACACACGCACAAAAAAAATATAATGACAATAGTTGGGAAAATAACTTATTCCATTAATTCAGTATTATTTTGTTTTTTCTGCTAAAACAAATGAAGAGTTAAGATGCAAAACAACTCTAAGTGCCATCTAACATTTTCTGCTAAATTTATAGCATTTTTCTCAGGCTGTTGTGTGTAGTTTCAGTTATTTTACTCTTAGTGCAAAAATAGGTTCTTTTCATTACCTTTAAAGTGAAATAACTGAATATAAACATAGGAGGTTAAGAAAAATTCTAATTTTAGGAGAGAAAAAAAGAAATAATTCAGAAAAAATATTTAATTTTGTTCTCGTTCAAAATATAACAAACAAACAACCATAATACATTCCCTGCTCTTTATTTTTTTAAAGATGTAATCTTTATGAACTTATTTTTCTTCAATACATTTTTCAGTTCTCTTGTGTTTTGGAGAATGAATGAATGCAATTTTGCAAAAAGGATTTTAAAAAGAATATGAAAAAATAATCTAGCTTTTGTTTACATACCATACATACAGTATACATTACTAAAAAAAAGAATTAATTAATTTAATTAAACACATTTTCACCTGCCCTTGCAGTTTTATAAAGATGTGAACATCTTTTTCCTCTTCTCTTTTCTGTTTCTGTCCACTTCTTCATACTCCATTGCCAAATGACCAAACCCTAAGTGTGAAGTGTTTATCGTCAGCACAGAGGATCAGGAAGACAGTTTGAAAACAGAAAGAAGGCAATGACTCACTAATGCAATTTGTAAAGATGCTCTGTAATACACTTAAGACACCCACATAAACTTTACCTACAGGACTTTTATAGACGTAAGGAATCAGAGACGCTGTTAGCGTGAGATAAATGTCAGAGCAATTCATACTGTCTCCATTAGGAAAGAAGATGAGGAAGGGACACCTTTCTGAGTGAAAGGAAAACGAAGTTAACCATTTTCTGTGTATGCCACTGTACATTTCTTTTCTTTTCTTTTTTTTGCCACAAAATGTAGCTAAATTTGATATAGTATGATAAACTAATCTCATTTTTAAATGAAGAGTTCAGATGCAAAAACCTCAAAGTGCCATCTGAAATGTTCATCTAAAATGAGCATTTTTTCAGTCTTTTATGCATATATTTAGTTATTTTAAATTAGAGGCAATAAAAGTAACATATTTACTGCAATAAAAGTGAAATGATTCAACCTACACATAGCAGCTTTAAAAAAAGGCTTATTTAAGGAGAAATTTTCAGATGGCATTCAGGTTATTGCATCTTAACTCTTCAAATGTATAGACCATAACGTTACATGTATATTTACTTAAACACTTAATAAATTCACTGTGTTTTTGCTAATTTAAAAATAAAAAAGCAGCAGAACAAAATGTTTATTCATGCACTTATTTTGTCATTCAAAAGCTGTACAAGTGTTTAATATCTGACCAGTAGGGGACACTAAAACATCACGCATGTCAATATACTCCACAGGTAAACAATTCCTACTTACAGTGCTGTTCACACACTCACATATGGTCTATTTTCCTTCATGGAAGTCCGAGAGACTTAACACACAATTAAGGAAGTAGTATGACACACCATCAGGAGTCTACATAGTAAACATCATTCTTTAATGACTCCATTCAACACTGTCTCCTAAAACAATTATTAAGTGAGCCAACCGATAGACGTTTAATGCCTGTAGGTTATACAGCCATATAATATGATGAAGGACTTCCACACAAGCGCAAAATCATTAAATCAAACCTCACACAGACATTTTAAAACACACCTTGCACTCAGATGCGAAGCTCCGAAATGGCAGAGATGAGTAGCTGGAATATAAAGAGCGGCTCGAGGGGTGGCAGGACCTGCAGCCTTGATGGGTGCTGAATGACTTTTTTAATGGGCGAAAAAGACTTAGGAGATTAAATGGAGGGCCTCTGATGCAACTCAATTCAATTTGTCAGTATGCCTATTCATTTGGCAGACCAGGCCCCGCTCTATAATTTCTCCATCTCGATGCTCTCATCCTAGACAGGCGAGTGGTACGAATGTCTCTCGTGCTGCGTTTTTTACCTACACATTCATCAGAGAGCCAGCAAACTACCAGCACTTACACCACGCCAAAGCCCCGGTCAGGGTTCAGCTTCATTATGCCTGTATGTATATTTCAAATAAAGTAAAACACATCTGCTTTCCAGAGCGGCATCCGCACTCTTGCAAATGGAGTTCAAATTGCCTGAAATGAGGGAAGAAGTGAGCAGAGAGAACAAAGAAGGGGGGAAAATGGGAAGATTTCATCCCCCCGGAAAAATGACTAATAGCTGTTTCTGCCGAAGACCGTACACTCTTGTCGGACTATTCGAAAATGAGAGGCTGCCTAATTTGCCGGTGCATTTTTCTCTCCATTGTCCACACTTTTTTCTCCTTTTCTCCCCCCCAAGCACTCATTCCCTCTCTTCTAGTTCTCTTTTCCTCTAAATGCAAAGATGTACCCAAGGGCAGCGTGTGGATCCTGGTCAATCACAGCAAGCAGATCTGCATATTCAGTGAGTCATAAATCTTCTATTAGCTGGTCCGCTCTGACTGACTCCTGACCCTTATGTCTTCAGGATGGAGGGGCGGTATAGGATAGACAAGGGCACACCAACAGCTTCCTTCCCCTTTCAAATGACATCCAGTCTTCACACCATTCACACATAACACTCATCCATGAACACATCCCATCATCTCAGGCACCATCATGTGATGAGGCACACTTCTGCACCCCTAAGGGCTAAATGCTTATTTGCTGATACAAATGCAAGCCTGAAAAAACCTGGCATAACATAAGAAGAAAAAAAACATATATAAAGGCAACTCATATGGGCTATAGTGTAAAGTTACATTCTGTTTTTTTTAACCAGTTAAAACACGGGTCCCCAACCGCCAGGTCGCAACCCAGTACTGGGCTGTGAAAGAGTTTGTAGTATTTGAATATAGATATATATATTTGAAATTCCAATGACTCACAATCAGAATAATCTTTTAGGTTGATGCTGTTCAGTGTCAAATATTTTTATTTATTTTTATTTTTTGGAAAACAGACGAGTAGGCAAACATAAACAGAAATAAAGACAAAATATTAAATGTCATATTTACTGAATAATTAGCTATTTTGTAGAAGGATGGTCAAAATAAGATTAAACAAAATGATTTGGGCCAAATTATAACAGTTGGTTCAAAGAAGAGGGAGTTGCAAATGAGGACTGACTTTGAAAAGACGAAAATTGCTGCAATGATGACAGTTCAAAGATTAAAGAAAAAAAAACGAAAGGATTTCTCATTCATCATTTTCTTTTCGGCTTAGTCCCTTTATTAATCCGGGGTTGCCACAGTGGAATGAACCGCCAACTTATCCAGCACGATTTTACGCAGCGGATGCCTTTCCAGCTGCAACCCATCTCTGGGAAGCATCCACACACACTCATTCACACTCATACACTACGAACAATTTAGCCTACCCAATTCACCTGTACCGCATGTCTTTGGACTGTGGGGGAAACCGGAGCACCCGGAGGAAACCCACGAGAACGCAGGGAGAACATGCAAACTCCACACAGAAACGCCAACTGACCTTCTTGCTGTGAGGCGACAGCACCACCTACTGCGCCACTGCATCACACCTAAAGGATATCTTAATATTCTTTTTGAATAAAAAATTGTATAATAAAGTTAGATCCTATGGTTAATTTACACAAATCTAGGGAATCAATGCAACTGTAATCTATCCATCCGTCCATCCATCCTTCCGTCTGTCCATCCATCCGTCCATCTATTTATCCATCCATCTCATATGGGCTATACTGTACAGTTACCTTCTAGTTCTTTTAACCAGTTAAGGCAGGGGTCCCCAACCACCAGGTCACGACCCAGTACCGGGTCGTTAAAGAGTTTGAAGAATGCAAAAATGCAAAAGAATGCAAAATTACTCTTTATGAGATTGCTTTATTGTGAGTTATTTAAGAACCAATATTCATATCTGTGCACATCGCAGACCAGACACCAGAAGCACTGCGCTGCACAACTCAAAACATTTATTAATAGGGTATGATATAATATTATATAATAGGGTATGAGTGCGTGTGTGAATGCAAGAGCGTATGGGTGTTTACCAGTGCTGGGTTGCGGCTGGAAGGGCATCCGCTACGTAAAACATATGTCGAAATAGTTGTCAGTTTATTGCACCATGCCAACCGCTGACAAATCAGGGACTATAAGCCGAAGGAAAATGAATGAATTAGTTATTCCAGAATGAGTGGGAAACAAACTTCTTTTTTATGGTGTATGGCGAGTTGTATTAGTTTGTTTTAGTTTGTTCACACAACAACATCTAAAGGTCAGAAAAGTGGAAGTTTTTAAAAAAAGCCATCATTAATTTGTCCTTGTAAACACCCGAAACCAAAACTTTTTTAAAACGATGACATCATGCATGTATATGGTATGTATTTATGGAGGGGTAGATTAAAGCCAAGCATGAACAAACATATAACTGGGGAGTACTGGGTGGTGGGTTGTTTTTGCTTAAGAGTTTGCTAATGCTTTATCAGCAATGTGTGGATTTACTTCACAACCAACAGCGGAGATGCATCTTACAGACCAACAAGTACTTATTATCAAGGTGACAGTGGCAAATATTGGGCTGGTATACATAATACAAAATTTTGGGTTGTTTTGACAGGTGTGTAAATGCAGATCTTTAAAATACAAGGGGAAATATTTCTATTTTTTGGCTACACTATTGTTATTTTAACCTTATATTGACCTTATTCATCAAGTGCGTCCGTTTTTGCGATTGTTTTAGAACTTCCGATTCAGTCGCCTATGGGAGAAATGACTAGGAATAATAAACCACAGAAAACGGTCAAATTACTTGCTCTTGTTTTTAACGTCTAAAAATGAATTGAAGTGAATGAGACCGGAAGTCTCGAGCCAAGAAAATTCAAATCGCTGTACCCGCTCGTACGCGAAGAAGAAGGTGAATATTACATTGCCTCATCAAGTCTTTAACATTCAACACACTGTCACTGCCACAGAATGACACTCACATGGTTTTACACAAGTCCCAAATCATTGAGAATGAGAATGTACGTGTGTATTTCTTAAATGCTAAATTGCTAAATGTTTGTTTTGCTTCACAGTACTGTGTGAATACTGATTACTGTGTTTATACTGAAGGGATATTCTCTTTTCCACTTACTCAGTAATTTACTACTAAATTTTGTACCATGATTTTATTATATGATTTAAATATATTGTTATCAAATAGCTTATTTTTATCCTAAATGTGATATAAAAATAACATTGATTTAATTATCTTGAACAAAACTACAAATAACAAAATTATTGTAATTAAATAGCCTTTATTTCATTCTCATTTGTTATTTAAATCTGTAACTTGTATTTTCAAAGCGATCAGTTTAATCTATTTGCAGATTTCTTTTCACAATATGCAAATATTCACTTTTATTATGCCTAACTTGCCTAAAATGCAAATGTTTGGTATTTTGTTTCACTAAGGTATGCTTTAATCACATAAACAGCATATACGGAAATTGCTCACGACTGTTTAACATGTAACAATGAATCCAATTTAGTTTCTCCAATTTAACATAGTACACTTAAAAAACTAAGACCATGTTTATATTACAATTAAATAAGATACAAATTAAGATTTCCGCCTACTGATAGCATCAAAATCCAAATTTTTACATGCAAAGGCAAATGAGAATGTTCAGAAGTATGCATTTGTGTACCATCTAGTGGTTTAAAGGAGAAAATAAATAATCAAATGGGTCTCTGTGTGCCTTTAACTTCACTGTACCTTACAAGCCTACAACATAATGAGTAGGGAAGAGCTTATAGTTTTTCTTTCATATACTGTATGCAAAAGATGAATGTCCAATATACTTCTAAAAACTAGGGAAAGCCTGGGAGAGGGATGAAACAGATAGATAGGAAGCGAGGGTTACATTAGATGGAAAACAGAACAAGGCTGAGGGGGAAAAAATGGAGCTAAAAGAGAGAAAGAGTGGGAGGGAGGGAGATGATCTGGAGAGGTCCTTGATCAGAATGGGTAGCGGTGGAAGTTTCTGGAGACCTTCATAAATTCCTGGCGGAGGTGTAGGCCTCTAACACTTTAACAAGTCGCTGTGCCAGCCGTCAGTGCAGCGTTTAACAGTAGGCAAAAGCTTGTGTGACAGCACCACACCTCATTCATTATTTAAAAAGACCTGCATGCAGCACACAGCAACGCACCCGCCAGCTGCAGTGTTTTCTCTTAACAATCCAGCAGGTCCAGTGAGAGACAGAAAAAGACAGACAGAGACAAGCCAAGAGCACACTGCTAAGTTGACAAACATTTTTTACTGTTTTTCTCCATCTCTTCGATTCAGTTTTTAAATACATATTTTAATTTCTCTAAACATTTAGCTTCTTGTTTAGATCTGAACTGCTTTTCCCCCCACATACATACCTGATATGCCAATATACACTCACCGGTCACTTTATTAGGTACACCTTACTAGTACCTGGTTGGACCCCCTTTTGCTTTCAGAACTGCCTTAATCTTTTGTGGCATAGATTTAACAAAGTACTGGAAACATTCCTCAGAGATTTTGGTCCATATTGACATGAAAGCATCACACAGTTGCTGCAGATTTGTCGGCTACACATCCATGATGCGAATTTCCCGTTCCGCCACATTCCAAAGGTACTCTATTGGATTGAGATCTGGTGACTGTAAAGGCCATTTGAGTACAGTGAACTCATTTTCATGTTCAAGAAACCAGTCTGAGATGATTGGCACTTTATGACATGGCGCGTTATCCTGCTGAAAATAGCCATCAGAAGATGGATACACTGTGGTCATAAAGGGATGGACATGGTCAGCAGAAATACTCAGGAAGGCTCTGACGTTGACACAATGGTCAATTGGTACTAAAGGGCCCAAAGTGTGCCAAGAAAAATTCCCTCACACCATTACACCACCACTACCAACCTAAACCATTGATACAAAGCAGAATGGATCCATGCTTTCACGTTGTTGATGCCGAATTCTGACCCTACCATATAAATGTCACAGCAGAAATTGAGACTCATCAGACCAGGCAACATTTTTCCAATCCTCTATTGTCCAATTTTGGTGAGCCTGTGTGAATTGTAGCCTCAGTTTCCTGCTCTTTTCTGACAGGGGTGGCACCCGGTGTGGTTTTCTGCTGCTGTTGTTTATCTGCCTCAAGATTCAACGTGTTGTGCGTTAAGAGATGCATATTTGAAATTCCAATGATTCACAATCAGAATGATCTTTTAAGTTGATACTGTTCAGTATTTATTTAAAAAAAAATTGTAAAAAAAAAAAATTTATTTACATATGTATTTACAGAGTAATCAGCTATTTTGTGGTTGTCAAAATAAGATTTAACAAAATGAGATTTTGGCCAAATTATAGCAGTTCTCGGAAGAGGGAGTTGCAAATGAGGTCAAATGACTTTGAAAAGATGACAGCATCATGTTATTTTTACACAGATGTGGGTCTATTAGTAAAACCTGCTGATCTTAGCAATTGTTGCAATGGTGACAGTTAAAAACTATAAAATAGGATATCTTAATATTCTTTTTAAATATATATATATATATATATATATATATATATATATATATATATATATATATATATATATATATATATAATTAGGTCCTATGTTTAATTTACACAGGGAATCAATACAACTATAATCTGTCTGTCTGTCTAATACATATACCTGAGACTGAGCATTCAAGAAAAGAGTGTGAACTGTATTTCGTTACAGTGTGTATACGTGGCCAGAGAAATATGAAAGGAGAGGAGGAGGAATTGTGTTGAGAGAGAGAGGGAAAAAAGTAGGAATTGAGTGTTAGGGGGAAAGGAGGAATATGTGGGATGAAACAACCAAGAGAAAAAGATAGATGAGACAAGTGGGGAAGGAAATGAAGGGAGAGATAGAGAGATTTGCATGGCTGAATCAGCAGAGCTCACACATCTGGTCAGATCCCATAGTGATGACATCCACAGTTCACATTAAACCTCATACATAATGTTTGCATTAAAGCGCTTGTTTACGAGTACAGCATGAGGTTTAGTTGAAAAAAAAAACATAGATGAGACTTAGTGAAAATCCCAGCTCAGATAACTGTAACCCAATTTTTCATACATTCAATTAGCTAACAAGGCTGTAGTGCCAAGACCGAGAGCAGTTTGATAGATCAGCCAACTTTTCCCAGCAGGTCGAGCTTACTCAGGCATTTTTTCTTTCTTCTCCCTTTTATTTTGGAAGAATGCTGAAAAAAGTTATGAGGGTGCTGGAAGGAGACAGGCTTGCCAATCTATGACAAATATACAGTCCCAGAGTAACCCCATGATTCCTTTACTCTCTTCAGACAGGACTAGAAAGAGAAAGGTGAGGAAAACCTGAAAGAGCGAGAGATTTCATTAAGATGTCTTTTATTTGAAGGTTAATTGGAAATGTTTTCACTGTCAGACTTTCATTCGAGGCATATGCGTCAGGGCCTGATACTTCTGTATTTTCACAGCACATTCAGAGGGCGTAATAACAAACATCTTTGTTTACTTTGCCAACAGCCCATTTCAGGGCTGACTAAAAAGCAATCATATTATTTATTGAAGCATTTTTTCTCATTTTCATCTATCTCTGCCCCTTGGCATTCATTGGCCTTTTGTGAGGTCAAGCACTGGCATTAAGTCTGACATTTGGCTGAAATCTATAAAAAGCCTCTAACGTTATAGGTTAAAATCCCCTCAGTACAGTCAGACCCTGACCCTCTGACTGCAGCCGATGTGTTTTTCTAGAGCACTCAGAGGTCATGGCAGCTTTGGTCTTACTAGGGTTAAAATGCCCCCAATCATGATATTTTCTCACGCTCTCACACACACTGTACAATAAACATTAATAAAAGCATGTTTCCAGCTCAAAGAAAAGTGCATTTCTTTGACTAAAAAATCCTCATTAAGTCAAAATTTACTACATTTTTTGTAATATATAGTGGTGTGAAAAAGTGTTTGTTCCTTTACAAGGTTTTTTTGCCCCCACATGTTTGTCACACTTGAAATTTTTTAGATAATTTTAAGGGATCAATCAAAAAAATCTGTGGTTTTCCTTTAATAATAAAATCCTTCATTTCAAAACTGCATGATGTGTTTACATGTGTTATTTTTGACTAATATTTAAATTTGTTTCATGATTTGAAACCTTAAAGTGTGACAAACATGCAAAAAAAAAAAAAAATCAGTAATGGTAGGTGTTTCCCCCATTTGAAACGGGTTCACCTGGTTGGACCCCTTTTGTCTTCAGGACTGTCTTAATCCTTCATGGCATAGATTCCATAAGGTACTGGAAATATTCCTCAGAGATTTTGGTCGATATTGACATGCATCATGCAGTTGCTGCAGATTTGTCGGCTGCACATCCATGATGCGAATCTCCTGTTCCACAACATCCCAAAGGTGCTCTATTGGATTGAGTACAGTGAACTTAGTGTCATGTTCAAGAAACTGTTATCCTTCTGGAAATAGCCATCAGTAGATCGGTACACTGTGGTCATAAAGGGATGGACATGATTAGCAACAATACTCAGGTAGGCTGTGGCATTGACACAATACTCAATTGGTACTGTACTAATGGGCCCAAAGTGCCCCAAGAAAATATCCCCAACACCATTACACCACTACCAGCAGCCTGAACCGTTGATACAAGGCAGGATGGATCCATGCTTTCATGTGGTTGATGTGAAATTCTGACCCTACCATCCGAATGTTGCAGCAAAAATTGAGACTCATCAGACCAGTCTTCTATTGTCTAAATTTGGTGAGCCTGTGCGAATTGTAGCCTCAGTTTCCTGTTCTTATCTGACAGGAGGGGCACCGGTGGGGTCTTCTGCTGCTGTAGCCCATCTGCCTCAAGGTTCTACGTGTTGTGCGTTAAGAGATGCTCTTCTGCATACCTTGGTTGTAACGAGTCTGGCCAGTCTCCTCTGACCACTGGCATCAACAAGGAATTTGCACCCACAGAACTGCCCCTTACTGGATATTTTCTTTTTTTAGACCATTCTCTGTACACTCTAGATATGGTTGTGCTTGAAAATCCCAGTAGATCAGCAGTTTCTGAAATACTCAGTTCAGCCCGTCTGGCACCAACAACTATGTCGTTCAAAGTCACTTAAATCACCTTTCTTCCCCATGTCTAAATGCCTAAATGCACTGAATTGCTACCATGTGATTGGCTAATTAGAAATTTGCGTTAACAAGCAGTTGGACAGATGTACCTAATAAAGTGGCTAGTAAGCGTATATTCTTAAAACAAAATTTGCTTCCACACTCATTTGGTGCTTTTGCTCTGATAATGGGCAGAATGAGGATGAGCACTAAAATAAAACTCTGTCCTCTATGCAATATTCAATTTCAGAAAAGAAAAAAAAACATAGTAATGTTAATGTAAATTATCATTCAGTCAGACTTTAAATGTCACAAAAAGACTTGTAAATGTAATGAATGTAATGTAATGTAATGAATGTAAAAAATGTAATGTTAAGCTATAATGTTTATTTCTCACAGTTACTATTTTTCCAAACTTAAATTCCAATTTTGAATCCAAAATTATTACTTTTAAACTACAAGCGGTTCTATTTATTACAATTGCCAATTAAATTCTCAAATTGTATGTGTTTTGTGCGTAAATCCTAATTTTACCCCAAAATCTTTTTTTCTACTGAAATTGTGATTTAAAATTGTTGAGTTTCTTAAAACTGCAACCATAAATCTTGCAAAGTTAATTTAAAATGTGAAAGTTTCTCGTAGCATAACTTCATATCATTAACAACAGTCAAATGCCAACTTTTTCCCTTATATCTCAAGACAGATGGGCAGACAGTACCACAAGAGTGCTGTTCACAATAGTACTGTGCTCTTTATGCGTGTCATATTGCATATTGCTTTTGTTTACCACGGATGCTTCTGTGTTTTGTTTTTAAAAGATGAAGTCGCAAATCATCCAAGGTGTAACTAAATCACAATGCTCATAAACATGCACACTATACTGACACTGAAAAGAAGAAACTGTTAAAAAAGTCATTATTTTAGTTTTATGTTTGCACAAATGTATTCCAGTAGCTTTATGATATTCTAATTGAACTGCTGAAGACATATGAACTGTTTTATGATGTTTTTTGGGACCTTTAAATGAGGTCTGGACCATTCCTGTCTATGGAGGATCAGAAATCCCTCAGATTTCATCCAAAATATTTTAATTTGTGTTTCATCGAAGAATAGTCTCAGGGGACATTAGAGTAATTAATAACAGAATTTTCATTTTTTGTGTGTGTGAACTATCCCTTTAATTTTTTTAATTCTTTGAAAAACAAAACGGCCTTCAATACTATCCACCTCTATGTCCTTTTTGAGTGTGGGACAAATGCGCCATTGAGACATTCTCACCCCGTCTCCTGAGCACTTCCTCCTACACATAGTTTGCCCTAACATTACAAAGGCTAGAACTAGGACATGCCTACCCGTGCTGATGGCTGTGGGGCTTTTTCTGCATGTGTTTGTCTGTGACCACTAAGAGAAATCACAACAAATTATTCAAAGCCCCAATACCTCTGTTCTCTTTTGGTGAGAATATCCTTTTGGGGGACACACTACAGGGTCAAAAGAGAACTTCGATGCATTGCTTCCATCTGCCACACAACCTTTCGTCTCCGAGGCGAGTGCCAGGGCACTTCTGGAGCCAGGTCACCTTGCCTTTCCCACAGAAGTGGGTCAGGCTAGAAGGCATTCCATGCAAACGGACCGCAGCCCAGCCGTTGCTTCTAGAGGACACGGAGGAGATTGGGAGTGTGGGAGAGGGTGAGACACCAATCATCAGAGCCAAATGAGGAGGGAAAAAAAACACACACACACTTCACACTCACTCACAAAAGAGAGAAAATACAGTGGGTCCAAATCCCCCAGCTGTGGGCCTGTCGTTTTGCATAAGTCAGGTATGTGTTTGTGGATGGGGATGGCTCATAACTCTCGGCAGGCTGATATTAAATCCGTATGCGCAGAGACGTGCCCCCGGACAGTAATGGATTACCTGGCCCTGATTCCCCTCCCAGCCCGGCCTGGCTTGGCTCAGCCCACCGACCCCGACTGTCTGGAATGTGACAAGATAGCGGGAGGCTGCCAGGGCTGCCGTGAGGCCAGATTTATCTCGCTCCGCGAATGATAAAAATGTCAGGCCGCAGTGTTTGGACCAGGTCGCCAGCCGGAAGGCCTGCCACGCCGGACAGACCACCAAGAGATACATAGACGGGTACCCAAACATACAACGTCTTATCGCATAACCTGACCTCGCTGTCAAGGCTCCTGATATTAATCTGTAGTTTGATCTTTTCATTTTTCTGCCCTGAAAACACCTCTGCTAGAGCGCTTTGGTCTTCTGCTGCATCTTTCATGAACACTGATAACATCACAATGCGTGTGATAACACTGTTGCAACGTACACCACCCACACACAAACGCTCAAAAATGCGGATGGCTCTGGGCCAGTTTAAGAAAGTTTCAGGCCAGATGACACAGTTGTCACTTCCAGCTTGTTTTTGTTGATCATATATTGCTGTAGCTACGAAAAGAAACCTTTTGGATTTCTGGGACTCTGGAAGGCATGAAATATTGTATATTAGGCTGATTTAGGGCACAATCACACTATGCTATCTGAACAGTGCCCTGGTGTGTTTCCCTGGTTCCTTTGACAAGTGTGAGTGCTCCGAATCGGGTCCAGGCACGGTTCAGTTGGCCAGCCCTGGACTGGTTTGAAGAGGTGTGTCAAAGCACGGTTCGTTTGTAGTGTGAGTGCAAAGCGCGCCTGAGCCCGAAACTGAAGATGCAACGTCAATTTTAAGGTAGTTTCATATGGATTTATTAATCATTCTTACTTTTTAATAAATGCAAACTGTCCTAGTTTATTAAAGATGCAAACTCCTCACTTCACATCATCTGCACCTTCAGCAAACCTCCTAATATCTGCAGCACGAGGACTTTCATGATAATTTATGAGTGTCAAAAGTTGTGGATCTGTTCAGCAAAATGTTTGACTGCATGTCACTGCATCCCAAATGACTAAAACAATATAAAGCACTCTCCACTGTGCTGAGCAAGAGCGCTTCTCTTCCTGTTAAACTGAACAGTCGCATCATCAATGACGTAAGAGTCCTCTGGCTCGGAAGGCAAAATGCAGTGTGAGTGCAGGCCGGACAATCGCACTTCTGCATGGTTCCAGCCAACTGCACCTAGTGTGAGCACCCTTAGATGTGTCTTTAAGATAATGTGAGCTAGCTGGCCAACAACAACAACAAAAGGAGGTTTCAGTGAAATGTTAGAATTATATATTGCATTGAAAGCTTCAGTTTGAAAAAAAAAATACTAAATACAATACAGAAAATATTAAATAAATCAGAAATTGCTTTGCACTATAGGGCATCAATCAGCAAAGCAATATTAAAGAAATGTTAGATATTCTAAAATTATTAATTATTTTGTTTTATCGCAATGTTATACATTGTACATACAAAAATACAAGACAAAAATGTATTAAAATATACTCAATATTATTATTAAAAATAAGAATAATTATATTATTATTATTATTATTATTATTATTATTATTAATAATAATAATAAAACTCAATATTATAATTACATTCTTCAACAGAGAAAACCTTATTCAAAATATATGTAAAACACACATACATATAATAATAATAATGATAATAATAATAATAATAATTCAATGTTTTCTTTTGTTTTTGCAGCAAAAACATATTACACCCACATGCATAAAATGGAATTCAACTGGACATTCTAGGGCTATATTCAGTATAACAATCCACAGATAACATGTCTTTGAAATAAATAAATAATTTTAAAAAGTCAACTGCAGCATGGGAAAAAGATCATTACACACACACACACACACACACACACACACACACACACAGACACAGACACACACACACACACACACACACACACACATACACACATACACATTTTCAGTTTTTCCACCACAGGATGTTGAGTAAAAGTCAAGGTTGACTTTAGCACCTGCTTGAGTGATTCATTGTGTTCTTCCTCCATTTAGAGACTGAGAGAAACAGAGAGATACTGTGTGTTCTTTAAGAGCCTACTTGGCATCGGGCCAAAGTCCACAGGCTGTGTCCACGACAACGGAGGGATGAGCCTTTGAAAATCAACCAGCGGCCCAATTATGTCCTCCTGAAGCAATTATGCCCAATGACACCAGCGTCGCCCCATTCCAGATGCCCTCCCCAGCCTTAATTACGTATGCTAATACCGAACCCAAGTGACATCACTAAACCTGTTTCTGCCAGTGGAAATAAATCACCAATTTTAATAAACATCTCTGCGCAAAGGATTAGCTCAACCGAAAATGAGCATCCTGTCGCCATTTACCCCCTATTTTTGCTATTTTAGTCTCAGTTTATCTGCACAGAAAAAGAATAACCAATGCAGTCTTCATAATCTCACCGTGAACTGCTGAACTGTCCAAAAATGCCGTAATTCAGGCTTGCCAGCATAGATCATCTGCCATCTTGTGTCAGTTAGAGGTTAAATGAAAGGCACCTGGTTTCGACCCATCTTGACCCGCCGCAGTGAGCTGAACCCAAAGGAGGCTGTGCCCACTGATAGGTCTGGCCCGCTGCATTTAATGATATTTAAAAGAAAAATATGCCAGTGTGATGGTTTAACACTGATTGATAAGGCTGCCAGAGCAAAGTAGATAAACAAGCAGGTGATGGATTTGCCGCTCTCGAAGTGAAGACATTACGCTGCGTGCAGAACCCGTGCCAGACACCTAGGAGCAGTGGGTGGCCGGAGGTTAGCCATTTTGTGCCCACTCAGTAATGCAGCTTTAATCACTCCCTATATTTCCAGTTAAAAAGAAGGCTTAATGAGCCAGTTTCACAAGCCCAGAGAAACTGATTATTATCTGAGAATTCCTACTGAGCTGGTATTTGTCCAACTCACCCATTCCCTTTCGCGCCACGTCCACCACTTTCTCAGTAGATGGCGCTGTTGGCCTTTTGAAATCCACTGGATTGTTGTCAGAGGCAAGTGCCAAGTGGCTTTATGCTAGCATATTTTCTCCCTCCTGTCCTTATCGTGAGCATGTGTGTGTGTGTTTTCACCACAGAATAAGTGTAAGAGTTCTTCAAGTGTTTGCAGAGATTGTTCTGGCAAACCTATCACAACATACGAGTGCACAGTCAGTAGTATCACAGCTCCCGGCCCATTTATAACAAGCGCTAATTTAGATATTTCAGTATTCTTACACTATCAGATTCACTGGCTAACGTGGATGTGGATTGAAATCATGTCGTTTAAAATAATGTATGGGCATTTTAATTGTTGATTAGTCACATGTCATGTCTGTCTATGATCTGTCGACTAGCATATGCTACTAAGCGTCTCTCTTTTCTCAGGCCTAAAAACATTGCACAGAATTTGATTGTCTCTATCTATCTGTTTGGGCTAACATCACAGCTGTTGACACTGCAAAAGGGCTAAACTTACAATTGCCAAAAGCAGCTGAGAAGAATCTAGGGAAGAAATGCAGTGTGGAGGATGACAAAATGCAACAACATCATGCCAGCATGCATTAGGCCTATGCCTGTGTGTGTGCATGTCTATGCATTTTGTGTGTGGCTTTGTGCATTTTGTATATTCCAGGCTGACGGACACATACTAATATGCCTGTGAGCGTGTTTGCATGTGTGAAGCCTGCAGAGTGTGAGGAAGCAACTTTTCAGGAGGCAAAGGCACAAACTGTGAAGAGATGGGCTTAATTAAAATCCACATGAATATGCATGAGACACTTGTACGGTTCCAGTAATTACATATTGAAAAAAGGTTTCATGCGCTAGTGAGACGCTGGCGTAAGTATTCTTAAGTGATGTCTAATTCCAGCACGCTACACGGCACTGATCGGAAGAGAGATAGAAAATACTCTTCTACTTAAACAACTTAAAGAAAACAGAAAGAGTGCAAGAGAATGTGGAGGTTAAGGTGTTCGTACTAAAGTACTGTAAACCACTAATGAGTTTTTAAGCAAGAAAAACACCTAAATTTTATGTTAACCAGACGCTGTTTGCTAAATGAACTGAGGTTAGCTATTGCTACATCTGCAGTGCTCAATATTGTTGGATTTCTTCATATCAACCTGAATACATGCATCATAACCGTTTAACAGCATACAGACAAACCTGTGCATTCAGTGTCAGTTTAGCTTGGAAACTGTACAATTAAAATATATGTTTATAAGTGTGCTACAGTATTTTTGCCACACTGAATGGAATTTGACATTGTGCAATGCCTATTGGGGTGGGTGAAACCCCACAGACATCACCACCGGTGGCACTGTAAAAAAAAAACTCCAGGGTCAGTCAGGATGAGTGACTGCATTTGATGGCAGAATTCATTCATTCATTTTCCTTTAGCTTAGTCTCTGTTTTAGAGGTCACCACAGTAGAATATACCGACAACTAAACCCACCAACTATTCCAGAATATGTTTTACACAGTGGATGCACTTCCAGCTGCAACCAAGTACTGGGAAACACCTATACACACTCATTCACACACACACACACACACACACACACACACACACACACTATGAACAATTCAATTTATTCAATTCACCTGTACTGCATGTCCTTGGACTGTAGGGGAAACCGGAGCACTCAGAGGAAAGCCAAATGAACACGGGGAGAATATGCAAACTCCACACAGAAATGACAACTGGCTCTGCTGAAACTGGAGCCAGTGACCTTCTTGCTGTGAGGCAACAGTGCTAACTACTGAGCCACCATGTCGCCCTGATGACAGAACGTTTACTGAAATTAAGCCTGTGGTGTTTAGCAGGTATATGATGGCTCTGTAGAATAAAACTTTATAAATTTATTATACCACTGATCTGATTTGAGTGCACTGAATGCATATGATATTAAATACTTTTACCTACACTCTAAAAATGCTGGGTTGTTGTAACGGTATGTTGGGTCAAATTTGAACAAAACCTATTTTTTTAATTAATAATTTTTTTTACTTTTGACAGTAAAACAGACTTTTAGTTTGTCTATATTTGACTCTTTGTTTGGTTACAACAACTCAGCATTCTTTAGAGTGTAACCTTACCTCGCATATGTAATTACAACCAAGCACTTTCCTAGGTAATTACACATCAAGTACATACAGTATTAAGAGCACAGACTGTAAAATAAAGTGCAATCTTAAGTTTGAAATAAAGCTAATAGTATTTCTTTGTTCATTTGATCTCAAGATATTGTCGCGGTTTGGGGGGGATTTAGAAAAAGGTGATTAATAATTATATGTATGTTAACTTTTGGTTCTCATATATCTGTCCCCCCACTTTTAAAATATCTGCTACACCCCTATTGTCTCTATGAGACAAACCACTATGTAGAGCCAAAAAATTGTTTATTATGATATTGACCTTATGATAGGATTTTGTGAATGCATCGAATATTTTGAAATTAACTTTTTTACGAGGCAAAACAAAATGATTAAGGTCATTTATGATACATTAACTCTTTGAGCGACAGTGTTTAGTTCACTCTAAAAATGCTAGGTTGTCATAATGTTGGGTTTATTTATTTATTTATTTATTTATTTATTCTATTTAATTTAAATTACACTTTTAACAAACAAACAACAAATCAATGAACAATAAAATTATTGTACATGCTTGATTTTTGTTAGCCCAAATGTGAGGCTAAACTCTACAGCTAAAATCTAGGTTTGCCCATATTTGACCCAAACAACCCAATGAAAGAACCCATTATTACACTGTAAAAAATGCTGGTTTTGCACAATTCCTTCATGTTGTCCCAACACAAATCGATCAAAATAATTTAATTGTTTTTACAAATTTAAGTAGACTGAACAATTAGGTTGTCCCAAATAAACCTCAAGAATTGTGTTGATTCAACTCATTTTAAATAAGTAGTTTGAACAACAGTAGTAACAAGCAGCAAACATCTATTTTTGACTATATTATTATTATTATGTACATTTGTGTGCGATAACCGACAGTTTACTGAAATTTAAACCTTTTTTCTTTAAGGAGAAAAAAAAATCATCTGTTATTAGATCATCAGGTTAATAGAGAACAACAGAAAAGATGAAGACAAGCAGAAAGGGACTGTGGAAGAGAATCAGAGAAGAGTAGAAAAGGAAGTTGGGAATTGCAATGGCAAGTATGATAGGATGGTTAATCACCACTTTGCCCCGCTAATTTCGCGCCCCCGTGGCAACAGAGCATGTTTTATTCAACAATTTATTAGATCCCCATCCATTCTGGCACTTAACACGCTGAGTCCACATCGCTCTGCCGTACACCGTGTCTACAGATCCACCCAGCAGCGGACCGTCCCATCTGCAGACCTCCAGCGATCATTTCAGACCACCGACAGAACAGTCAAACATCATTACAGACACTGAACCAGCATCACTGCGGTTTGCCCCTTTACGAAATTATTCATCGCCGCAGTTTATACGAACCCTCCAAAAATCATTCGCAGAAAACTTAAATAAATAATTAAATGAAGGTGGCACGAGAAGAGCCAGGACAGCAGCACCAGGCAGGGTACTAATGGCTCCCCGAGCTGAGAGACACTGGCATTATGCAGAAACATGCTGGCCATATGGAAAAGACAATGAAGTACAGTAATTAAAACAGAACAAAGAGAGAGACGCGGTGTGCCATAATTAGAACACTGATTAATCAGCTGATAATTTTACCTTGATTAATGTTCCTGATTTTCTTTTCATACTGACCTGAGCCAGTTGGGTATGGTCCAATTAAATTTAAATTAAGCGGCAGAAAATTCTGCATCAGAATAAGATGTCACAGGACAGGAAAGTCTAATTGTTTTAGTGGTATGAACAATATGCAAGAAGAGAACCTTCTGAGCAAGTGTTCTCAATATGCATGTCAAGTTTGCTTAATTGTTCGTACTGCGTAACGTGTGATATACAACATATTTCTTTTTTTCTTTTTTAACTTTGCAGCATCTAAAATTCTCCAAGGTGAATATTTTGTGTCTCAAAAGCAGTTTTAGACTCCAAAAGCCAAAATATCTGATGGTCTCTTAATTCCTTTATTTTAAACTTTATAAGATAAAATCATTCCAAATATAATTAACAAAATCATTATTATATAATCACATGTATTTAGGTAATTATGTATAGATCTAAAATATGATTATACATTTCAAATTATGATTAATTTCAATCATTTAAATATAAAAATACACAGCGGACCTTATTTTAACAGATTGCTTTAAAATTATAATAAATTAGAAATACATGGAATTATAATAAATTTTAACTCAGAAATAACTTTTTTAACAAGTACAAATATATGCTAGAGCTTGGCAAAACTAAATTATTGTAGGGAAAATCATAACTTTCTAAATCTAGAAAACATTTCACTTAAAACAAAAAAGCTCAGGTCAAGACATGAACACACTCATGTGCCAACACACATAAAAAAAATACAATATTCATTTATAATAAATACTAACTATAGCAAAACATTTGAATCAATCTATCTATCTATACAGTTGCTATGATAACACAACTACTAAAGTAATATAAACGAATGACCCAATACCCAAATAAAAGTCCCTTTAAGTACATAGTTTACAGTAGCAAAAAGTACTACAGTGTTTGTTACAGTTTATCATTTCACTATAGTTAAAACTACAGTATGCTGTAGCATTTATTAAAGTGTGGTAAATACTTTAACATACAGTATATAATAGATATTACTATAGTATAGTTCAAAATCTATAGTATTTACACTAAATTGATATAGTATTTTTTTCATGTGGGTAGGCTGATAAATAGGCAAAATTAATAGTAAATAATAGCTTCTTGCACAGACTGATTGTGATTGTTAACCTCAGTGGATCACCAGTAACTTTGGCTATTCATTTTGTTTCACTTGTAGAATGCATTATTTTTATTCTAGCCACTGACTTGCATTTTATTGACATTTTTGTATTGGTAATTACACTACTACTCAACAAATATACATATAAAAGGATATTAAATATTTAGTTGTTAAAATTATTTTAGCGTTTTAGATGTATATTAGTGTGTCCATTAAAATTAAACAAACACTGCAATATTATTAAAGTAATATTACACTGAAATACTCTGTGCTAACTTTCAATGATGCAATATGACAGTTTGTTTATATAAGACAAGAGAAACATATGAGGGACACGAAAAAGGCTCCTTTAGTAACAATAACCCCGTGACTACAGGGGAATATTAGGAAATATCACAGATCTGAATGCCATGCCTGTCCAATCAAAGGTGCATACTGCAGACAGTCATAGAACAGAAATACAATTATTCAAATTTTGGTCAAAAAACAGCAGCAACAACAAAACAATACTCTTAAAATTAAAGGTTCTTTTACTGGCTTTGATGGTTCCACAAAGAATCTTTAATCTAATCATCGCAACACAGACACAGATAATTTGTCATTGGTTCAGTTACAGAATATAACTGGTTATAACATACTGACATCATGGCATAGGAGCTGTCGCGGTAGCATACTAATGCGAGGAAGGTACAGGAACACAATGGCCAATCATAGGTTTGGAAGAAGTCGCTCGACAGACAAATATTTTTTTGAATGTAGTAAGATTCAGAATTGTGGATGGAATACAGTGTCAATGCACTGTGCTATAGAATTGAACCAAATTAGTGAGACAATTGTAACTGAACGTAACCGAGAGAACAGTGTAGGTTCACACTCCTATTTAACACACTTGGAAAGTTTTTTTTTATTATTATGGTGAATAAGTAGTTCTTTAAAATAACTTTTCACTTAAAGTATCTTTGGAGAAGCAAAAAAAAAGTCCTTCTGTGGCATCACTATGAAGTCTGCCATTTTGTTTCTTCCTGATACCTTAATTTTTAAGAGTGAACAGCTATTGTATTAGTTGTATACTCTACTGAATAAGTGTCTAATTTTTAAAACTAATGACTGCTGTCGCAAAATATGCAAACATTTTCTCGCACCAATTACCTGCTTCATTATTCTTTCCAAATCAACTTTACCAGCAGGCTACGCTTCCCCAAAATATCAATACACCGATGGCTGGGCCAAAAAGATGTTATTTAGTACAAACGAGAGCTCCCAGCAGCCTGACTCCCTGGGTGGGTCCCTTTAGAGATGCCCCACTTTGACACCAACTCCTCAATCACAGCCAAAACTAATCTGCCCAATATCACACAATGGCAGGTGCATTTATTCTGTCAATTGAGAGGAGAGGGGAAAACAGTTGGGTGGCTAAATGAAAAAGCTGGCTCCTGCGTTCTCTAGTGGCCTCTCCGCGCTTGGTTTTTCGTCCGGGCTGGGGCTGTTGGCCAGGTTTCAGTCGACTGGCTGCCGTCCAGCCCCTGTAGAGTCACTTTGGGCAGGCCCTGCCAGCCATGTCAGCGTGCCAAAGCCTCCTCCACCAGCGTTAGTGGAGGGCACCGCTACTGTCACCAGTGCCCCAATGGACCCGACCTGGAGCGCCGTGTTAATTCACTCAGATCTATTTAAAAGCGGGTGACAGCTCTGTTACGGATGCAGAGGTGACAAGGGCAGCTGTTTCCTTGCACACATACACAAACATCAGTGAAAACATTCAAACTACATGAGACCTGCAGGCTGACAGCCCTCCACATTAACACACACAGAGGCTGCACAAATTTTGGACACATTTAAAAGTGTGTTAGTCAATCAGTATTATAAAACAGTGTGAATTCACAGAAATAGTGACACTTTTTGTTATTAATATGTCACTTTTTTCCCTACTCTCTATCACGATCACTCAAGATAAGAGATTTTGTTTTTAGTGTCCAAGTTTAAAAAAAGGGTTTTTACATACAGTACATTGAAAACAAATGAAATGCAAGTAAAGGATCTACTTTAATGTTTCAAATGATGTTTGTTAAAATAAAATGTCAATTTGTAAAATGGCATTCCATCGTCATTGAGTGTGACAGATATATTATGTTTATAAAAAAAATAAAAATAAAATAAAATATACATAACAGGCCCGTAACCAGCTTGGTAAAATGGGTGGTTCTTTTTTCTCAAAATGTGGACTTTTCTTGCAGTTATTCGCCTGAATTTCCATTTAATTATGAGATTTAAATACTGCATTTTAGTGACATTTTAAACACTAGTTTTAGCTTGTCGTGTGGTCATCTAACCATGCTTTTTTTAAATATTTTAAGTTTTAAATCAAAAACTGTAGCCTATTGTCAATTATTGGGCAAATTACAAACTGCCTAGCACATTCATCTGTCCTCAGTAAGAATTTGGCCATTTGAATACATAATAATAATAATAATAATAATAATAGTAATAATAATAATAATAATAATAATAATAATAATAATAATAATAATA